>JARQOC010000001.1:73199187-73644187 GCA_033576535.1 Allobates femoralis | reverse complement strand
GCACAGGGGCACAGGGGCACAGGAGGCACTGAGGCACAGGGCACAGGGGCACAGGAGGCACTGAGGCACAGGGGCACAGGGACACTGAGGCACAGGGCACAGGGGCACAGGAGGCACTGAGGCACAGGGGCACAGGGGCACAGGAGGCACTGAGGCACAGGGGCACAGGGACACTGAGGCACAGGGCACAGGGGCACAGGAGGCACTGAGGCACAGGGGCACAGGGACACTGAGGCACAGGGCACAGGGGCACAGAAGGCACTGAGGCACAGGGGCACAGGGGCACAGGAGGCACTGAGGCACAGGGCACAGGGGCACAGGAGGCACTGAGGCACAGGGGCACAGGGACACTGAGGCACAGGGCACAGGGGCACAGGGACACTGAGGCACAGGGCACAGGGGCACAGAAGGCACTGAGGCACAGGGGCACAGGGGCACAGGAGGCACTGAGGCACAGGGCACAGGGGCACAGGAGGCACTGAGGCACAGGGGCACAGGGACACTGAGGCACAGGGCACAGGGGCACAGGAGGCACTGAGGCACAGGGGCACAGGGGCACAGGAGGCACTGAGGCACAGGGCACAGGAGGCACTGAGGCACAGGGGCACAGGGACACTGAGGCACAGGGCACAGGGGCACAGGAGGCACTGAGGCACAGGGACACAGGGACACTGAGGCACAGGGCACAGGGGCACAGAAGGCACTGAGGCACAGGGGCACAGGGGCACAGGAGGCACTGAGGCACAGGGCACAGGGGCACAGGAGGCACTGAGGCACAGGGGCAGAGGGGCACAGGAGGCACTGAGGCACAGGGCACAGGGGCACAGGAGGCACTGAGGCACAGGGGCACAGGGCGGCTGAGGTAGCGACTCGCAATGGCCTCGCGGCCATTGCTCGCGCTACCTCAGCGGTACATCGCTAAATTTGTGGCCGAGCCTCTGGTTCTATTTTCGGCCACCGACTCGCAATGGCCGCTTCGCGGCCATTGTTCGTGCGTGGTGACGTCAGCGGCTCGCAATGGCCGCTACGCGGCCAATGCTTCGCCGTGATGACGTCACAGAGTGTGACATATCCACGGCACGTTGTCGGGGTCCGACACGAAAACGTCTTAGACAATTATATAGTAGATGTTTTCTTGTTCCTTTATAAACACATTTGGTCACAATTAAAGGCATACCATAGTACAATTTTCATTAGACTTGTAATGGAGTTGTCAACTACATCTCTTTATGTATTTCTGGACTACAGATTACCATTCTATTGTATTTCATTCTGTCCCTTATTATATCTATTTTTGCATCCTCATTCTTTACTGCTCCACTTCCACACTCCACCACCACCATAGCCTCTCACATAAATTTTATTCTTTAAATTATGTCCAAACAGTATTACGTATATCTTGATATCACAATAATGTTTTGCTAAAATGTATATATGTAAACTATGTTCTCACTTTTGATTAATATGTGTGTTTCTTTGATTATTGTTCACAATTTTTTATTTAAACCTTGGCATTTATTGTTGAATGAAGAGGAAGAAATCCTTTGGCACACGTCTCCTAAAGATTTCATGCAATGTTAAAAAAGTCCATTGACATGCAAGCAGCACAAGACAGTACATAAGAGAGAGCTCAGGTGCGTGAGACAACGAAGGCTACAAGAGACAACAGCCGTTTCGCACTTGCATGCGCTTCAACGGGTCTGTTTCCATTGAAACACATGCAAGCGCGAAACGGCCACTGTCTGTTTTAGCCTCCAGTGTCTCACGCACCTGAGCTCTCTCCCATGTACTGCCTTGTTCTGCTTGCATATCGATAGACTTTTCTAACATTGCATGAAGTTTTAAGGGGACATGTACTACAAGATTTCTTCCTCTTCATTGAAGCTGCCTGCCCAGAGCTGGGCTTCCCTGGGTGAGCACAATTATCTGTGTTTCATGGATTCAAGAGTCCTCTGCAGAAGTGGTGTAGTGTATGCATTCAAGCCGAAGACGGTGCTAAGTGTAAGTGAATTTTTTCTTCTACTTGAATTTATCATTGTATATTTATAATTTATTTTGTATATGTATTTTTTCTTATATATTCACCAAAAAACTGATGAAGGTCGAGTCAAAAACCGAAACGTCTTTTCTTGCATCGGATTTGCTGTGTTTTGAAATAAATCATTATTGCAATTGATTTAAGTACCTGGTTATAATTTAATTTGTATTATGGGATTGGTTCCTACCTCTGAACCTATCCAGACGTGCCGTTCTCTAAATAATCAAGACCTGAATTTTGGACTTAAAGTGACCCTTTACCCAGAAGCCAACCCCACATCCCCTTCATACCTATACATGCAGCTTGTGAAGCTGCTGCCATCGATCCCTGTATCTTGCAAAACCGCTGGGGCATTCTTCATAATTCATACTTTTATAATCGCAATTCTGGGCGTTTCAGTGAAATTTTAAAGCCGCAGCAGGCGGGCTTGTGCGCCGCTCTCCCCCTCCCTGTCCGTAATTCCGCACGCAGCGATGGGCGTGCTAAACAACAGAGAGGCGGCTCGCCTCATAGTATGGGCGGTGAAGCCGGTATGACGCGAATTACGTCATACCGGCTTCACCGCCCATACTATGAGGCGAGCCGCCTCTCTGTTGTTTATGCACGCAGCCATGGGCGTGCAGAATTACGGACAGGGAGGGGGAGAGCGGCGCACAAGCCCGCCTGCTGCGGCTTTAAAATTTCACTGAAACGCCCAGAAATGCGATTATAAAAGTATGAATTATGAAGAATGCCCCAGCGGTTTTGCAAGATACAGGGATCGATGGCAGCAGCTTCACAAGCTGCATGTATAGGTATGAAGGGGATGTGGGGTTGGCTTCTGGGTAAAGGGTCACTTTAAGAGATAGAATGATGGTCCAGTGAAGTCAAGTCTCGTTTCAAGTGGCAATGTGGCGCCCCACTGGTCGGGATGCCATGGAGGGATACTGCACCCATAAAAGAGTGTTTAGTATTCGTGTGGCTGAGGAATTGGGATGCTGCAAAAAGGACCCTCATGACACAAATCCACACACACCCTAGGTAGGGGACCGTGGGTGTACCGCTGTAGGGAGGACCCAGTCCCATGGAGGGGGGACAGGGTAGAAAAGTGCGTGGGTGGGAGAAGGGTTAGAAAGTTAGACAGGAGTTAGAGGAAGAGCTTCATTGGGGAGCGAGGAGTAGGCGACGGCGGAGGAGCCGTTAAGACAGAAAGGGACCCTAGAGGCACCAGGTGTTTGCAGTGCACCCGAATCTGGACGCGGTACGACTACCGGCCGGAGGGGTTCAGTCCTGGAACGGAGGACTGGCTCCGAGAGCAGTATGAGTGTTCACCCCTGAGCCGCCGAACAGGAGGCCCAAGCTTCTTTAGGAAGTCGTGGTCAACACCAGGCGCAATCAGAAAAAGGCACCGTATAGGATCCCGAGGACTCGGTGAGGAGTTGCTCAGATAGAGAGAATCCGAAGGAGCTGGCTTCAGGCTCTGCATGTGAAGACGCTGAGGGAGACAGGAGAGAGCACAGGAACAGACGGGACCGGAACAGCAGGCATTCCACCGAGGGACCCAAGTGCGGCATCCTATTTTCCAGTGACTACCCAGGCCAGGCAGACCCAAAAAGACTCTGTTTGAAGAACTGCCAGTAAAACCCCTTTCGAGTTACGAATTGTGTGTTGTACATTATTTACCTGCGCCTGAGGAGCCGCCGACTGCAGCATAAGAAGAATAAGTAACAAGGCCTGGTGCAGCTGAGCCCTGTGTAAATAAAAGACTGATCTATAACTCTCATCATCCACTACTGCCGCGGGGATCCTGCTCCACCTACGGGGAGTGAAACCAGTTTGCTGCTTCACCATCACCCAGAGGTTTATCACGCAGCGCCGGTAACCTTACCGGATCCATAGGTGGCATCACAAGTCACTCTTTTTATTATTTTTATTGACTATTCCCCTTTCTCAGCGACCACCAGGGCCATGGGATCAGGCAACAGTCCCCGTGACATCCCCCGTGACTGCCCGTATAACACCCGGAACCACGCCCTGAGGCATGTCAGCTTTTGGCATCAGGAACAGAATCCCGTGCCCGGTAAAACTGAGTACTGTGTGCCTTGACCTTTGTTTAAACCAAACTTTGTTGTTGGGTCCCAAGATAGCGGGGTCAGAGACTTAATGCCATGTGCAGGGTGCAGGCCCGGGGGTGTGCCTTGGCCCCTCATTGTGGGAGGGCCATGCCAGAGCTGCGAATCTGCATGCCCGCCCAATTGCCACTGGAAAACCAAGGAGGGGATGCCAGAGATTAAAGTGCCGCTGCCGGAAACTACAAAGGCGAGGCACAGGTGTGGTCAACGGGTCTGAGAAAATGGCAAGCAGCTACGAGACCCCGGTCTGTGAGATGGAAAAGGCAAGCAGCCCTGGAATTGCTGAGCAGGGTGCCATCTCACACTTGCCATGCGAAGGGGACAATGCCTTTTGGAAAATTGCTTGAAAGACTTCCGCACCCAGTTCAACTGTTCAATGAGACCCTGGACTGGACTTTAGCTGCTGGAGCAGACATGTCCCCACCAAGTTGTCCCAGCGGGCTGCGCAGAGGTAGTCTAGCAGCCCAGAGGCGGAACGGAGGGTGAGAGACCGGCAATGGTTGAGCCCGAGGTTGCCAGTGGAGACCAGCAGTCGGACCCGCAACCAGTCCTTGATGAGGAAGTCGGGGCATCCGGGCCCTGCACTGACCAGAGGTCCCTGAGGTGCCTGCTAATGATGACGAAACAACCAGAGCTGAGCCGGAGGACCCAGGGGGCGCTAGCCGAGCCCGAGTAGGAGGTACTGGAGGATCCCGCGGGAGAATCCGACATGGTGGCGGAGGCCGTGATCGAGGAGCCATCCAGCCTGCCAGACTCCGTGGAGGACGAACCCGAGGGGGACGAGACAGGCAGCGACGAGGAAGTCGGGGTACCTGGGCCCCGCGCTCCATGGTGGGATTGTCACCAGCACCGAATGGTCGAGCGGGTCGGAACCGCCCCTATGACCGGAGCACAGGACGGTGCTCCAATTCCAGCCTGACTTTGCCCAGCAGACATTCCTGGCCGACCAGGCAAAGAGACACCATCACCATGAGAGACGGTGGGCCCAGGAACAGGAAAATCTGTTGGCGAGGAACCAGGCCTGAGGAGTGCCACCGATTGCCCCGGACGACCATAAGACAGGTACGGTGCCAGCTTTTAATTTGGACAACGGGTGGGGTTTCATTCGAAACCAGGCCTGAATGAGGAGGTCTTTGTGAATCGGAAAGATGTGGAGACTCATTTTCCCATGGAACACCCGGACAGAGGCCTATATCGTTGTGATAAAGTAAACTATGAGCAGCACCTTGGTCCCAAAGGGTGGTACGCTCTACGGGTGTACAAAATAGTGGACCAGAATATGAATTGCCTGTTGTATATAGTTGTTACTGTGTGCTGCAGATAATGGACAATGTGTGAACTGTTTTGATATGTTGAGCATCTGGACTGTCACCGTTAAGCCAAAGGACTCTATATATGTGTGTATTTCAGCGGCCTGGTGGTGATATGGACACTGCAGAAGTGATGGACACTACCACCGAACCTGCACTGTAACGTGACCCCGTTTTGGCTGGATTTGAATGTTTTGAATTTTCTATTTTTCCGTTGACCCGGTAACATTGAAAGTAAAAGTACCTCCCGGAAGGGAAGAAAAGCACTGAGTATGGTCACTGTTTATGTGTCAATAAAAATGTAAAATGTTAATCAGTACCAGGTAAGTTCACTTGCGAATGAGTGAGTTTTACCTAGGGAGAATGTGGTACCCCACTGGTTGGGATGCCACGGAGGGGTACTGCACCCATAAAAAAGTCTTTAGTATTCCTGTGGCTGAGGAATTAGGATGCTGCATAAAGGACCCTCATGACACGCATCCACACACACCCTAGGTAGGGGACCGTGGGTTGATCCGCTGTAAGGAGGACCCACCAGTCCCATGGAACGAGTGACAGGGTAGAAAATTGTGTGGGTGGGAGGAGCATTAGACAGGAGTGTGAGGAAGAATTCCATTGGGTAGCAAGGAGTAGGTGACGGCAGAGGACCATCAGGACTGCATGGGACCATAGGGGCACCAGGTGTTGCGGTGCACCCGAATCCGGACATGGTAAACTACCGGCCGGAGGGGTTCACTCCTGGAGCGCAGGACCGGCTCCGAGAGCGGTACGAGTGTTTACACCCGAGCCACCGAACCAGAGGGCAGAGCTTCTTTAGGAAGTCGTGGTCGACACCCAGATAAAGGCACCGTATAGGTTCCCGAGGGCTCACAGAGGAGTCGATTAGATAGAGAGAATCCGAGGGAGCTGGCTTCAGGCTCTGTGCACGGAGGCACTCAGGGAGACAGGAGAGAGAGCAGGAAGGGACCAGACAGGAACAGCAGGCATTCCACCGAGGGACCCAAGTGCGGCATCCTAATTTCCAGCAACTACCCAGGTCAGGCAGACGCAAAAAGACTGTGTTTAAAGAACTGCCAGTAAATCTGTTGCGAGTTACAAACTGTGTGTTCCTATATAGGGAAGATGGTGTGTCACGGTCCGTGCTGCTGTCTCAATGGAATCACAAGGAATGGATGTCTCCAAGAAGTCACAAGGAAGGCAAGGTTCCAAAGTAATGATCTCCTTTATTCATCAACGCTTTTTAGCACCTATCCTGGCACCTTCATCAGGTACAACTGTGTGTTGTACTTTATTCACCTGTGCCTGAGGAGCCGCCGACCGCAGCATTAGCAGAATAAGTAACAAGGCTGGTGCAGCTGCGTCCCTGTGTAAATAACAACAACTGATCCATAACTCTCATTATCCACTACTGCCCCATGGATCCCGCTAAACCTACAAGAGCGAGACCAGCTGGCTGCTTCACCATCACCCCAGAGGTCCTTCCTGCAGCGCCGGTACCCTTACCGGAGCCGTAGATGGCATCACGAGTCACTATTTTTATTATTTTTATTGACTATTGCCCTTTTTCAGCGACCACTAGGGCCACGGGACTAGGCAACAGCCCCCGTGACATCCCCCATGAACTATAACGCCCAGAACCGGGTACCCCACGGTCCTGGGGCGGGTTAACAACACCAGAACAAAATGAAAGAACCAGAGATTGCTTGTAATTGTGAAGTGCTAATTCTATTTGCAGTATTGTCAGTACCAGGACCTTTATTTGGATGCTTGTAAATAAAAAACAACTTATACAATTCATTCCTGTGTTGGAGTCTTGTTGGAGAGCTGAGACGTACTCGGTCCAGGCAACAGAGGGCGCTGTGCTTTCAGTTTACCACTTATACCGTGACAATTTATAGTTGAGTATTCTTGTTAAAAGGCAATTTGCATCATAGATATTTACAGCAGAATATTTATGGTTCCATAATGTGACTTTGCATTCATTTTTCAATCACCTGTATTATGCACTGTAAAACCTGACAGACACATTTGGCCTTAGGCAATTGTGTGGCCCAATATTTAAAATGATATGTTTACACAGACTGAGTTTATGACGTTTAACCACTTGAAAGCCAAACAGGATTTGCTTTGTTTATTCTATTTGGAATGTGGTTTCTGGGTTAGCTCAATGGTTTTGTTCTCAGAGTTCATTATTGTAACTCGGGCCGAGCCCTGATAAGGTATTAAAGAAAAAATGACATTAATGGACTAATAACAATACAATATTTACCAACGAGTGCTAATCATAAAGTGTACACACATTATACATTATGTGATCCTACACTGTTACAAATTATTATGCAAATGTTCTTTTCTCTGCGTTTCCTAAATGGTTGGTGCAAATGACAGTCAGTATAACAAAAGTCGTCACCCGTTAGAGTATACATCGGATTTTATTGAAGAAACCTCCCAATGATAACAGTATAATCTTCAAAATTAGAAAAAACTCTAAATGCACTGATCCAAATTATTAGGCACAGTAGAGTTCCTAAACATTTGATATGTTTGAAAGAACTGAAAATGCTCATTTGTTGAATTTGCAGCATTAGGAGGTCACATTCACTGAAATAGAAAGCTATTTAACTCCAAAACATCCTAACAGGCCAAGTTACATGTTAACATAGGAACCTTCTTTGACATCACCTTCACAATTCTTGCATCCATTGATATTGTGAGTTTCTGAAGAGTTTCTGCTTGTATTTCTTTGCATGATATCAGAATTGCCTCCCAGAGCTGCTGTTTTGATGTGAACTGCCTCCCACCCTCATAGATCTTTTGCTTGATTATACTCCAAAGGTTCTCTCTAGGGTTGAGGTCAGGGGAAGATGGGGGCTACATCATGAGTTTATCTCCTTTTATGCCCTTAGCAGCCAATGGCACAGAGGTATTCTTTGCAGCATGAGATGGTGCATTGTCATGCATGAAGATGACTTTGCTCTTGTAGGCACATTTTTGCTTTTTGCACCATGGAAGAAAGTTCTCAGTCAGAAACTCTATATACTTTGAGAGGTCATTTTCACACCTTTAGGAACCTTAAAGGGGCCTACAAGCTCATTCCCAATGATTCCGGCCCAAAACATGAGTCCTCCACCTCCTTGCTGATGTTGCAGCCTTGTTAGGACATGGTGGCCATCCACCAACCATCCACTATTCCATCCATCTGGACCTTCCAGGGTTGCTCAGCACTCATCAGTAAACAAGACTGTTTGAAAGTTAGTCTTCATGTATGTCTGGGTCCACTGCAACCGTTTCTGCTTGTGAGCACTCTTTAGGGTTGGCCAAATAGTAGGTTTATGCACCACAGCAAGCCTTTGAAGGATCCTACACCTTGAGATTCGTGGGACTCCAGAGGCACCAGCAGCTTCAAATATCTGTTTGTTGGTTTGTAAGGCCTTTTTAGCAGCTGCTCTCTTAATTCGATGAACTTGCTTGGCAGAAACCTTCCTCATTCTGTCTTTATCTGCACGATCACATCTGTGCTCAGAATCAGCCACAAATCTCTTCACAGTACGATGATTATGCTTACGTTTTCATGAAATATCTAATGTTTTAATCCCTTGTCCAAGGCATTGCACTATTTGTTGCTTTTCGGCAGCAGAGAGATCCTTTTTTTTCCCATGTTAGGCTGCTTTCACACTGCAGTTTTTTCACTGATCAGTGTCCAGCAGATTTGTGTGCCAAAACCCGGAGAGAAACCAGGAGAGGAACTTGCAGAGAAAAACTATAATTGAAAGATTGACACCTGTTCTGAGTTTTGGAGACACTCCTGGTTTTGGGACACAAATCTGATGGACACTGATCAGTGAAAAAACTGCAGTGTGAAAGCAGCCTAACTTGAAAACTGTGGTGTGCTTAATACTGTGGAACACCCAGTTTTCCTTTTATTGGGCTCACCTGCCAAACTAATTATCACAGATATCTGAGATTGATTTCAATGATCCAAAGAACTCTGAGGCTGGCTTCAGACTGCGTGTCTGATCCGATCCGTAGCTGTCCGCTTGAAGCAGACAGCCGCGACCGGATCAGCACACAGGACTGGGGGCTATTATGCCCTCCGATCCTGTGTGCAGCGCACGCAGTTCCTGCTGTTAATAGGTGAGGACCGCGGGCGCCGCGGTCCTGACCTGTCAGCTGGTTCAGCTGCGTGCGGCTTCACACAGGATCGGAGGGTATAATAGCCCCCAGTCCTGTGTGCTGATCCGGTCCGCGGCTGTCTGCTTCAAGCGGACAGCTACGGATCGGATCAGACACGCAGTCTGAAGCCAGCCTGAGACACAATACCACCAATGGGTTTCATTAAAAAAAAAAAAAAAACTATGACACTTAAAAGCAATTTGCATAATAATTTGGAACATGGTGTATAACTATATCATATATACCCTACTGCATGGACAGACATACCATGCATGTGCTGCCTAGTAATGTGTGCGTGCTATAGACATAGAAATGGCTGAAGCTTCTAGGAGAATATGATTTGTTATAATATGACAAATGCAAAAGAAGCTGCCAGCAGCAGATCCTGATGATTTGCCCATGTGCATTCAGGGTGGCAGAACATTCTCCAGACAATTAATAATATCCTCCATGAAAGCAGCCAAGATGTGTAAGTGTGAAGATTTTGTCACATGGAACTCGATTGATGCTGAATAAATCAAGATATTGTGAACATTTTGTTTCATTTTTTCATCATTTGAATATCAGTAACGTCTATCCATCCTGTAGTATCATCGGTTTATTTCTTGGTTTTGCTATTTTAATTTTGAAGAGTTGTATGTGGAATGCAATTATAAAACACAACAACTGTTGATAATGATTATAATGAAACTCCTAATTAGGTTTACATATCAAATGGCCATGATTAAAGAGCCCATGGCAGATCCTTCAAGATAATATAATGACCTAAATCTGGGGCATTTTTTTCTTTGAAGGCTTCATTGTCCTGTTCCTCCTTTAATTGTCTTGGAAATATAAGAACACATTTGTCCATATAGTGTGTCTCTACCCAGTCTGACATTGTTGATATTGTTAGCACTGCCAGAACAAGAGGACATACCATTGGTGCAATTTGTGAACCTCCCAAAGGCCCAAAAGCTCGGACAGATTGCCCTCATAATGTTTTGAGGGGCAACATATTCTCACCTTAGGAAAAATCTAGAAAGGCGATGGCACATCCAGATCCAGTAAAATAACAAATCTTTATCCAAGTTCCATAAAAGTAGCTAATACAGTGCATTGATAATCTAACATTGTCATCTTACTCCTGGTTCCCCAGCACAGGTATTCGAGCAGGGAGCTTTCCTGTGACTATACTGCCGGCAATACAGAACAGGAGTAAAGCTCAATGGGAACTCCCGTCACTAAGAAGAAGTGACTGTCAGGTTCCGGAGCAATAATAGTATGTGGTTTTATATTTATTTTATGTGTATGGGATGTGTCCGGTATATATGAGCTATGTGGGGCTTATGATGTACTAGTGCATCTCAATGAATTAGAAAATCATCAAAAAGTTAATTTATATCAATACATAAAGTGAAATGCTTACATTATATAGTCATTACACACAGTGTGATAAATTTCAAGTGTTTATTTCTGTTAATGTTGATGATTATTTCTTACAGCCAATGAAAACCCAAAGGTCATTATCTCCAAAATTAAAGTAAGGAGGATGAACGTTACAAACCATGCTGCCGTATTCTATGAGAAAAGAGTTAAGACTGGCATCGACCACAGGCGTAGGTGCTGGCAGAAAAAACATATACTTACAGATTAGTGAACCGCCGCGACACTACTATTTCAGGATTAAAGTGGATGAATGAAATAGCACCAATAAGATGAGGATCTATGGGTATATTTCAATTGTGTACTGCAGAAACTGCCCTGTGCTGTATACGAAACCGAGATCTTAGTCTCATTAGTAGCTACTAAGGATTAAGCTTGGCACCCACTTCAAGGAGTCTCCACTGCCAAGTCCTAACACTATGCCTCACAGAAATGGTGTAATGTGAATGGATTATATGTCCTAGGTGTAATTAAAAACGACGATTAGGTGTGTATCAGGATCTAGCAATGGTGTCCAAGTGTGGCAACCAAACTAAAGCAAATGTGGAATATGGGAAAAATTATAGAGTGGGAGCTCAGTCCAAATTAACAATATATGAAAAGAGTTAAGACTGGCATCGACCACAGGCGTAGGTGCTGGCAGAAAAAACATATACTTACAGATTAGTGAACCGCCGCGACACTACTATGTTCAGGATTAAAGTGGATGAATGAGTAGCACCAATAAGATGAGGATCTATGGGTATATTTCAATTGTGTACTGCAGAAACTGCCCTGTGCTGTATACGAAACCGGAGATCTTAGTCTCATTAGTAGCTACTAAGGATTAAGCTTGGCACCCACTTCAAGGAGTTTTTTCTGCCAGCACCTACGCCTGTGGTCGATGCCAGTCTTAACTCTTTTCATATATTGTTAATTTGGACTGAGCTCCCACTCTATAATTTTTCCCATATTCCACATTTGCTTTAGTTTGGCAACCAAACATGGACACCATTGCTAGATCCTAGAACACACCAGTTCGTCGTTTTTAATTACACCTAGGACATATAAATCCATTCACATCATACCAATTTCATTAGGGCATAGTGAAGACTGGCAGTGAGATTTGAATGGGTCAAGCTATCCTTTGTAGCTACTATGAGACTAAGATCTCCGTTCGTATACAGCACAGGGCAGTTTCTGCAGTACACAATTGAAATATACCCATAGATCCTCATCTTATTGGTGCTACTCATTCATCCACTTTAATCCTGAACATAGTAGTGTCGCGGCGGTTCACTAATCTGGCCGTATTCTATGAGGCATCAAAGGGTGAATATAATATTGATTTATTAGTCAACGTGTTTCAGGGTTCCCGGAAAGGCCCTGAAACATGACAATATTACATGGATTTTTGATGATATTCCAATTCATTGAGATACACTAGTATATAGTAGTTATGTTGGGGCTCACACTGTATATAGGGACTAGGTGCATTAAGCTCTTGTGATGTAACTTCTGAATCCTGGCCAGTCAGGAGTTACAGTAACAAGATGGCACTGCAGGACCCGATCAGCGTATGTAAGTGGTGAAGATGCCAGAAGGTGAGTATATGACAAGGGGATTACATTAAAAGTGCCACTCCAACGCTAAAAATTAAAAGCTGCTGGAGTGGTGCTTTAACATAAAACAATAAGTATAATCAATATGGTAATGTTAACATTGAGCAGAATTAAAGCCAGCCTATTGGTTAAAGAGGACCTGTCACCAAACCAGGCATGGTGATCTAATTACAGCACTGGATGCAGCATGTCTGCAGCATGCAGACAAGGGGTTACCCAGCACTTGAGCACCCTGTACCCCGAGATAATACACTTAGAAAACTTACATGCTACAGCCACTAAGGAGGTGGCTAGGGGCTGCAGCCAAGGGCAAATTCACACCCCCTGCCTGTGTAATCTGCCCACCGCTGCCAATCATTCTCTCCCTCTTCAGCAGCATTTAAACAGGCGGGGCCAAACGGCAAGTTCTGGAAAAAAAAAACCCTCTGTTTAAGTGATGACCACTGTTTAATCTGAGACAACCTCAGGGAAGTCACAACTTGTCACACTGCTGGGAACTGTGCAGTGCCTGGTGCCCCACCATGTGGGGGATATAGTCACTGATCTCCCCCCTAATATGATGGGACAACTTCTGCATTTATTTAGGTTTCATTATTTTTTTTTGGGGGGGAGGGTTCTAATTATTTTTTAAATTCTATTTTTGGGGGGTTGGTTGGATGGGAGACTTCAAACAAACAGATTTTAATTTAAAAAAAAGTGAAAGGAATGTATTGGGGTTATTTTTCAAATAAAATATTTATTGATGTGGTTATTTGTGTCCTAGCTGACTTGGTTAGTAATATCAGGTATCTGGTTGATGGCTTGACATTACTAACCTCTGGCCATGCTGCCAGCTGACATTACCCAGCTGACAGCAACTCTGAATACTATTACCCTGTTTGGCAATGCACCTGGGCAGTGAGAGAGCCAGGACAAAGTGCCAGAAGTGGCACATCTAATTGGGGTGCCACTTCTGGGGTGGATGCAACATGATATTTTTTTTCAAGAGCCTCATCTACAAGTCGTACCGCTGTGCTGCTGCCAAAGAAAGGGGGCGGGTAGCTCATCCAGTAGCAGAAGTTGTCACTTGTTGGATAGGATGTGCCAATGTTTGTTCAGTACAGCTTTCAGTAACATTAACAGTGGCACCTACCCAACGAACATCTTGAAGACCAAGCCTATTGCCTCTTAAACCATGCCTATTTCACTTTCCACCATGACCTAGGGATTTCCCACTCATGTTTAATGCACAAAGATTTGACAATGACTTGTTTGAGGACAAAAAAGGCCTGTTAGGGGAACACAAAAATTTGACAATCACTTGATGGTAAAAATAGGTAATTTGAGAATTGACAAAACATTTTTTAAGGCCAAAAAAGGCCTGTTAGGGGAAACATTAAGCTTTGGCAATCACTTGTTTGAGGCCAAAAAAGGCCTGTTACGGGAACACAATGATTAGGCAATCGATAGTTTGAAGCAAAAAAAAAACAACCTCTTTGGGGAATAGAAAGATTTGGTTATCCTTATTTGAAGCCAAAAAAGGTCTGTTAGAAGGGTCACATAGATTTGGGAATTACATTTTTAAGACCAGAAAGGCCTGTCAGGGGAACTAGAGAACTACAAAACTTTAGCAATGACTTGTTTGAGGACAAA
The DNA here is from genome assembly GCA_033576535.1 of Allobates femoralis. Lineage (NCBI taxonomy): Eukaryota > Metazoa > Chordata > Amphibia > Anura > Aromobatidae > Allobates > Allobates femoralis. The sequence goes on along the minus strand of JARQOC010000001.1, from coordinate 73,629,897 downwards.
AAAAGGTTATTTGAGAACAGACAAATATTTGGCAATGACTTTTGAGGCCAACAAAACGCCAATTATGGGAACACAATGATTTGGCAATCAATTGAGGCCAAAAAGGCCTGTTTGGGAAATACAAAGGCCTGTCAGGGGAACTGCAAAGCTTTTGACAAACACTTGTTTAAGGATAAAAAAAGGTTATTTGATAACAGACAAATATTTGGCAATTACTTTTTTAGGCCAAAAAGGCCTTGTTTGGGAAATACAAAGATTTTGTTATCACTTATTTGAGGCCAAAAAGGCCTGTCAGGGGAACTAAAAGGTTTGGCCATCACTTGTTTGAGGCCAAAAATGGTTTGATACAGAAAAACAATGATTTGGCAATCAATTGTCTGAGGCTAAAAAATGGCTGTTTGGGCAATACAAAGATTTGGTAAAGCCAAAAAGGCCTGTTAAGGAAACCACAAAGATTGTGCAATCACTGGTTTGAAGCCAAAAAGGGATGTTACTGGAAACACAAAGATTTGGCAAGCACTTGTTTGAGGCCAAAAAAGGCCTGTTATGAGGATCACATACTAGAAATGACTTTTTTGACGTGTAAAAAGGTGTGTCAGGGGAACTACATAGATTTGGCAATCACTTGTATGAGGACAAAAAAAAAGTTATTTGAGAACAGACAAATTTTTGTCAATGACTTTGAGGCCACAAAATACTTGTTAGGTGAACACAAAGATTTGGCAATCACTTGTTTGAGCCAAAAAAAGGTTATTTGAGAACAGATACAGATTTGACAATAATGTTTTTGAGGCTAAAAATGTCCTGTTAGGGGATCCACAAATATATGGCAATTACTTGTTCTATGCAAAAAGCGTCTTTGGGAACAGACACAGATTTGGCAACCACTAAACATCACTAAATCACTAAACAAAAAATAGCATTTCTGCATGAACTTTTTCATCCTCCTATCTATAAACAAACTAAGTAACTAGCTCTGTGTAGCATGGAATAGCATGGATGTCACGCTTGGACTAAGGGGGATGTCCAGCTACCCTGTATGACTGTGAGCACAGACCTACTTCCCCCCCCACCGGTCCTCACACGGGGACCTGGGTGCTGATCTTGCACCAGGGCCCTGAGCAGGCCAGCTACGCCACTGCCTCCAGCCTCTGCCCTCCAGCGTCTCCCCTCCAGCCTCTGCCCTCCAGCCTCTCCCTCCAGCCTCTCCCCTCCAGCCTCTGCCCTCCAGCATCTGCCCTCCAGCCTCCGCTCTCCCCACCCCTCCTCACCCCTCCAGCCTCTCCCCTCCAGCCTCCGCCCTCCAGCCTCTCCCCTCCAGCCTCTGCCCTCCAGCCTCTGCCCTTCAGCCTCTCCCCTCCAGCCTCTGCCCTCCAGCCTCTCCCCTCCAGCCTCTCCCCTCCAGCCTCTCCCCTCCAGCCTCTGCCCTCCAGCCTCTCCCCTCCAGCCTCTGCCCTCCAGCCTCTGCCCTCCAGCCTCTCCCCTCCAGCCTCCGCTCTCCCCACCCCTCCTCACCCCTCCAGCCTCTGCCCTCCAGCCTCTCCCCTCCAGCCTCTGCCCTCCAGCCTCGGCCCTCCAGCCTCTCCCCTCCAGCCTCTCCCCTCCAGCCTCTGCCCGCTAGCCTTTCCCCTCCAGCCTCTGCCCTCCAGCCTCTCCCCTCCAGCCTCTCCCCTGCAGCCTCTATCCAGCTTCTCCAGCCTCCGCTCTCCCCACCCCTCCTCACCCCTCCAGCCTCTGCCCTCCAGGGTCTGCCCTCCAGCCTCTGCCCTCCAGCCTCTGCCCTCCAGCCTCTCCCCTCCAGCCTCTGCCCTCCAGCCTCTCCCCTGCAGCCTCTGCCCTCCAACCTCTGCCCTCCAGCCTCTTCCCAGCCTCCGCTCTCCCCACCCCTCCTCATCCCTCCAGCCTCTGCCCTCCAGCCTCTGCTCTCCAGCCTCTTCCCTCCAGCTTCTGCCCTCCAGCCTCTGCCCTCCAGTCTCTCCCTTCCAGCCTCTTCCCTCCAGCCTCTGCCCTCCAGCCTCTGCCTTCTAGCCTCTCCCCTCCAGCATCTGCCCTCCAGCCTCTGCCCTTCAGCCTCTCCCCTCCAGCCTCTCCCCTCCATCCTCAGCCCTCCAGCCTCCCCTGTCCTCTGCCCTCCAGCCTCCCCTGTCCTCTGCCCTCCAGCCTCCCCTCTCCTCACCCCTCCAGCCTCCCCTCTCCTCACCCCTCCAGCCTCCGCTCTCCTCACCCCTCCAGCCTCTGCTCTCCTCACCCCTCCTCACCCCTTCAGCCTCCGCTCTCCTCACCCCTCCATATGCAATGTACAGTATGTGTATATATGTGTGTATGTAGTCACTTCCGTCACTTTGTCCGCACTTCCCTCACTTTGTCCGCACTTCCCTCACTTTGACCGCACTTCCCTCACTTTGTCCGCACTTCCCTCACTTTGTCCGCACTTCCCTCACTTTGTACACACACATACACACACACATACACACACTCCGCTATACTTACCACCGGCCCTGCGTCCGCCGCCTGGATCCTCAGTCGACATGTCGCCGCCCCCAAACTACTGGATCCAATATAGCATCCAAGAAGTCTCACCAAACTTCCCGGACGTCATATTGGATCCAGTCATCCAGGGGCGGCGACATGTCGACTCAGAATCCAGGCAGCGGGGAAGACGCAGGGTCGGTGGTGACTATAGGGGAGTGTGTGTATGTGTGTGTGTGTATGTATGTGTGTGCTGACCACTCTGCCCACGGCGCTGTGCTGACCACTCTGCCCATGGCGCTGCGCTGACCACTCTGCCCACGCCGCTGCACTGACCACTCTGCCCACAGCGCTGCGCTGACCACTCTGCCCACGGCACTGCGCTGACCGCTCTGCCCACGGCGCTGTGCTGACCGCTCTGCCCACGGCGCTTCGCTGACCACTCTGCCCACGGAGCTGCGCTGACCAATCTCACCGCACTCACTGCTAACCACTGAGCCACCGCACTCACTGCTAACCACTGAGCCACCGCACTCATTGCTAACCACTGAGCCACCGCACTCACTGCTAACCACTGAGCCTTTAACACTAATTATAACGAGCTTCCGAGTCTTCACATCTGGACCTTCTTAGGCTGGGGTTCCACATGAGCCCTCAGTCCGTTTTTGGCTTCAGTTTTCTCTTTTTTTTTTTCTAAGTCCAAAAACTGACAGAAAAACGGATTGGATGTAATAAACACCCTGTCCGTTTTTCTCTGGAGCTCCAAACATTGCCCTGTCCGTTTTTGAGTCAAAAACGTTGCATGCAACGTTTTTGGCATCAGTTAAAAAACGCATGCGTTTTCATGCGTTTTTTTTAACATGGGGCCCTATGGGAAACGCATGCGCGAACGCATGGCATATGCGCACTTGCGTTTGCGCATGCGTTCGCGCATGCGTTTTTTTTAATGAAAAGTCCAAAAACGTTCAGGAGTGCAGGAGGCTCAAAAAGCACCCAGAAAAAAACGGATTGGTGATGAAAATCACTTCCAAAAACGGATTTCTATGTGGAACCCCAGCCTTACTCTTCCTTTGGCCAGCATACTATGCCAGCAGGTTATATGATACCTGGCAGGACGTATGTGTTGATGGTGTGGATCTTAGGCTGTGGTTCCACATAGAAATCCGTTTTTGGAAGTGATTTTCATCACCAATCCGTTTTTTTCTGGGTGCTTTTTGAGCCTCCTGCACTCCTGAACGTTTTTGGACTTTTCATTAAAAAAACGCATGCGCGAACGCATGCGCAAACGCAAGTGCGCATATGCCATGCGTTCGCGCATGCGTTTCCCATAGGGCCCCATGTTAAAAAAAAAACGCATGAAAACGCATGCGTTTTTTAACTGATGCCAAAAACGTTGCATGCAACGTTTTTGACTCAAAAACGGACAGGGCAATGTTTGGAGCTCCAGAGTAAAACGGACAGGGTGTTTATTACATCCAATCCGTTTTTCTGTCAGTTTTTGGACTTAGAAAAAAAAAATGAGAAAACTGAAGCCAAAAACGGACTGAGGGCTTATGTGGAACCCCAGCCTTATTCTTCCCATTGAGCTGGCTTTTTAGGACCTGTCTTAACCTTTGATGATATTTGGATGTTGCTGCTTTCCTTGCCTCCTCATCATGGCTACTGTATTCCTGTGGTATGCTAAGGTACTTGTAGCAGGTCTGCACATGCTATGTGTCCTGCTAGTAGTTCTACTCCATCAGTCTTTACTACCTTGCATCTGTTTATTACTAACCGGCTGCACAACTTCAGTTTGAGGACATCCCGATGTCCTCACTGTAGATCCCTGTAAGGGCCATATCACACACACAGATATCTGTGCAGATATTGTTCGCAGATCTCTGGTTGCAGTGAAATCATGGACACATTGTTACATTTTGTGGCTGTGTACAAATGGAACAATGTGTCCATGATTTCACTGCAACCTGAGATCTACGAACAATATCTGCACAGATATCTGTGTGTGTGACGTGGCCCTAAGGAGGATAAGTGAATTGATGTATCATTCATTTTCTGCATACAGGCTTGATGTCATCCATGTAGAGGATGTTGCTGATGTTACTTCCACTCTTGAACTTGTATCCATAGTCAGACTCTGTAACTATTTGACCGAGGAGGCTCAAACCTATGGAAACAGCAATAGGAACAGTGCTTCACTATGGTATATGCTGCACATGATGGCCAATTGTGCTAGTTGTCTTGAGTTGACTTCCAGTGTTGTCCTCCATAGCCTAATTGAGTTTCTGAGGAAGGTTCTTAATTTCCTGGTGACATTGTAGAGCCCCAAATATTCATAGAGCCATGTGGGTAGATCAGTATATGACTGGCATCACCACAAGCGTAGGTGCAGGCAGAAAATAATATACTTACATAAACAGTTATCTGCCGCGACACTACTATTTATCATGAATTATGAAACTTAATGAGTGGCACTAGAAACAAGAGGATCAATGACTGAGCTCCTACTAATATATAATTTATATATTATATTTATATATATATAATTATTCCCCTTTCTCCTTTTCCTAGTCTGATGTTCATTGTTTTTAATTACATCCATGGGCATATAAACCCACTCACATCTCACAATTTCACTAGGGCATAGTGTCAGGACCTGACAGTGGAGGCTCCGTGTAGTGGGTGTCAGGCTTACTCTCTAGTGGCCACTACTGAAACCAAGATCTCCGGTTTTCCTTATTTAGCATAGGGCAGTTTCTGCAATACACATATTCACTATACCCATTGATCCTCTTGTTTCTAGTGCCACTCCTTAAGTTTCATAATTCATGATAAATAGTAGTGTCGCGGCAGATAACCATTTATGTAGATCCATGTGGGTGGCATTGAGACATAGGCTCTTCTGAAGTCAATCCAGGCTGTGCCAAAATTGGTGTAACGGTCGCGCTCGTGACCCAGGTGGTAATAGGTAAGTGGACCCACTGGACCACATGGGGACCTGGGTCTGCCCAGACTAGGGGAGGGCAGTGACTGGGTTCTGTGGCACCTGAGCATGTGGGCATGGTGGTAACCTGCAGGACAAGATGACACCGCACACTTCAGGTATATCAAAATGCAATGTTTACTTAATACGACACAGTACAAGGTCCAATACAATAAGCCAGGCTCCCAATTCCGCACATCACACATGAGGGAACAGGCTGGACATCGGGACACAGGCGAATAAAGGAAAGCACAGGTCCACGAACTCAGCTGGTCAAATCCAGGAACTTCAGGCAGAGCCGTCACCGGGAAACAACGCTGGAGACTCCCCAGGAACACGGAGGAGGAGCCCGTCCAGGAACACGAGCGGGGAACGACTCTGACTACACGGACTGGACCACCAGGACTATGGACATCCATCTGGACACGGGCATGACATCAAGGACTCGGAACATCAAGGACTCGGAACATCAAGGACTCGGAACATCAAGGACTCGGAACATCAAGGACTCAGAACATCAAGGACTCAGAACATCAAGGACTCAGAACATCAAGGACTCAGAACAGGACAGGCAGGACCTCAGGACCATCTCGGACACTAGGCGGGACATCAGGATCATCTTGGACACTAGGCGGGACCTCAGGACCATCTCGGACACCAGGCGGGACCTCAGGGTCATTTCAGACACCAGGCGAGACCTCAGGACCATCTCGGACACCAGGCGGGACCTCAGGGCCATCTCGGACACCAGGCGGGACCTTAGGACCATCTCAGACACCAGGCGGGACCTCAGGACCATCTTGGACACCAGGCGGGACCTCAGGACCATCTCGGACACCAGGCGGGACCTCAGGGTCATCTCGGACACTAGGCAGGACTACAGGACCATCTCGGACGCCAGGCAAGGGGGCCTCAGGGTCATCTCGAACACCAGGCGGACCTCAGGGTCATCTCGGACACTAGGCAGGACCTCAGAACCATCTCGGACACCGGGACCATCTCGGACACCAGGCAGGACCTCAGGATCATCTCGGACACCAGGCGAGACCTCAGGGTCATCTCGGACACTAGGCAGGACTGCAGGACCATCTCGGACGCCAGGCAAGGGGGGCCTCAGGGTCATCTCGAACACCAGGCGGGACCTCAGGTTCATCTCGGACACTAGGCAGGACCTCAGGACCATCTCGGACACTAGGTGGTACCTCGGGAACATCTCAGCACCAGGCGAGACCTCAGGACCATCTCGGATGCCAGGCGGGACCTCAGGCTGGACGTCTGGACTCCATGCAACAAACACGGCTCCAGGCAGGGAACATCAGGGCACAAGCAGGAATCCACACACAAGGCAAGGACATTGGCACCAACACATAGGCTAGACAGGTACATGGACAAGGGCAGACACATCAGCCATCCAGAGCTAGAGCAGCATGTGCGGCTACGCAGCGGAGCTGGGAACTGAGCAGAATCCTTTACAGGTAACATACTACAGTCTCCCAGCTGGTCAGCGGGGAGGTAGCATTGGGTGAAAGCTCAGTAATGCGCAGTAACACTTGGTCTGTCTGGATCTTGAGTGACTGCTCTATCTAGTAGTAGCTGGTGCTTAGAGCCTCTGGTGTTGTTCCCAATGCCTTTCTGAGCTGGATTCATGTACTGATTCCTATGGTTCTGTAGCTTGGTGGCTTTGATGCCTGACAGTAGTTTCATGGCATTATAAGGTAGGTTATTGGGCAGTAGTTGGATAGAATTGTTCCTTTGAGGATCCTTCACTACTGTTTAGAGGTGAGCCACCACCCCGCCGTTCGTGTTCGATTCGATTCGCCGAATCGACGGGGTCTTCGACGAATGTTCGTCGAATGCTTGACAAACACCGTCGAACATCCCGGAACACGAAAAAAACGGGCTTGTGGGGCTGTTTCACTTCCACAATGTATATACATACATTGTGGAAGTGAAATAAAGTCAAATAAAGTGTAAAAAATAAAAAAATAATGTATGCTCACCTGTTCGCGGTCCACCGAAGCCTCCGGTATGATCCTGTGTCTTCCAGGACCTGTGGTAACGTCAGTTCTCGCGGGAACTCCGGTCACATGACCGGAGTTCCGCGAGAACGTGATGTCACCACAGGTCCTGGAAGCACCGGACCTTGCCGGAAAGCTTAAAATAGATATTTTTATGATTCGGACCCTTTCTTTAAGTAAAAGTTACTTAAAGAAAGGGTCCGAAACATAAAAATATCTATTTTAAGCTTTCCGGCAAGGTCCTGTGCTTCCAGGACCTGTGGTGACGTCACGTTCTCGCGGAACTCCGGTCATGTGACCGGAGTTCCGGCGAGAACTGACGTCACCACAGGTCCTGGAAGACACAGGACCATACCGGAGGCTTCGGTGGACCGCGGACAGGTGAGCATACATTATTTTTTTTTTTTTAACACTTTCTTTCTTCTAGGTAATGTTTATTTTGGCTCGAAATGCGGCAGTTGCGGTTTTCTGACCGCATCTGCCGCATTTTCGAGCCAAAATCGAACATGTTCGATATTCGCCGAATTTGAACCAAATTGTTCGAATTCGGCGAATGACTCAAATAGCTCCAAAATCAACTCGAATTTGAGATTGGCGAACTATTCGAGTCGAACATCGCTCATCTCTACTACTGTTCTCCTTTGTGTTAGACAAGCGGGGTGGTGGAATGCCTCTAGCATTGGGCTCATCTGTTTTTTCAGGTGTTTATGTACTACTGTAAATGGACAAGAGAAGAGAACCTGGATCTATATACACAGCAGTGTGTAAAGGTTGTGCAGAGCGTGTGTAAAAAGCTACATAATTGTTAATTGTTCTTTTATTATGATTATTATCATCAATTTATGTGAATCTGTCCCCATTTTCTTGCCACCTAATTTGAGAACAGCATGACGTAAGGGTTTTTTCCACTGATGTGTCAAACATACGGTAATTATAAATTGAACAGAGAGACTCACATGTAAGATTGAACAAATAAAGGAGTGGAGATGAGGAAATCAGCGAGTGTGGAGAATAAAATTTGCCTTTCAACGTGGCCAAATAAATACATTAAGTAGAAAAAATGTTAGCTTTTGGGACCAGTTTTTGTGTTTGTAGTCCAATTTCAGAGCTTTCAGCCTTCTTTACTGTTGCAGCATTTTGGTTAATATTTACTTCAGTATTTGTAAGTCAAAAGGTGAATCTAAAACACAGTAAAGAGCAATTTATTTTTCCTTTTATTGTTTTTCATATTTTTGCTCTACTCCCGGTTTATATAGCCCCAAAAATACAGCTGAACACTGCTGTCATGAGATAAGGCTCTATCCCGGGCACATTTCAGGACTGATTTAGGATAGCATCTTTTTTGCAGTGCCAAATCCAAATCGTCAGGCTGCAGATTATAAACATCCAAATCATTATTAATCCGTTTATAACGCAGGAAATGGCTGTATGGGAGAGACAACTTAGTATGAACAGGGTGAGCGCTATGATAGTGCAAATAGCCATCACTGACCTCTGGATTTTCCCATCGACCACACACAATTTCACATCCAAAAAATCAAGTGTAACACCACCATATACAGAGGTGAAAAACATATTGAAAGAATCTTGATTCAAATAGTGGACAAAGGCAGGAAAATCAGATTCGCTCCCATTCCATATTATTAAATTGCACACAATAGACCTCGAGGCTGTAGGTCAGAGGAGGGTGGGGAGAGAGAAAACAGGCGCAGATCTAAATGTAAAAGTACAATATTTCTCAGAAGTACACTGGGCAAGAGAACTCACCTTTATTGTGTCTTGTTTCTTCGCATATCAACCCACTGGGGGTCTTACAGGGGTCTTTGTCTCCTTGGTATGCTGCTGCTATCCTCCAGAGAGCGGAACTCCCATCTATGAGCCCGTGGAATGAAGCAAATAATCAAGATATCCAGATGATTGAGCACTCCCAAGGAGATTTACCTTATGATAAGGACACTGACTCCTTTTTCCTTCTTGGAGATTTATTTCAAATGGCTACACAGTAGTAAACAGTCATAAAAGTCATAAAAGCATAATTAAAACAACGCGTTTCGGCTATAAATGTCATAAAATAGCCTTCCTCAGGTATGTCCCTGAGGAAGGCTATTTTATGACATTTATAGCTGAAACGCGTTGTTTTAATTACCGTATATACTCGTGTATAAGCCGAGTTTTTCAGCCCAAAAATTGGGCTGAAAAGTCCCCCCCCTCGGCTTATACACGGGTCATACGGTATGCTGTGGGGGGGGGCTGTGACTGGGGGCTGGAGGAGGCAGGAGGGGGCCGCGGTGACCGCAGGCGGTCACGTGGGGCCGCCTCATTAGTGCAATGAATATGCACGGCATCCCCCCGTCCATCAACGGCGGGGGGATGCCGTGCATATTGCAATACACAGCCCCAGTGATAGTATCCTACAGCCCCAGTAGTAATAAACAGCCCCCCCCTCCTTATCATGTCCCCCCCCAGGCTGCGGCAGCTGTCAAAATAACAAACACTTTATACATCCCCTTCCGGCGCAGCTCCTCCGCTCCTCCGTCGCCGGCTTCTTCTTCCTGCTTGTGCCGGTGTCATGTGACCGGGCGCAGGAGATGACGTCATTTCCTGCGCGCGGTCACAGAAGCCGCACAAGAAGAAGAAGAAGTCGGGACCGGAGGAGCGGAGGACCGGAGGAGCGGAGGAGCTGCGCCGGAAGGTGATGTATAACGTGTTTGTTATTTTGACAGCTGCCGCAGCCTGGGGGGGGGGGACATGATAAGGAGGGGGGGTGGGCTGTTTACTACCACCGGGGCTGTATATACCATGGGGCTGCTGGATACTCTCACTGGGGCTGTATACTACCACTGGGGCTGTATATACCTCTGGGGCTGAAGTATACTACCACTGGGGCTGTATATACCTCTGGGGCTGCTGTATACTACCACTGGGGCTGTATATACCTCTGGGGCTGCTGGATACTACCACTGGGGCTGTATATACCTCTGGGGCTGATGTATACTACCACTGGGGCTGTATATACCTCTGGGGCTGCTGGATACTACCACTGGGGCTGTATATACCTCTGGGGCTGCTGGATACTACCACTGGGGCTGTATATACCTCTGGGGCTGATGGGATACTACCACTGTAGGCTGTATATACCTCTGGGGCTGCTGGATACTACCACTGGGCTGTATATACCTCTGGGGCTGCTGGATACTACCACTGGGGCTGTATATACCTCTGGGGCTGATGTATACTACCACTGGGGCTGTATATACCTCTGGGGCTGCTGTATACTACCACTGGGGCTGTATATACCTCTGGGGCTGATGTATACTACCACTGGGGCTGTATATACCTCTGGGGCTGCTGGATACTACCACTGGGGCTGTATATACCTCTGGGGCTGCTGGATACTACCACTGGGGCTGTATATACCTCTGAGCTGCTGATACTACCACTGGGGCTGTATATACCTCTGGGCTGCTGTATACTACCACTGGGGCTGTATATGCCTCTGGGGCTGCTGTATACTACCACTGGGGCTGTATATGCCTCTGGGGCTGCTGTATACTACCACTGGGGCTGTATATACCTCTGGGGCTGCTGATACTACCACTGGGGCTGTATATACCACTGGGCTGCTGGTATACACTCTGGGGCTGTATATACCACTGGGCTGCTGTATACACCTTGGGGCTGCTCCTGGGGTGTATACTACCTTTGGGGCTGCTGTATACTACCTCTGGGGATGCTGTATACTACCACTGGGGACTGCTGTATATATACCTCTGTACTTGGGGCTGCTGTATACCACACTGCTGGGGGCTGTATACCTGTGCTGGGGTCCACCCACGGCTTATACATGAGTCAATAGGTTTTCCCAGGTTTTGGGGGCAAAAGTAGGGGGGTCGGCTTATACACGAGTATATACGGTATGCTTTTATGACTTTTATGACTGTTTACTACTGTGAAGCCATTTGAAATAAATCTCCAAGAAGGAAAAAGGAGTCAGTGTCCTTATCATAAGGTAAATCTCCTTGGGAGCGCTCAATCATCTGGATACCTTGATTATTTGCTTCATTCCATATTATTAGAAAGTCGTCCACATAGCGAATATAGTTTTTTATGTATCTTATAAAGGGTTTTTTTCTGAGAGTATACTAGATCTTCCTCTAATGCGGACAAAAAGAGGTTAGCAAGGGTACAAGTGACGGGGGTACCCATGGCTGTACCCTCGCATTGCAGATACCATGATTGTAAAAACATGAAGGCATTGTAATTTAATATAAACAGCAGGGAGTCACATATAAAATCACTGATATTGGTTTCAATAGAAACTGTCACGCGCTTGGTTGGCGCTGACATTGCTGGATGCTGCTGTGCATGTTGTCTGTCTTTAAGAGCTGCATGGTTTATAGTTGTCAAGGTCTTTGCCTCCTGTGTTGTGCTCCAGACCTGCATTCACTATTATATTGAACTGCTGGTTGAGGGGTTAATGGTTGACTCACCTGGAATCCCCTCCCCCTGGCTTTAAATAGCCTTCCCTCTCCTCTGTCAGGTGCTGCTGATAGCTATTTGCTCTAGGTCTTGGTGCTGTGTTGATGCTTGCTGCTGGACTAAGTCTTTCCTTGGGAGAAGCTGTGATCCCTGACCCGTGGGTGGAGGTAGGGGCCCTCAGCCTAGGGCTAATAAGGAGTTTTAGGGTACAGGGTGGCGGCTCGGAACTCCTCACCATCAGAGGTACCTCCGAGAGCCAGGGACCCCAGCATCAGGGTCAGATTAGGCTCTCCTGACCCCTCTTGCCCATTTCACCACCTGTTACTTGATTCCCTTACCTTCCAAGAGTGACAGAAAGTGAGTCCAAGATCTTTCTAATAATATTTACCAACAAAAACTGTGGATCCTTGTATAAAGGCTTTCCACGTCTATGGAAGTTAATTTACAGTCATCTTGCCATTCAATACGATCTAAGGTCTCGATTAAATCATTGGTATCCCGTATATAAGACGGTATCCCTTTCAGAAAAGGGTGCGAATACCAGTCCACATATCTGGGTAGAGGCTCAGTTAGAGACCCCGACCCAGATACAATGGGCCTGCTAGGAGGATTTTTTTCACTTTTGTGGATTTTCGGAGGTAATACCAATGTGGTTTTACAGGGAAGTCGGGAAACAATTTTTCTGCAACAGATTTGTTAATTGCATTGTTAGCAGCATGCTGTCTCAAAAGAGAACGTAATGTATTCTTATACCGGGAGTGGGTCCCCAGCAAGTAATGTATAGGTGGCAGTATTGTCCAGCTGTCGTAAGGACTTCTTGACATAGTCCGCACGATTAAGCAGGACAACACTGCCACCCATATCTGCTTTCCTGATTATTGTTGCTGTCAATTTTTCATGATTTTTAGAGCTAGAATTTCAGAGCTTGTGTTCTTTTCTGGAGTGCTGGGATAGATGAGAGTGCATATATCCCTTTCCACTAATGGCCACTTTACACACACCAACTTATCTGTCCAACTTCTGACCAACTTGCTGGTTGCAGTGAAATCATGGACACATAGTTCCATTTGTACACAGCCACAAAATGGAGCAATGTGTCCATGATTTCACTGCAACCAGCAAGTTGGGTCAGAAGTTGGACAGATAAGTTGGTGTGTGTAAAGTGGCCCTAATTCTTGAAATAAATCGATATTGTTCCCTTGTACAATCTGTGGCATAAATTTAGATTTAAGCCCCCCTTGAAAAATGGGACGCTCAGAGTTTTTTTTAGGGATTACACTCTGATTTGTACCCAAAAGTTTCTCAACCTCAGATTGTAATTGTGAAGTTGAATTTTCATTTGCAAAAAAAACCCAAAGGGCCTATATACACAGGTGTATCAGGGTTATTGGTGTTAGTATTTTTTTAATATTTTTTACATTAACAAAGTGCTTAAAAAGGTGAATTTTTGTGATAGATCTAAATAAATCTGCTTTGAAATCAGTGAAGTCGAAATTCTTGGGAACACAGAAATGTAAGCCCTTTTGAAGCACAGAAGTCATTTCAGGAGTCAAAATTTGTTTAGAAAGGTTCACAATGTTCAGAGAGGAAATATCTAGTCCAGTAGTTCCCAAACTCCAGTCCTCACGGCCCCCAACAGATCATGTTTTCAGGATTTCCTTAGTTGTTGTTGCACAGGTAATTCCTTGATCATGATACCATCACCTGTTGCAATACTAAGGAAATCTCTGAAAACTGATCTGTTGGAAGGCCATGAGGACTGGAGTTTGGAAACTACTGATCTAGTCCCTCCAAGACACCTGTTTGCGTTTTCCCATTGTTGGAGCGTTTACTTCTCCCTCACCCTCAGCGAGTTCTGCGTCTAATGGGACCGATTGCGATTTATGTTTTTGCTCAACAGATTTTTTCACTGGAGGAGCCTCAGTGATGCTGGTATCCAATTCAATTTCTGAATCGGTAGGTGAAGATGAAAATGGCCGTGGTTTATGAGTGGAAGTAGGAGTCTTTGGGGGATTTTTCGGTGATTTGGGTGTACCGTGGGTGGGATTCAATTTTTCTTCTTTTTTTTTTGTTCAGATCTTTCGGGATACCAAATACTATTCCAGAGGAGAAAACTTTGTTGTCTTTGTAATTTAATTTGTCCCTTATGAACTTTTCTTTCTTCTTGTTTTTTATATCCTAAAGGCCCCGTCACACCAGGCGACGGGCCTGTGGATGTCGGCGACGTCTGGCAGGTATGCGCACGTTTTTGACGCCCCGCCAGCGTCGCCGTCCCCCGTTTACACGGGGCGACACCTCCAGCCCCGCGCTGGCGACCTGTCAGGCGGCATCACCACCGGGTGTCTGAAAACCCCAGCGGCGATTGCAGGACAATTAGAGCCTATGGCTCCCATCGCCTGACAGGTCACCAGCGCCCATTTACATGGGGCGATGCGTGCACATCGCCCCATGATGGTCGCCTGGTTTCAGAGCACTACTCTTAACATGAGGCGACGTAGTGGCAATGACGCCGCTGATAGGCCACGCCCCGACGTCACCTCTGTAATGGACGGCGATGTCGCCCCGTGTGACGGGGGCTTAAGATATCTACACTCTATAAAAATATTTGAACCTTTCTTTGATAACCATAAGGACATCAAGAATCTATAGATGCTGCAATATGTCTCCAAAAATATTTGACATGCAATTTGAATTTTCAGAGAGGAAAGAAACTTGAACTCTATTGCCACCTATTGGAAGTAGCAATCCTAAAAGTCAATTTTGGCCCTTTAATGAGCTATGCCATATCATTTAGGATGAAAGGCAAACCTGAATTTCAGTTTGCATCACTTTTTTGGAAGGGTGTGCCCCTCATCATTGCAAAGCATGAGATTTGTCGTTAACCCTTAGACCCCAGTCAGAAGCCCCTAATGGAGCAAAATCAGATCTCATACTTTGCATAGATGAGGAATAACACCTCCAAAAAAAGTGTGCAAATTGAGATTCTTGTTTGGCTTTTATCCTAAAGTAATATGACAATTCTTGTTAAAGAGTCGATGTTGACTTTAAGGTCTCGTTCTCACTTGCATGTAAAAAATTGGCCATATTCTCATTTAGAAAAGTCGGACAGGTGAAATCTTTTTGGTATTCCATATGTCATGTGAGTGCTATGCGAATATGCAAATTTTTTTATTGAGTAGTGTCCATATGACATCCATATGCTAGGTAATTAGTGTTTTTTTTAATCAAAGAACACAAACAAACAATCCAACAATGTCAAGGTCTACCATTATATGAATGGTCCCTGTTCACTAATGCAGCGGTGTATCTAGGAGCGAGATTGAAGGGCATTTTTCAAAGTCTCTGCTGACAGGGGAGCGCTGTCATCCCCCTTGATGTGTCAGCCCGAGGTGCCTCCCTGTCACCTGGATCATGCTGTCAAGCTGACAGCCGACTCAAAGAAGGAGTAACATGCCGCCTTCAGCATTTAATTGTCTTTCATGCACAAGTACACTTAAAGCCCTGACCACTAGCACTTTCTGGTAAGGACGACTTCGGGGGAGTGGTTATAAAATCAATGGTCGTGGAAACAAATAGTATGGGAAGAGGGCGGAATAGTTGTGGAAACAGTATAGGTAGCGGGGGGCAGGAATGATTGAGTAAACAGTATGGTGAGCAAGGATGTGTTGTATGAGGAGAGAATATGGAAAGCAACGGGTAGAAATTAGTGGGAAAACAGTACCAAAATGAAGGGGTGGGAAAGGGTGTAGACAAAGTATGGGGAGGGGGTATATATGAGTAGACTGTATGGAGATGAAGGGGGAATTTGTGAGAAGAAAGTATGCTGAGTGAATAGAGTGAGTGAGGAGACAGTACAGGGAGCAGGTAGGTGTTAAACGTTAATATGGAGAGGGGGTAAATATGTCGGGAGACAGAATGGTGAGTAAGGAGGAATGTGTGAAGATAACATTGAGGGGAATAGGGTTAGGTAACAGAATGTGGGAAGTGCAAGAACGCATAGAGATTGTGTATCGGGGAGTTGATATAGGAAGGGTGAGCAAGAGGAGAAAGTGTGAGAGTACAGCAAGGAGGAGAAAGTATTTCAAGGAGTGGGAGTGTGATAAGTGGGCAAAGTATAGAGACTAAGCAGTAAAAGAGAGACACAGTGTGGGAGAACAGAGAAAGGATGCTGCCCAGTATGGAAAGGAGAGGACTATGTAGATGGTATATACCATAACAGGGATAGTGTGGAGGATCATATTTTGTGTATCAAGCACAGTGAGGTGCAATTATCTATTCAGGGGCACAGCAACAGGAAAATGTTTGTTTTTAAGGGCATTATAATTAATTTTTTATTTATAAGGGCATGGTGATGGGATATGTTGCAGAAGACCAGAGAAGAAGTCTGCAGTGATGAGCTGTGGATGTGAATAGTCATCATGGCATCTGGACAAGATGAAGAAAAGAAAGAGGACAGCTCCAAACAGAGAATATGTAATCAGTAAAGTACCTGATATGTCTACAGCCTCTGTTCCGGTGTCCACCGATGCGATCTGTCCACCCCACTATGACTCTGGTACCAGACTCCAGGGGGCAGGAAATTGGTGTCCACAACACGGCTCCATGTGGCTAGCCCTCAGTTCCACGTTCACAGCATGCTCACCTTTCCAGAGGTCCCGTGCCTCCCTCTCACTCTCCTGCTGTGTCTTCCAGCTCCCAGGGTCTACAATCTCCCAGCAGGTCTCTCGGAAGCACGCTTATGTGGTGCACGCCACACACCGATAATATTTAAAAGGCGGTATTTTCTAATTCGGAACTGCCACTCAGGCTATGGATGATGGGCGCTGTGTACTTAAGGCACCTTTTCCTATTGGGAGGTGCCTAAGCAATGTCTCTTGTCCCTTAGTGGCATTGCTATTTGTCAGGTCCACATTACCTTGTGCCTTGTCCTGTACCTAGACCCTATACCATTTCTTTTGTCCCGTGACTTACTTGTGTGTCGTTCCAGAGCCTGCCATGCCTTGCACCATTTATTACTTAGCCTGCTACACTTTGCATCTGCCTGCACTTGTCTAGTATGGCCTGCTTTTGCTTGCAGCCACTGATGGCCTTCCTGTCTGTGCCAGGGTCTATACCCATATCCCTGCCTGGGCTGCATGTCCATCCTACCTAAGATATTGACTATGTTTTGCTGTATCTGTATCTGTTGCACTTGCTACACCAGAGACTGTTTCCTATCCATCTTGGCCCTGGGTGACAGCTGCCACAGTTTACTCTGTGGTCCAGTGGGTCCACTACCAAAGCGTATTAGTACCTTTATTAAACTTCTATGTGTGATCCTGCCTTTGTATCCTTAGTACTGTTTTTCCTGAATTGTTTGCAATCTGATGATGACAATACCTCCTAGTACTCTATACAAGCACTAAGCTAGTGTCCCTCTTTATGCGAATTGATCAAATCACCACAATGCATATACTGATGGTGGTTTTGATGATTTATTAATGTACTGATGGTTGTTCTAGTGATTTATTTATAATGATGCCGGTTTTGGCAACATATTTTTTGTAGTGATGATGGTCCTAGTGATGTATTTCTGTACTGATGGTGGTTATGGATATGTCATTCTGTATTGATGGTGGCATTTGGGATGTATTCATGCTAATGGTGGTTCTTGGGATGTAAATTTGTATTGCTGGTCATTCTGGTGATATATTACTGTACTGATGCTGGTTCTGGGGTTGTAAAAACTTGCTGATTGAGATTCTGGTGATGAATATCTGCACTGATGAGGCTGTGATGCTGTTTTTCTGTACTGATGATGGTTCTAGAGATATATTTTTGTACTGCTGGTAGTTCTGATATGGTGTTTCTATACTGATAGAGGTTCTAGTCAGGGCCACCATCAGGGGGTGACAGCCCTGACTGGAGTCAGGGGCCCCGAGCCCAGGGGGGCCCGGCCGTGACTCCAGGGGGCATGGCCATTGTGAGCAGGCTCCTCCGGGCCCTGTCCCCCATGTCTTGCAGGCCCCCCCCCATTAATCACCGCCGCCGGGCCCTGGAGTTGCGGGGAAAAGCTGCGGCAGGAAGCGGTGGGCGCCGCCATGTTCTTTGCGGCTGGCGCCCACTAACTGTACAGCTGGTCAGTAGAGGTTGAGACTTCTACACAATGGCCGCGGTCTCCATTTAGCCGTGGCCATTTTGTTGAAGTCTCAACTTACACCGACCGGCTGTACAGTTAGGTAGTGAATGCAGCCGGCCACAAAGAATATGGCGGCGCCCACCGCTAGCTGCCGCAGGCCCGCAGCTACTCCCCCGCAGGCAGCTTCAGTCCTGCAGATGTGCCCTCCGGGCTCCGGCACCCCTGCTCCGCATCCACAGCTCCCCCCAATGGTAAGTTATGAAGGGGTCCGGGGTAGGGATGGGGCCATATATAGGGAAGGAGGCTGTGGGGATGGAGACAGGGAGGCTGTGGGGATGGAGACAGGGAGGCTGTGGGGAGACAGGGAGGCTGTGGGGATGGAGACAGGGAGGCTGTGGGGAGACAGGGAGGCTGTGGGGATGGAGACATGGAGGCTGTGGGGAGACAGGGAGGCTGAGGGGAGACAAGGAAGCTGTGGGGATGGAGACAGGGAGGCTGTGGGGATGGAGACAGGGAGGCTGTGGGGATGGAGACAGGGAGGCTGTGGGGATGGAGACAGGGAGGCTGTGGGGATGGAGACAGGGAGGCTGTGGGGAGACAGGGAGGCTGTGGGGATGGAGACAGGGAGGCTGTGGGGAGACAGGGAGGCTGTGGGGACACAGGGAGGCTGTGGGGAGACAGGGAGGCTATGGGGAGACAGGGAGGCTGTCAGAATGGAGGGATGCAGTCAGGATGGAGGGAGGCTGTTGCTATGGAGGAAGGATGGAGAGAGACTGTCAGGATGGAATAGGCTATTGGGATAGAGGGAAGCTGTCAGGATGGAGGACCGCTGTTGGGATGGAGGAAGTATGGAGGGAGCTGTTAGGATGGAGGGACGTTGATGGGTTGGAGGGAGGCTATTGCGATGGAGGAAGGATGGAAGGAGGCTGTCAGGATGGAGGAAGGATGGAAGGAGGCTGTCAGGATGGAGGGAGGCTGTCGGGTTGGAGGAACGCTATTGGGATGGAAGAAGTATGGAGGGTGTCTGTCGGGATGGAAGGAAGCTTTCGGGATGGAGGAAAGATGGAGGGAGGCCGTCAGGATAGAGGGAGACTATCATGATGGAGGCTGTCGGGATGGAGGAAAGCTGTTGGGATATTGTCTATATGGCTGGCAGCCATCTCTATTGCGTACGGCCAGCAGTAGTCTCTATTGTGTATTCTCTATTGTGTATGGCCAGCAACAGTTTCTATTGTGTATTTTCTATTGTATGTATAGCCAGCAGCAGTCTCCATTGTGTATATGGTCCGCAGCCATCTCTATTGTGTATACAGGTAGCAGCTGTCTCTATTCTGTATTCTCTATTGTATATACAGCTATTGTGTTTAGCGTTATAGAAAAGAAGTTGCAACACAATCAGCTGTGTTTATTAACTCTTCGGGGGGTGGCGCTTCAACAGGCATATAGTCAACAGGCATATGGTGGACTATATGCCTGTTGAAGCGTCACTTGCGGTGTGAAACGGCCATCGCCTTTGAGAACCCCCGTCCTCCCACCCGCACCATGTAAGACCACACGAAGAGGGAATAAACACCGTTGATCCTACGATGTTGCAACTTCATTTCTATAACGCTAACCGGAAGTGATGAACCGCTAACTGGAAGTGTGCACCGGGTTGTTTGAGCGCTCAGCAGGCTGAATGCCGCAGCGCTGGTGATCAGGAAGGGGGCACCTTGAAGCGATCTGCAAGCTGCAGCTCTCCAGAAACACCGCGGACAGATTGGTGCTGGCACCAAGAATCGTCAGAACCGTGACTGATACAGCTATTGTGTATTCAGCCCACAGCAGTCTCAAGTGTGTGTGTGTGTAATATATAATAGAGAGAGTGTAAAAAAAGGAAAAACAGCACAAAAAATAGAAAAAAGTGGACTTTATTACCCAATGGCGTGGCCACGCATTGGGCAATAAAGTCCACTTTTTTCTATTTTTTTTGTGCTGTTTTTCTTTTTTTTTAAATCTATTGTAAGGAACCATCTGGATTGCTGGTTGGTAAAGCTTTGCACATAAATTGAGGTAATTTTTGGTGCTGTTTCAATTTTTCACTATATATGTAATGTATGTTTGGGTGGAGGCGGATCTAGGGTGGAGGCGGAGCCTGGGTGGAGTCTGGGCGGAGTCTCAGGGGTGGAGGCTGGGCGGAGTCTCAGGGGGGCCCCAAAATTTTGGCAGTCAGGGGCCCCGAAATTCCTAGTGGCAGCCCTGGTTCTAGTGATGCATTCCTGTACTCTTATTGGTTCTGATCCTGTACATATGTAACAAGCTGTAACTTGTAAGATTATATGACACATGGCCATTTTTTATAAACCGTTGTGCTGTCCAACAAGTTAAGTTAAGGGTTACCATGCTTGTATTTATGTTTGGAGCATTAAATTGTGATGAAAGTGTACAATCACTCGATGTGACTGCAAACTTCTGAATTCTCAGAGCGCACACTACACACTGTCATTATTCTATGGTTCCAGTGATGAGAACAGTAGGTCATGAAACTGCAAGTATGTGCTTTGCATATATGCCGTCATGTGCTGCCTCATACAGTCTGAATGAGGACATGAAATAAGACCATGCACACAGCTTGAAATTAAAACCTATGTCCAGATAAGGGGTGTAATTGAAAGCCTTGTCTTCTTTCACTTGCCCATTCAGATTAAACCTGGTTTAGAACATAGTGAGGTAGGACATTAGTGACAGGGACCATCCATATTTAGGTACACCTTGGCATGGATAAAAGGCTTTTGCTCTATTCGATCAAAAAACAATAAGTACCTTACATATTTAACATTTACAATATTGAAGTTCATGTATTCATTAATCGAAATATGCTAACACATCGTCTTTGTATTGGTTTTTACTGTATAGTGTATTTGTGCATCTGTGGCACCCTACGGGTAAATGTCACAGAATCCCCTGGTCCACAGAGGGATTTGCATATCAAGTACCCTACACATGCAACACCTTCCACCCCAGACCTGAAGGGGGAGCTCTACTTGCTGCCTTCACGTAAGGTCCCCTATAAATTCAGGCCCGGGAGATTATTAGTCAGTTCAGTGTGGAGCAGCACTGAGGAAGACAACCTGGTGAAGGGTGCTGCGCTAAGCCCATGCCAGAGGAAAGCCTAGCCAGTGCAGGGGTCCAAGAGTGAGGGTCAGAGGCAAGGTGAGGACTAAGTGGGGGCAGAGGAGTCATAATGGCTCACCCCAGAAAACCACCCAAACACCAGAGTCCGAGTCTGTGAGAGAAAACTAGCCCAGCAGAGAAAGCACCGGACAACCAGAAGACTTCAGTCTCTTGGAATGATTGTAGAATAGCGTAAATAATACAACATGTCAGAGAATGCCATAACAATCTTGATGTTTTGTCCTTTGCAGGTATTGAAAAAAATCCCCCTTCTAATCAGAGGCGGGGATACCCATGAAGCCATCCACAATCCGTCCCCCCCCATCTCTGAACTCTCCCTATATCATCCAACTCGTAATCTTCCATCCTTCCAATACAAAATGGGGTGGGGAACAAGAGGCACAATATTGCCCTTATCACTAGACACTGGATTGACAACCCGGTGAGCAAAAACGGTCCACTCACCTGATCCAGTTGTGTCACCCACAACTGGTTTGAAGACGTGTTAGGAATAATATCCTGATGGCTGCTGCTGGACCTTCACCGAACCACTCAGACGTGGAAGAGCATCAAGCTACTTGGGAAAAGGTGTATGGCGGTCCGCGCTGCCAGACTGACTCGCATCAAAGAAGACACTTGGAAATGAAGTGTTGATCAGATCCTTCTTTTATTCACCGACGCGTTTCGGTGCCCACCTGGCACCTTCCTCAGGGATCTAATGAAGGTGCCAGGTGGGCACCGAAACGCGTCGGTGAATAAAAGAAGGATCTGATCAACACTTCATTTCCAAGTGTCTTCTTTGATGCGAGTCAGTTTGGCAGCGCGGACCGCCATACACCTTTTCCCAAGTAGCTTGATCCATCCTTCCAAGACATTCTTCTTTCCTCCACACTTGTACGTTCCTCATCTAACCCCCTGCAATATTTCGCTCGAGCATCCCCCATTCTCTGGAATTCTGCACCCCAAAAAGTCCAACTGTCCCCCACACTCAGAACCTTCAAGCGGAACCTGAAAACCCATCTCTTCAGAACAGCCTACGGCCTGCAATGACCACGGTGCCACCTCACCACCACTGAACCCGGCGCTCCACCACCACTGGATCCGGCGCTCCACCACCACTGGACCTGGCGCTCTACTACCACTGGACCCGGTGCTCCACCACCACCAGAGCAGACACAACTACTGTCTCTCTCCCCATTGCCCTATAAAATGTAAGCCCGCAAGGGCAGGGTCCCCTCTCCCCTCTGTATCAGTCTGTCACTGTTAGTTTTTTCATTGTATTTTTAACTTGTTTGTATGTAACCCCTTCTCATGCACAGCACCATGGAATCAATGGTGCTGTATAAATACATAATAATAATAATAATAATAATAATAATAATAATAATAAAGAGTTCTTGGGGAAATATAGGAATAGGGGGTTAAGAAGGATTATTTGTGACGCCACCAGTGGTTTGTGGCAGGTCTGGAGGCAGAAAGGTGTTATGTGCTTTGGTTTTGCATGGTGTGAATACCCTCTGTTGCTCTCAGGTTTGACATTACCCCTGAGGGAGACAATGACATTGTGGCATCCAGACTCTGGGGTGCCATAAATTGATTTGTCATGAGGAAAGAGCCAGGGAGCCCTGAAACGTGTTTACTAATAAATCAATATTATATTCACCCTTTGATGTCTCATGAATTATGACAGCATGGTCTTTCACCAGATAACGACCTTTGGGTTTTCATTGTTTGTAAGCCATAATCATCAACATTAACAGAATAAACACTTGAAGTAGATCACTCTGTTTGTAATGACTCTGTATGTAAAATATGGTATGCTTTTCACTTTATGTATTGAATTACTGAAATAATTAACTTTTTGATGATATTCTAATTCATTGAGATGATCCCGTGCATCTCAAAGAATTAGAATAGCATAAGCCTAAAAAACTGAAGTATAGAGGACGCCAGCAGTTACTTGATAATGAATCCTCTCCTCCTTCAAAGCATAAAGAACAAGTAATACATATACAAAGGAACTATCACATTACTTAGACATCTACCGAGACGGCACAGGAGGCTCCTGCCATCAGGGACCAAGACAAGCAGACTTACACCCAGGTGTAATTAGTCTTCTGTTTTGTTTCTAACCCACAAGTATAAGGTGCAGAAACAAACAGTCTCAAATATCTAGATGCTTAAAGGTCATAGAATTCATTATTTCTTTTTCTCCCAAAGAGAAGACAGTTTGTTTTTGATCTATGGCTTTATAATCTATATGTGATCATACACTAAATAATGTAATAAGGTTTAACACACGTGGGCTATGGGGCCTGGATCATATTACTGTATAGGGCTCAGATATGTGATATGATGACCTGAGGACATTGTCAATGAGATCTCAGTCTGTCACACCCGTGGATAAAACAGCTTGTCCTATACATGATGACAACCTGATGTCACATAGAGCGAGCGGTATAATAACTACTGAGCAACCATGGCCACTTGGGAGCGCCACACGTGGGATCATTACAGGGCGCTCCACTCTCCAGGGTCTTCTGTTACTGTCATTAGTGCGACTTCACCAAAACAACGCTGACAACAAATGTACCTATACAAGGAGCAATGGAAGAATAGTGTGATTGTGAGAAATATAACATCAAAATCTCAGGATCTTCGGCTTTCCTCAAATTTGACAATAAAATGTTGGAACTCTGATACTCTAGAGAAAATAGAGAGGGGTCATTTACTCTCTCATTGTGATGTCTCTGTTATGGTCTTCTTCTTCAACATATATTATATTCTGTGTGATAGTGCAGGACAGTGGAGCCATCTAGTGGCCAGAGGTGAGAACGTGCTCCCCATGTTGAGATTATTAATAACAAATATGGGTATTCCTTGTGAATGGGGCATAACTAATAAGAGAACCAGGAGAGTCCCAAAGTAGTAGTAAACAGCTGGAAACCCGATAGCACTTCCAATTAATCAGACCCATGGGTCAAATCTGAGTATCAGGACTAGAAATGGGACAGGAACCTTAACTAGATGCAAGCGTACCTCTCCCAGTGTCGGCCCCTGCCTCTCTTGCCTCCAGCAGGACTCTGAATTGCAGCCATTCTCCGCCCATATTGACGCAGTAAACCCCAGCCCTGTCATTCTTAGCAACTACTACATAATGGACGGTGAAGGAAAACCTTGTCTGGTGGAGGCCCTTTATGGTCCTATGGATGGATCCCGGAGTGAGAGGTAGGGCCTGAACAGTTCAGGCTGTATGAATTCACGGCAGACCCGGGGCGGTACGGGAATCTGGTGTCATTGGGACAGCATGGAGCACCTTGCAGCAAAGTAACACTATGAATATGTTTTGGCAGCAAATTATTCAGGATACTTTCCAAGCATGTGACAACAGAGCTTATTTATTCAGCAACAAACAGGAACAAATATGATAAGCTTAATAGATCAGGAATAAAACATATCTTATGTGTCTTAGTCTCAGTACAGCATCTACAGCTGCTTCTTCTCTCCTACACAGACACAGGAAACTGGATAGAGTCACATGCTCTTACTTTGTGAGCCTCTGGGAGTTTTTTTTGTTCTAACATTATGTACAACCTACGTACAAACCTAGCAACTAAACACTCATATACAGGAATGGAGTTGTTGCACTAAACATATTCCAACAATATTCCTTTTCGTTTATGCAATGTTCAAGATGAGAATGTTATACGAGACTAAAAATCCTTATAGACTCAATGAGTACTGAGGAGGCATCCGGGGCCAGTACCGCTCCGGAGCAGAGGCTCACCCATATTGGCTACCAGGGGCCCCCAGTTCTGGCAACTCAACTGTCTCGCCCTGGGCGGGGACCTTGGGCCACTCGGAAAAGCGGCCCTCTCGTTATCTGCAGGCTGTGGGGTGTCACGGTGACGTGACCCAGCTCCGTGATCCCCTCGTCGGGCAAGCAGTATAACGGGGTCTTGTAAAAAGGGATTAAAGAAAAATAAAAATAAAATAAAAAAGATGTTGTGACGCCACCCGTGGTTTGTGGCCATTGTGGACCACCACTGCCGTCCAGGCCTCTGAGCATGATGGTGACAGGCAGCAGGGATGATGAGCCCTCCACGGGCAGGGCTTTATCCACAGGGGAGATATAGGGATGTAAAGTCAGTATGCGGCTCTGCAGGCTCAGGATGAGTAGTCTATGAAAGGGATCGTTCGTGGGGAGTGGAAGTTCAGTGTGCAAGGAACTGACGGACGCAAGGATAAGTGTTCCTTTACCTTTACTGAGGTTAAATGAGTTCATCCAGGGTACAGTTCAAGTGGTGTTACAGATACAGAACTTGGTAGCAAGTTAGGCTGTCCACACCTGGCAAGTGCTGAGGCCTCCCGGCTGTACTACTGTGTTTGTGAGCCTCGGCTGCTTAAAGCTGTGCTTGGGCCTCCTCACTCTGTGTCTTGGCCATATGACAGGCGGCTTGAGCTCTCTCTGGGCTGCTCTCCCGAGCTCACTAAAGTGGCTGTGTCTCCTGGCCCTTCTGGGTGGACAGACAACTTGAAATTACCCACCATCCAGTTTTGGCTGCTGGGTATGGAATCCCTGGTGACCTCGGACTCCGGTGTCCGTACTCCACCAGGTGCAAAGGTGAGCTGGATCTGCTCCACTCTTCTCACATTCCCTGTTTCTCAGACCCTCACCGCGGGTCACCCACACGGGCTGGTCAGTCACCTAGGATGAGCCTAACGCGGCTCACGTCTCTAGCGTGTCTTCCACAGTCCTCCTAGGAACTGAAATGCCTGACCCCGCCCTCAGACCAGAATTTAAAGGGACCTGCCCTGAACCCGGGATTTAGAGCTCCCCCTTCTGGCCTGGAGTTGGGAAGGTGTGTGTGTTTTACCTCAGATGGGTGCCTTCCCTTGCTTCCAAGCTTTAGCATTGTGGCAACCGGACCCTGGGGTGCCACACTCACCCTTGGTTAAATTCAGTACTCCTGGACTGATGAGACACAGGTTAAACAAACAAAAATATAACAATGACAATATTTAATGAACAGAGTCTCAAAAGTAAAATTACAAAAACCAAGAAAAATTGATGCAAAAACAGTCACTTTGGTTATTAGCATTTCCAGCATTGGCTGATAAATAGTATATACAAGAAGTCTTTGCCACAACCAGTCCAGTGGCTAATGTCCATGTTTAAATTACTAAAAGTCCAAGAAAACTCAAAAGTACATACAGGAAAGTCTCTGTAGGCACATACGCTTGGTGGTTGCATTGTTGCATAAGAATAACACACAACATATTTACATGTAAACCTGAACACTTTTTTCTAGCTAATTATCCCTGTAATGGCCTGGGATCTGGCCTAGATTGCTACTTTTTGACATACATAGCACAGGGATACTACTACTCGTGGTTCTACGCAGCACTGGTGTCTCTCTCCGGTTATTTACCTCTGTAGTGTCAGCTACTACTGGAGTGTGTGCACTACTGACTGGTGTCGTGGTGTCTGAAGTGGCAGCAGGTCGACTCTGACTCACCATGGGATTGACAGGTTCTCTAACAGCAAGGGGCTGGTTATCTGGCTCCAGCTCTACTGGCATTATGGTCCTTGCAGGCGGATCTGTCTCTGGCATGGGAAAGGTAAGGCAGGGGATCACAATGGCTTTGTTATTCTGCGTTCAAGTCTTGGGGAAATCCCCTAGTACAGTGCGGACCATCTCTTCCTTTGCTGGTTTGGGTGTGGGTACAGTCAGGGGTTGTTCTTGGGCCTTCAGTTGCTCGGGGCATCTTTTCAGGTGGTCCCTGGTGTTGATGGCTGAGGTCTCTCCCCCATCTTTGCTGACTACACATACTTTCTGTGAGTCAAGTTGGGAAGGTATTGCGGTGCAGGGCTCTGCCTCTAACTGATCATCCAATTTATGAACTCGACGCTTCCTCTTGAGGACCTGTTCTCCTGGTACCAGGGGGTCAGCTGGTGCATTCTGGTTGTACAGTCTCTCTTCCTTCTCCCTCACCTGGGTCAGATCTCAACACATTCATGCACCTGACGATACCTATGCTAGCGCTTGGTGTGATAATCCATCTCAGGGAGGTTTTCAGTGGTTAGGACCCCTATTTCGAGATCAACAGGTAGTTTGCCAGGACTGGCTCTCATCAGATAGGCGGGACTGAACTTGGTGGAATTTACGGGAATGTTGTTATACAAGTCCACTAGATCTGGCAGTTTCTCTGACTACATACTCCTCTCTTCTAGTGGAAGTGTCTTCAGTAGATCCATCACTGTCTGGTTCATTTTCTTGCATAAGCCGTGTCTGCGGATGGTATGGTGTGATCCTGATCTTCTTATATCCATAGAGGCTGCAGAACTCTTGAAACACTTCAGCCTCAAAGGCCGGGCCTTGGTCTGTCAATACCTGGTCCGCATAGCCATGGGGCTTGCAGAAGTGTATCTGGAATGCTCGTGCTGCTGTCTTTGCGGTCAGGTCCGTCACGGGCACCACCACCAGGAACCAAGAGTAATGTCAACGATTGTAAGAGCATAGACATAACCGGACTGGCTTGGGGTTAACTTCACGTGGTCCAACCCTACTATCTCCTGGGGCTGTTTGTTGAGAATGGGCTGCATCAGGGCCCGCTAGCTGTCTTGATCTTTCCTACAGAGGCTGCAGGGTCCACAGTTTTTGCACCAGGACATAATGGTTGTCCTCATACAAACCCAGCAGAACCTTCCATCTAGTAACGCCTCCAGCTTTTTCCACTCAAAGTGCCGGTCTCCGTCATGGTAGGCCTACTGGACCATCTGAACACTCTCCTCGGGACTATGATCTGCCGCACTACCTCTTGGGTCGTAGGGTTGGTGTACCGCCTACACAGCTTGCCAGGATAGATTAATAATCTGCCTCTCTCCTTCTACTCTGCTGTGCCTCCGCTGGGGCATCTGAATCTAGGTACGCATCAGTTTTCTGCAGAAGTTCTTTGACCAGACTGACAGTTGCTGTCCTGTGTTTCTGCTCAGTTGTGGTGGGGTAACCGATCTACGGTAACTTCCGACCTTCCGGGCCTCTAGGCCTTCACTTCCTGTGAGCAGTGGGACATGTATTTGCGATGGAATGCTGGTAACTCCACTTCCTCCAGCTCTTCTGGATCTTCCACCCTGTGTGACAAATGAGGCATCCTGGACAGGGCATAGGCATTGGTATTCTTGTTCCCTGCCCGGTATTTGATGGTGAAGCTGTAGTTAGAAAGCTAGGCCATCCAACGCTGCTCTAGTGCACCCAGCTTGGCAGTGTCTAGGTCGGTCAGAAGGTAGTTATCCGTGTAGATGGTAAATTTTGCAGCTGCCAGGTAGTGTTTGAATTGTTCTGTCATGGCCCAAACTACTGCTAGGAACTCAAGCTTGAACAAGCTGTAGTTGTCGGGGTTCCTCTCCGTAGGCCTGAGCTTCCTGCTCGCATAGGCAATCACTCGTTTTTAGGTCTCTGCACTTGGGACAACACGGCTCCAACTCCCACATTACTAGTGTCGGTGTACAACACAAATGCTGGCTATAATCGGGGTAGGCCAGGATCTCTTCCCTTGTCAGGGCTCTCTTCAGCTGCTGGAAGGAATCTTCTTCTCCAGCCTCTCATTTCACTGAGAAACTTGGGCCCATTGTTTTCTTGTCCTGGCCAGTCAGGAGATCTTGCAATGGGGCAGCTATCTTGGTAAAACCCTTAATAAACCTCCAGTAGTACCTCACTAGTTCCAGGAACTTCCGCACTACTTTGAGGGTGCTAGGTCTCTGCCAGGTCTGAATGGCGGTGACTTTTTCAGGGTCTGAGGCCACATCTTCCACACTCACTACATGGACTAGGTATTGTACCTTTGGTTTGAGGAGATGGCACTTGGATGTCTTGATCTTCTTATGTCGAACTTGGACAACGCCTCAAAGACTTCTGCTACATGCTTTAGGTGGTCCTGATTCGTCTTGGAGTACACTATGACGTCATCCCAGTATAGCAGCCCAGTGTCAAAGTTTCAGTGTACCAAGGAACACTCTATCAGCCTCTGGAACGTCCCAGGTGCATTGCAGAGTCCAAAGGGCATGCAGTTGAACTTGCAGAGGCCCATCTGGGTAGTGGTCTTTTCTCTGTCTGCCTCTGCCACAGGGACCGGCCAGTACCCACTGGTGAGCTCTAGAGTGGAGAAATAGTTAGCAGTTCTCTGTGCAGCTAATGACTCCTCTATCCTGGGTAATGGATAAGCATCTTTGTGTGTAATGCGATTTATCTGTCTATAGTCTTCATATATCCTCATAGTTCCATCTTTTTTCTTCACCAGGACTTGTGGTGCTGTCCAGGGGCTACAACTATCCCTATACAAGCCGTGGATTGCGTGCAGAACCCCTCTGTGGCGACTAGACCACTGGGGCTCCACATATTTTATCTAAATTCTCTCTTTATCTTGATTGTATAACTACCTGCATGATTATGCTATTACAGTATAATGTCTTCATAAAACTCTGCTGCGGTTAGTATTTGCTTGACAAAGGTTCACAACTTACTATTGTGCCAAAATGTTGCCACCTGTTCACGTGGCCAATAAATACAATATTTTGTTTGATTGGAATTTCTAATAGGTTGTTTGCACACGTTGGGTTATTGATTGTAGAATATTCTGCACCAAATCTGCATCTCCTGGCGGGAAAAAAATAATTGCATTTTTGATGCTTTTTTTCCTTGCGTTTTTACAAATTCTGTGGTGGAAAAATATTGCAAAAATTAACATGCTGCAGATTTATTTCTGCATCAAATCGACAAGGGAAAAAAAAGCAACATGTGCACAAAAGGGATGGGCGAGTTTACTCGCTACTATTCGGAACTCGCCGAATAGTAGCGGTATTCGTGTACTCGCTACTCGCCGAGTAAATTAGGATTACTCGGGAGTAGCAAGTACCGAGTACTTTTGCAGTGTATCAATAGATACACTGCAAAAGTCCTGTAAAAGACAGGAAAAGTGGTTAAAAAATTAAAAAATCAGATAATCACCTTAACCAACGGCTGTACCGGGACCAGCCGATGGACATCTATTCATGTTAAAGGACCTTTCACTCTCTCAGCCAATCAGATGGCTGGGAGAGATCTGGCCAATCAGATGCCGCCACGTCACAATCACGTGATCGCTAGCAGCCACCTGATTGGCCAGATGGAAAGGTCCTCTCAGGTACACCGAGGACCTTTCCATCTGGCCAATCAGGTGGCCGCTAGCGATCACGTGATTGGAATGCAATTGTTGTGCAACCGTTCGCTATTGATTGTAGAATATTGCACCAATTCGATGATGTCCTGGCGGGAAAAAATAATGCATTTTTGAATGCTTATTCCTTTTGCGTTTTACCACATTTCTGTGTGGTATACAGATTTGCAAAATTATGCTGCAATTTATTATCTCGCAAATCAAATCGGACAGAGGAATAAAAAGCAACTTGCGGTAACGATGCGAATGGTCGGTTTACTCGCTACTATTCCGGCAAACACTTAAGGACCGAATAACAGCTGGTATTCCGATGAGCATTCTGCTGTCTTACCCTTACCCGAGTAATTAGGATTACTCGGGAGTAGCAAGTACCAGTACTTGCAGTGTATCGATAGATGAACATGTCTCAAATCTGCCACACGATCCAACGAATTTAATCGTAGTCCGCTAGTCCTCATGTCGCACGCAACGCGCTAGTTAACGTTGTTTGCAACGTCTCCAAACCCGTGACGTTTCAGTGATATCGTTAACGACTCGTACTGTGTAAGGGCCTTATCTATACCCTATGAGGGAGGGGATGGAGAGAGACAATGATGTTATATCAGCACTTTTCTCTTTTTCCTGTGTTTTGATGATCATCTCTAATTTCTTCGAACTGTCACGTTGCGTCTATGTGATTACTGCACAAATTCAAAAAGTGTCATTGTTTTTGCCTTTTAAAATTTTTTAAGCTGAAAAGTTGCACATGCAACAGGCACAACTATTTCATTAAAAATAAAAAATCGTGACTGATAAACACTCAGAGGGGTTGAGTAACTCTTCGCTACAATTTCCAGGCTCTTTTTAAAAAGTCGCATTGATGAATCAGCTGAAAACATGTGAAAATCAACAGGTACAATTCTCAACATAAGAATCAACAGGATTCACATATAAGAAAAGGTTAAGAGCTTGCTGTGTACTCCAAGTGATTTTGCTTACAACGGCTGCCTCTAGTGACAAGGCTGCTTGCAGAATGGAAATAACCAAAACGTTGTCGCTCAGGTAACAGCTTGGCTTCTAATAAGTAACAGATCAGCCAGAAAGCAGAGGAGAGAACAGAGGACAGCAGAGAAGAGGGGAACAGAGAAGAGAAGAAGAGGAGTGTAGGACAGAACAGAGGAGCACGGAGGTGAGTGTATATTATACGACGCCTTTTGTTCCGCACGCTGTTATCCTTCTATCCTGATGCTCCGGTTACTTTGTGTCCTTGAAGCCTCTATTATTTCTGTGCTGCTGTTTGCAGGACGCCATGAAATGTCTTCGATGTAGCAGAGCTGATTTTGTCAGTGGGTGACTGAGCCGACTGGATTTTATAGTCACACAGGTGGTGATGTTACAATGACACTATGGGCGCTTGGTTTCGGAAACAAGCAGTTGTTGCTCGGATGGGCGCGACTCGAGTATCCGAGGATAATCAAAGGCAACGGGAAACTCCAGCATTTTTCCTTCTGGAAGAATTCCCAGAAAACTGCTTGTGTTCCCCATTGACTTCCATACTGGGGTACTTGAGTCGTGCCCATCCGAACGTCCAACTGCTCATTACCGAGCATTGCAGGACTCGCTCATCACTAGTTACAATGTAAGGCATTGTTCACACACAATTTGCGTTTTTTTTAGCACTCTTAAAAGCACTTGCGTTTTTTTAAGAGTGCTAAAAAATGTCCCTTGTGTGTCTGAAAGGATTTGCCACGTTTTTGGACTTAGGGCCCTTTCACATCAGCGTTTTTCGTAATTCGCGGCAGATGCGGTGAAAAAACCGCATCTGCCGCGTTTGCCGCATAACCGTTCCACTTGCGGCGCGGTTGCGTTTTTTTCTATGCAAAGTATAGGCGTACTTGCGGCAGATGCGGCAAGTGCGGTTTTGCACTTGCGGCAGATGCGGCCGCGGAAAAAACCGCAGTAAGCCGCGGTTTTTTTCGCGGCCGCGCACCTGCCGCAAGTGCAAAACCGCACTTGCCGCACCTGCCGCAAGTACGCCTATACTTTGCATAGAAAAAACCGCAACCGCGCCACAAGTGGAACGGTTATGCGGCAAATGCGGCAGATGCGTTTTTTTCACCGCATCTGCCGCGAATTACGAAAAACGCAGATGTGAAAGCACCCTTAGTCATTTTTTCACCAAAAACGCAGGCAAAAACGCAAGCGTTAACGCAGGGTGCCTAAATGTGCCTTTTAAAAACGCATGTGTTTCCCATAGGGCCCCCATGTTAAAAAAAACGCATGTGCGTTTTTTCAAAAATGGGCCCCTATGGGAAACGCATGCGTTTTTGAATGGCACTTGAAAGGTACTAATGTACCATGCGTTTTTGCATGCGTTTCCCATAGGGCCCCATGTTAAAAAAACGCATGCGTTTTTGGAAAAACGCACATGCGTTTTTTGGACTAGGGGTAAAAAACGCAAATGGAGCTGAAAAACGCATGTACACTCATATGTACCCTGCGTTAACGCACCTGCGTTTTTTTTTAACACCCCAAAAACGCAGGAATGGGCAAAAAAAACGCATGTGTGTGAACATGGCCTAATACTGTATTGTGTTGGACCATTGGACTGTGCTCCCACAATGCGTTGTTAGGCTGTGGTCACAGTTGCCCTGCGTTTTTTTTAGTGATTTAACAAAACTCATGCGTTTTTTCATGTCAGCATGACTTTTGTAAGGTGTGTGATGGCTCCCTGCGTTTTTGGCTGCGTTTTTGAATCTGCACCTAAAAATAGTGCTTGTAGTATTTTTTTGTGCGTTTTGAAAAACGCATGCGTTTTTATAACATGGGCCTCTATGGAAAACGCATGCAAAAACGCATGGTACATTAGTAACTTTTAGTGCCATTCAAAAACGCATGCGTTTCACATAGGAGCCCATGTTAAAAAAACACATGCGTTTTCTGAAACGCATGCGTTTTTTTAACATGGGCTCCTATGGACAACGCATGTGTTTTTGAATGGCACTAATTGTACATGCGTTTTTGCATGCGTTTCCCATAAGGCCCCATATTAAAAAATGCATGCGTTTTTGGAAAAGCTCCAAAAACGCATGGGACTGTCACACATGCTTTTTGGCTATTAGGGCATTGCGTTTTTTAACATGGGGGCCTATGGGTGCGTTTTTTACATGCGTTTTTGAAAACGCAGGTCTCCAAAAACGCATGTGAAAAATGCTACTGTGACCCCAGCCATAGTGAGGTTTTCATGCTCTATATTTTTGCTAGATCTTAAAGTTTCATCAAAGTGAAATGATCTCTACACATCTCCTGCCCACCAAGCATCATACACTGACCTGCGGCTCGGGTTTCAAATCCACAACATGACAATTTTTCTTGCACTTTGTCGAGTTTTCTGTACAGATTTTCCCCAAAGATTTGTATTAGATGCAGAAAATATGGTATGCTGATATAGCTGAAAGAAATGATGAAAGAGGGAGCGCTGTACTTCCTCCTCCGACATTTATTCTTCCATGGTGTTTTGGCACTGACGTCTCACATGCAGAGGAAGAGATGACATCACTACGGTGATGAGATGTGCAGAGGAAGAGATGACATCACTACGGTGATGAGATGTGCAGGGGAAGAGATGACATCACTACCGTGATGAGATGTGCAGAGGAAGAGATGACATCACTACGGTGATGAGATGTGCAGGGCTGCAGAACACTCCTACACAGACTGTAGATGCAGGGGAAAGAGGAGAGGCGAGCTTCTTTTTCCCAAATCAGTGAGTACTCTGGTGGCCGATAGTCATAATACAAAATGGAAGACTATGGGGGTGCATTATAGTATTTTGAGGACTATGGGGGTGCATAAAACTATATGGTGAACTATGTGGGACCCAATACTACATAGAAGTTTATGTGGGGGCCATTATAATATTTGGAGGACTATGTGGAGGCCATAATATCTATACTATTTTCAGAGCTATGAGAGAGCCTTTATACTTTATATCATATACAAGCAATTATGCAGTGTGAAGGTTTGGGTGGAGTCCATTATATACTATGCACAGAGCTGTGTGGGAGCCATTGTGTTGCATGTAGGCCATATATATTGCATGGAGGGCTGTGTGGGTGTCACAGTTGGGGATTATAAATTGAGGGTTGGTACAGTTGGGTCATCTTACAGTGCCTGTGCACAGGGCCGGCTCCATGTTTTTTCATGGGCCCCGGGCAAAACAGTCTCAGTGGGCCCCTTTAACACATACCACAATTCCTAAATAATAATAATAACCCATAGTTATATAGCACTAGCTATATATAATATATAGGTTGCGTGATGTATATATTTGGAGGCTGTGCTGGGCTGTATATACATAATAAAGAGGCTCTGGGCTGCGTATATTCTTTGGGGGCTGATGCTGGGCCATATATATAATTATTTGGAGGCTGTGCTGGGCTATATATATTATTTGGAGGCTGTGCTGGGATGTATGTATTATTTGGAGGCTCTGCCGGGCTATATATATTATTTGGAGGCTGTGCTGGGCTTTATATATTATTTGGAGGCTGTGCCGGGATGTACATATTATTTGGAGACTTTGCTGGCCTGTATATATTATTGGAGGCTGTGGCTGCCCAACAGCAGACTCCAAATAATATATACAGCCCGCTCAACCTCCATATTATATATACAGCATAGCCTTCAAATAACATATACAGCACAGCCATCCATATTATATATACATCCCAGCCTCCAAATAATATATACAGCCCAGCACAGCCTCCAAATAATATACAAAGTCCAGAACAGCCTCCAAATAATATGTATAGCCCAGTAGAGCCTCCAAATAATATATACAGCACAGCCTCCATATACCCCAGCAGCAGCCTTCAGATAATATATAATATGGTGGTTCCCACCCTGCTATATCTGTCCTGAGGACACTATATATGGTATCTATACACAGAGGACACTATATACAATATATATACTGTATATATACCGTACATACAGGGCACTATAAACAGCATATATACACAGAGCACACTATTTACAGTATGTATACACAGAACTTCCTATATACAGTATATATGCACAAGGCACTACATACAGCATATATACACAGAGGACCCTATACAGTATATAAACACAGGTCACTATATATACACACAGAGGACTCTATCTATATACAGTATGTATATACAGAGTATACTATGTACAGTATATATACACAGAGGACTCTATATACAATATGTATTCACAGAGTACAGTATATATACACAGAGGACTCTATGCACAGTATATATACACAGAACACACTATATAGAGTATATACACACAGGGCACACAGAGGAGACCCACTCACAGACAGCTGCCCTCTCTCCCTCTCTTCTATACTGTTCTGTACTGATCTAGGTGATCAGTACACAACAGGAGAGAAAGCTTACCAGGAGCTGAATGGAGGCTGAAGGACCTGCCAGTTCCAGTCATCTGACTGATCACATGACTGAAATCAAGGTCCTAAAAGAAACTGCTTCTGCTTATCTTCTGCAGCCTCCATGCAGCTCCCAGAGCCTCCTCTCCTGCTCTGCATGGATCAAGATCATCTGAATGTGGTATTATATGTGTGTGTGTATCTGTATCTGTGTCTAATTATGTATGTATGTGTGTGTCTCTGTGTGTATCTCTATCTGCATG
Organism: Allobates femoralis; assembly: GCA_033576535.1. Taxonomy (NCBI): domain Eukaryota; kingdom Metazoa; phylum Chordata; class Amphibia; order Anura; family Aromobatidae; genus Allobates; species Allobates femoralis. The sequence continues at coordinate 73,593,803 of JARQOC010000001.1, read as the reverse complement.
TGTGTGTATTTACAGTTAGGGCCAGAAATATTTGGACCGTGACACAAGTTTTGTTATTTTAGCTGTTTACAAAAACATGTTCAGAAATACAATTATATATATAATATGGGCTGAAAGTGCACACTCCCAGCTGCAATATGAGAGTTTCCACATCCAAATTGGAGAAAGGGTTTAGGAATCATAGCTCTGTAATGCATAGCCTCCTCTTTTTCAAGGGACCAAAAGTAATTGGACAATGGACTCTAAGGGCTGCAATTAACTCTGAAGGCGTCTCCCTCGTTAACCTGTAATCAATGAAGTAGTTAAAAGGTCAGGAGTGGATTCCAGGTGTGTGGTTTTGCATTTGGAAGCTGTTGCTGTGACCAGACAACATGCGGTCAAAGGAACTCTCAATTGAGGTGAAGCAGAACATCCTGAGGGTGAAAAAAAAGAAAAAATCCATCAGAGAGATAGCAGACATGCTTGGAGTAGCAAAATCAACAGTTGGGTACATTCTGAGAAAAAAGGAATTGACTGGTGAGCTTGGGAACTCTAAAAGGCCTGGGCGTCCACGGATGACAACAGTGGTGGATGATCGCCGCATACTTTATTTGGTGAAGAAGAACCCGTTCACAACATCAACTGAAGTCCAGAACACTCTCAGTGAAGTAGGTGTATCTGTCTCTAAGTCAACAGTAAAGAGAAGACTCCATGACAGTAAATACAAAGGGTTCACATCTAGATGCAAACCATTCATCAATTCCAAAAATAGACAGGCCAGAGTTAAATTTGCTGAAAAACACCTCAAGAAGCCAGCTCAGTTCTGGAAAAGTATACTATGGACAGATGAGACAAAGATCAACCTGTACCAGAATAATGGGAAGAAAAAAGTTTGGAGAAGAAAGGGAACGGCACATGATCCAAGGCACACCACATCCTCTGTAAAACATGGTGGAGGCAACGTGATGGCATGGGCATGCATGGCTTTCAATGGCACTGGGTCACTTGTGTTTATTGATGACATAACAGCAGACAAGAGTAGCCGGATGAATTCTGAAGTGTACCGGGATATACTTTCAGCCCAGATTCAGCCAAATGCTGCAAAGTTGATTGGACGGCGCTTCATAGTACAGATGGACAATGACCCCAAGCATACAGCCAAAGCTACCCAGGAGTTCATGAGTGCAAAAAGTGGAACATTCTGCAATGGCCAAGTCAATCACCAGATCTTAACCCAATTGAGCATGCATTTCACTTGCTCAAATCCAGACTTAAGATGGAAAGACCCACAAACAAGCAAGACCTGAAGGCTACGGCTGTAAAGGCCTGGCAAAGCATTAAGAAGGAGGAAACCCAGCGTTTGGTGATGTCCATGGGTTCCAGACTTAAGGCAGTGATTGCCTCCAAAGGATTCACAACAAAATATTGAAAATAAAAATATTTTGTTTGGGTTATGTTTATTTGTCCAATTACTTTTGACCTCCTAAAATGTGGAGTGTGTGTAAAGAAATGTGTACAATTCCTACATTTTCTATCAGATATTTTTGTTCAACCCTTCAAACTAAACGTTACAATCTGCACTTGAATTCTGTTGTAGAGGTTTCATTTCAAATCCAATGTGGTGGCATGCAGAGCCCAACTCGCGAAAATTGTGTCACTGTCCAAATATTTCTGGCTCTAACTATATTTGTGTATATCTGTATTTGTGTATATGTATGTGCATGTAGCAGAGCTGTGTGTGTACGTGCATGTAGCAGAGCTGTGTGTGTATCTGTATGTACATATATGGTACATGTAGCAGATCTGTGTGTGTAGTATCCATGTAGTGTCCATGTGGCAGAGCTGGGTGTGTATCTGTATGTGCATGTTTTGTACACATGAGCAGAGCTGTGTGTGTTTGTATGTGCATGTATTGTACTCATGAGCAGACCTGTGTGTGTTTGTATGTGCATGCATTGTATATGTAGCAGAGCTGGGTATGTAGTGTCCATGTAGCAGAGCCATATGTGTATCTGTATGTGTAATGTGCATGTATCACTCTGAAGAAGGGGACCACTAGTCCCTGAAAGTGATGATAGCACTTTAGATCTGTAAGACTTTGACTGGCCTTATGGCAATCGCTGTAACTCCACCTCAGTCTAATTATACCCCGCCCGACTGACACATCACCATGATGACTAGGGTGACGTACCAGCAAGCGGAAGCTCCAGCTGGCAGACGAGCGTACTGCACGTGTGTGGGGAGGCAGAGAAGGAGACGCCGATCTGCAAGGAGGGGACTAGACATGAGCATAGTAATTATAGAATGGCTACCAAGGCTCTAATTTGTAGGACGAAGAAAAAATGCACTATAAACACTACATGGATGTGACAGGAGGTGATACAGGACTTGGTAACAAGGAATATCCCAGATCTCAAGGGAAAACTGAATATTCACCAAATGTATACAGTAGGTAAAAGAAAGAAGTAGACATTTACAGTACCAAGAAACCCTCTAGTGAGAAGAATACCTAGAGATACCAGATACGGATATAAAGAACAAGTAACTAAAGACTGGGATCCACTACAGAAGATTGCATATGGAACACATCTAGAAAGAGAATCTGCCCTTGCCTGAATGCAGCAGACATTCAGTGCTGCAATTAGATCAACATGTATGAGGGGGTGACAGGTCCTCTTTAAGTTATTGATAAAGGGTTTGTGTGCGCTGGGCCTCTACAACTATGTATGTTTATGTGTAGTGTGCAGGTAGCAGAGCTGTGTGTCTACATGTGCGTGTAGCAGAGCCATCTATGTCTATGGACATGTATGTCTATGTGTAGTGTGCATGTAGCAGAGCTGCGTGCATCTGTATGTGCATGACTTGGGCATGTACCAGTGCTGTGTGTGTTGTATCTGTATGTTCATGTAGTAGAGCTGTGTGAGTGTACCTGTATGTTCATGTAGTAGAGCTGTGCTAGTGTACTATGTGTAGTGTGCATGTAGCATACCTGTGTGTCTACATGTGCATGTAGCAGACCCATTTATGTCTATGGGTATGTAGCAGAGATGTGTGTGTACTCTGTGTAGTGTGCATGTTGCAGAGCTGTGTGTCTACATGTGCGTGTAGTAGGGCCATCTATGTCTATGGCCATGTAGCAGAGCTGTGTGTGTCATATATAATTTGGAGGGGCGGGACAGAGTGTAAAAGGGGTCCACAAAAATCTAGAGCCGTCCCTGCCGCAGGAGCAGATGGTAGGGCAGCCTGGATAGTATTGCTGCACACAGGTGGAGCAGGGCCCCAGAGCAGATGGTAAAATCTATAGCCGGGACGGGGCTGTGATAATGAGCAGGGATGCAGTGGCATGAAAAGAGGAGATACAGGCAGTTTGTGCAGTTCTTTACCTTTACTTGCTGTATGGGCAAGATCACCCAGCTGGGTACTATGCTTCTTCAGAGTGCAGCCTGGTTAGTCTCCAGGAGATTAGGATCGCTCTGCCAAGACACCTTTCTTGGGCCTTCCCAGGTTGCTCGTCCCAGGCTGATGGCTGCGGGCCTTGTCGGGCGACTGCAGTGGCACGCCACTTGGCCCTAATTCTAGCCACCAACCTGCTGGTTATTCACGGTTTGTGACCACTGTTTCTGCAAAGCGAGTGGCCTCCAATTTTCCTGGTTGGGGCCAGTCCCCTCTGGCAAACAGTCCCTCTGCCTGACTTGGGTTGCGTCCAAATTCGGGGCACATGGGTAGATCCCCTACTCCCGTGTCCCCTAGGACTCTCTCTGTCTAGTGTCTGCTCCGGCTGCTTTCCTCCAATGTTCTCTCTCTCTCTTCTAGAGTGTTCTCTCTCCTCCTACTTTAAGTCCTTTTCTAACCTCTGCTAACCCCTCCACCTGACCAGAAAATGGGGCCCTTCTTCTTAATAGGGTCCGCCTGAATCCCCTAGCCTGGAATTGGGATGGTGTTCTGTGCAATTTTGTGTGTCTCGGTTTTGTGACCCCTCTCACCTGGGAACAGTGGTACCACACCTATGGAGTACGTGCAGCATCACTGTGGCGACCAGTCTGCAGGGGTGCCACAATAGCATTTATACACTTACACTTTCTTATGTAAATGAGGCAGTGACTACCCCTTGGAGGATGTAGTCTATCTGGTGGGTTAAGGACCTTTGTGATGTAACGTGCATGTGACCATAGTGGGCGGAGCTAAGAAAGCCAAATCATTATGTGTTATGAATACTTAGCTCCTACTATTGTAGTCACATGATCGTTACATCACATCAGGTCTCCCAGCATGTTCTGAAATTCGGCTGAAAAGTTAACTATTACCTGCCAGATAGACAACATCCTCCAAGGTGCAGTCACTGCTTCATTTACATAATAAAATGTAAGTGGATAATGCTTTTTTTCACCTTTAACATTACACTATGAGCTCAGACAGGGATGATTAGAATAGGACTATGAAGCTACAGGGACAGACAGTGAGAGCTGGAGGGGCATAAACAACCGGAGGCTGACAGGTTCCCTTTAAAGATTTGCAGTAATTGGGGGCCCCATTTGAGTTTTTGCATCGGGGCCCATGAGCTTCAAGTTACCTCACTGTTTACAGCGTTTGGGGGTAATTTTGTTGGCATCGTTCTTTATGGGTACAAAGAAAAAGGAATCTAGGGGCTTCAATAGGAGAACTATTACTTTGTCAGGGTTGCAAAGTTGTGAGATATGTTTCTTATGTTTTTTGATATGTCATGTTTTAAATAAAGCTTTTTTTGATATTTTCTGGGTTTTTTTGTCAAAAACAGCCTTACAGGGATTTTCCATGAATAAAGTTAATTTTAATCAATAGATCTTGGAATAATAATATTTTCACAATTGGAGGTGTTTAAAAAATGTTCCTATGCTGATATACTCCTATATACAGACATGGCCAAAATTCTTGGCACCCTTGAAAGTGTTCTAGAAAAGGAAGCAAAATTATTCCAATTACACATTATTTTGTCATACATGTGTTCATTTCCTTTATGTGTATTGAAACAACACATAAAGCATAAAAAAAAGGCAAATTGGACATAATTTCACACATAACTCAAAAAATATACTTGACAAAATTGTTGACACCTTTCCAAATTCGTGAATAAACAACTTTGTTTCAAGCGTGTGATGCTCGTTCATACTCACATGTTGCAAGTCACAGGTGTGGGCAATATGAAAATCACATCTGTAACCAGATCAAAAGGGGAGAAGTTGACTCAATCTTTGCATTGTGTCTGTGTGCCACCCTAAGCATGGAGAGCAGAATGAGGAGAAGAGAACTGTCTAGGGACTTGAGAACCAAAATTGTTGAAAAATATAGTTTTTGAGCTGTATTGTTTCTTCCCAAGGAATAGAGTGGGTGTTGAATTCCACTGCTCGCCCATCAGGGTGATGCATGATGGACATCCGAAATTATTTAAATAATAGACTTTATTTCTACGTGCTTTGTGGTGTTCACATCATTTTTTAAAGAGGACCTGTCACCAAACCAGGCATGGTGATCTAATTACAGCACTGGATGCAGCATGTCTGCTGCATCCAGGCAAGGGGTCCCCCAGCCATTGAGCCCCCTGTACCCCGAGTAAATACACTTAGAAAACTTACATCCTGCAGCCAGAAAGGAGGTGGCTAGAGGCTGGAGCCGAAGGGCAGATTCACACCCCCTGCATATTTAATCTGTCCACCGCAGCCAATCATTGTCTCTCTCTTCTGCAGCATAACACAGTTTTTTTTTTTTTACAAATGGCTGCTTAGCCCCGCCCCCTGCGGTGATGTCACCGCCTTTCCCCGTTCTGCTCCATGGTTAACATAGAGCAGGGTGGGGAAAGGTAGTGATGTCAGAGCAGGAGGTCGGCCACCCTGCCTTCTGCTCTGACATCACCACCCCCCGCCCTGCTCTAAGTGGTGACGTCACGGAAGGGGGCGGGGCTAAACGGCCATTTGTGGAAAAAAAAAAAAATCTCTGTTATGCTGCAGAAGAGAGAGACAATGATTGGCAGCGGTGGGCAGATTAAATATGCAGGGGGTGTGAATCTGCCCTTCGCTCCAGCCTCTAGCCTCCTCCTTTCTGGCTGCAGGATGTAAGTTTTCTAAGTGTATTTACTCGGGGTACAGGGGGGCTCAATGGCTGGGGGACCCCTTGTCTACATGCTGCAGACATGCTGCACCCAGTGCTGTAATTAGATCACCATGTCTGGTTTGGTGACAGGTCCTCTTTAAGGACAGTTAGATAGACTGTCCTGAGGAGGTGGTGTGAACACCACGAAACGCATAGAAATAAAGGCTAATATTTAAATAATTTTGGATGTCCATCGTGCATCATCCTGATGGTCGAGGAGCGCAATTCAACACCCTATTCCTTCTACAAGCCAAGATTTATCTTTACTGGGTCTGCAGCAGCCATCAACGCTAATTACAATGGTAGTGTCTAACACAATCTCTATAGGTGAGTGTTCCTGATCATTAAAACACCCCTCTGTCATTGGATAAGACCCTATTTACGCTCTCTTATTCCTTCTAGCTATTCTGCATTGTTTCTTTCCACAAATGTATGAATGTATTGACAAGTGGGAGTTACCATCAAAGGTGCGTATTTGTGCTCAGTGTGACAGTACTAACTAGATAGCATGTAAGGGCACCCTTCCATCTGGAAGCACCCAGCAGTCTGATTGTTCTTACATTTCCAGGAGATATAATAGAGGACCTGTACGATGCAGAGGTCTAAGAATTGTTACGGGACGAGTGTGACTGGATGTAGTGGCACATGACTCAATGAAAATGAGTGAGGTGGCATGTAACTCAATTAAAATGAGCGGGGCTTCTCATGCTTAGATTGAAATTAGGTATCTGGTGTATGAATCGATGTAAATGATCAAGGCGGTGCATGACGTGATGCAAAAGAGCAAGATGGCATGTAACTCGATGCAAATAAGCAAGGCGGTGCATGACCCCATAAAAATGAGCGAGGTGGCACATGACTCGATGCAAATGAGCTAGCTGGTGTATGAATCGATGTAAACGAGCAAGGCGGTGCATGACTTGATGCAAAAGAACATGATGGCATATGACTTGATGCAAATAAGCAAAACGATGCATGAATCCATCAAAATGAGCAAGGTGGCACATGATTCAAGGAAAATGTGATAGTGTATGCTAGTGTATGAATCGATGTAAACGAGCAAGGCAGTGCACGACTCAGTACAAAAGCTGAGGCATGACTCGATGCAAATGAACGAGGCGGCGCATGACGATGAGAGTGAGCAACACGATAGGTGACTCAATGCAATGAGCTAACTGGTGCATGACTAGATGCAAAAGAGAGAAGCTGCGAATGAGCCAATGGAAGTGAGTGAGGTGGAGGGTGACTCGATGCAAATAAAGTAGCTGGTGCATGACTCAATCCAAATGAGTGAGGTGGCGCATGACTCGTTGCAAATGAATTGAGTTTATGAGATACAGAAAACCTAAATCCATTAGGGTGCTTTCACACTAGGGTTTCTCGTAAAATGCTGCATATTCCGCATAACGGCCGCCCTTGTGGCATACTTGTGGCAAGCCCCATGCATTTTCAAAAACTCTTTCTAAAGCCTCATCTCATACTCATTTATTTATCAAGATGTTACAATCCCACAAAAATGCTACACGTGTAGTGTCAAAATCATGTTTGGTAGCAAGGTGCACAGTGATGTAATGCAGTTCATGGGTCGGGCACCTCTTATCATTACAGTGAGATATTATGACTGCCATAGGGTTTTGTGTGTTGGTGGCAGGGTCCTCTGCACCACAACACAAAGGCGTCTGTGTCTCTCCTGTGTACAAAGAGTTGTTGGAATCAGATAAGAACATTCCTGATCTGTCAGCTGTGCCAGCAGTCAGCGCAGGTGTAAAAGCCAATGAAGAGTTCTGAATTATTTGCTAATATGTAGATATTTTTTATATACTTAAATTCTTTAATATTTTGGAAGAATTGTGAAAGTGAAAAGTTTGTAGGGTTTATAATATTTTGTGCCATTCTCAGTACCTTAAAGAGGTGATCCTCTTTTAGAATATTTTGCTTCATACACGAATATAAGGCAAATGATCAGACTATCACTTACCCACCCCCAGTCTGATGTTGCCTTTCTGATGCTTCTCTGACCTCCCTGATTTGGCTGTAGCGGTGAAGGAAATTCACCATTGCTTTATCCAATCACTGAATTCAGAGGCTTCTGCTGTCCCTGATTGGTTGCAGCGTTCTTGACGCGACATGACTCCTGCAGCCAAATGGCAGAGACCGGGGCAGGTCAGAAATGCTTATTTTGTTTGGTTAATTTTCTTATTATTATAACTATATCAGGGAGAGAGAGATCATTTTTTTATAAGAAGACATCCTCTTTAAAAAGGTTTTCAAGTACTTAGGTCATCAGTATCGCATCAGTGAGAGCCTAACCCCTGGAACTTCTTTTTATATTGCCAAATGACTTCCTTACATGTTGATACAGGTCAAAATCTGGCCTGCAGCATAGACGGTTTCCTGTAGCCTAACTTGTTTATTGGTCAACAGGTAATTTAAGTGGTAAAACTAGAAGAATACAAATGGCAGAAATGAGTTCTGGGTATATAGTATGACACAGCTATGACAATATGCAGTATAGAAAAACTAGACAGGAAGATGGAGTCTTGTACATGAGATTACATGAGTCCCCAACAGACACAAACTCAGTGTAAAATGATTGTCATGTAACCTAGCAACAATCCTAAACATTCTACAATCACAGCAGAGGTAGTTCCCTTACCAGATATACTGTGTCAAGGATTATGGAGTTTTAAGATCAATGTAGGAAAACAAGAAAACACACATGCTCTAGATGAATCCTCTCTCAAATGGTTGCTACTACCCAGAATGCTTAGGGCTCACCCACAATGCACTAGGATCTTAAAGGAAACCTGTCAGCCTGTTTTTACTCCCTATCATATTACTACCTGTCCCTGAAACTTGCTAGCTCATCCCTAGCCATCCGTCTATGAGCTAAAACTGCAATATAAAGCTTAAGAAAAACGATTAACTTACATTTTCCTATAGTAATGAGGGCTCCAAGCTACATCCATAGGCGGTCTCCGGGTCTCCATTCTCCCCTCCCCTTGCTGCTGGTATCACCTCCGCTGGGCATCATCATTCTTTCTCCTGCGCACCCCGTATTTTGAAAATCCCGCCACCTCCTCATAGTATGGCGCGCAGCCGGACATCAGTTCTGGTCCGGTGCATTGTAGGGGCTTATCAGGTGTACAGCCTGGCTTCAATATATGCACTGCGCATGCGCCGGAGCATGTAGTACAGCCCATACACCCGCACACTGTGCAGGACCAGAACTGATGTCTGGCTACCCGTCATGCTATGTGGAGGCGGCGGGTTTTTCAAAATAGGGAGCACACAGGAGAAGGAATGATGACGCCCATTAGGGCATGATAATAGCAGCGAGGGAAAGAGAATGGAGACTCGGAGACCGCCCATGTCAGTCTATGGACGGAGCCTTGAGCCTTCATTACCATAGGAAAATGTAAGTTGTTTTTCTCAAGCACTATGTTGCAGTTTTAGCTCAGAAAGGGATGGTTAGGGATGCGCTAGCAAGATGCAGGGACAGGTAGTGGTAGGATAGGGGGTAAAACAAGCCAACAGGTTCCCTTTAAAGGAGAAAACACCAAGTAAAGCACATAACTCTGCCAGATGGTGCTAACCACATTAAACATCACAATAAAGATCACATTTTACATTACAATGTGGTAAATGTAGCCTTGCTTTTTCCTACTGTATCTAAATGGACAGAACAAAATACATAATAAATAATAACAAAACAAGACAAAAAAATAAGATTAAAACTAAAAATAAGCAGCCATTGACCACCCTACACCCTACAAAAAGAAACCACATACCTGATATATAATCAAATTATCAGGGATAGAGAAACCATTTAAGATCTATTTTAGTTGCATATTTTGGTCTTAAAAACAATAGAAATATTGTGAATAACAGGCATATATTTACGTCTTTTCCTCCCATTTTCTTTGATATCTACATAACATAAAACATGAGGATAAAATTGGTTGAAATTTAGATGTCATGTGTCAGTAAATAGGCAGAAAATATTTGAAGAACTGAATAAAGAGAAATTTATAGCTAAAAAATAAGAAAATGTGATTGTTCATGAATTGGGGAAAATTTCCCGGTTTATAAGTGGTCAAAGATTATTCCTGAATTGTTATTTATCCCTTGTTTATAGGATAGGGGAAACTAATGGATTACTTGGGTCTGATTGCTGGGACCTTCTAGAATACCCAAAGGCTCTAGATCAGGGGTCCCCAAATCCAGGCCTTGAGGGCCGCCAACAGTGCATGTTTTCAGGATTTCCTTAGTATTGCACAGGGCTTGGAATCATTACCTGTGCAGATGATCACATTATCACTTGTGCAATACTAAGGAATCTGAAAACCTGCACTGTTGGCGGCCCTGAGGCCTGGAGTTGGGGACCTCTGGTCTAGATCCTGGAACCAGTCGGCTGAGCTCTGTCCTAAAAGGAGTGTAGATGTGCATGCTTCATTGTCTATGGGGCTGCTGGAGAAAGCCTAGAACAACGCTCAGCTATTTACAGAAGTTCCATAGACAAGGAATGCATGCGCTCCCCTGCTTCTTTAAAGATGGGTTCAATCCTACAACCCCATTTTTAGGCATCAGTAAAGGTCCTAATGGCTTGAACCAAGTGAGGATATACCATCTCCAAACCAGCTTTTCTCACATACGCATTAAAGGTGCATTCTGATAAAGTGTTGGAGTACAAAGGGTCCACATGTCGGTGAAGCAATGCTAAGCCTAGGGTCCGCTAAAAGCTAACGTTTTCATGGTGAAATATGTGAAAAACACATGCGTCAACGGATTTGCTTTTGCAAAAACGTATGCTTTTTTTTAACATGGGACCATATGGAAAACGCATGCGTTAACAACACATGGTACATATATCTGCCATGCGTTAATGCATGCATTAACGCTAGCATTAATTTGGCAACAAAATAGCAACAGAAAAAAACGCCTAGCATTAATGCAGGCTTCCCAAAAATGTCTCTCCAAGTTTGACCCTAGCCTAAGGCTCTTATTTCCGGTGTGTGTCTCAGTATAACAAGTGTAATGTAGGTGACCGTGAGGACTAGTAACAAAGCAGGTGAGTGGAGTAAGAAGCCGGATCCTGTTACTGAGCAACATTAATATATTAACCAAAGAATGCGGCTGCCTGTAATCTTCTCGGAGCGATGTGCACTCGGCAGGACGGAGTCACATTTCATCCGCAGCTGCCTGAGCTGCACTATGTGGGCATCATAACGTGACCTCCCTGTCCACCAAATGTGTGCACTATGTGTGCATCATACTGTAACCCTCCTGTCCACACCACGTGTGCACTAGGTGGGCACCATACTGTGACTATCCTGTCCACCCCACTTAAGCACTATGTGGGCACCACGCTGTAACTATCCTGTCTGCCCCATGTGTGCACTATATGTGCACCATACTGTGACCGTCCTGTCCGCCCCATGTGTGCACTATATGGGCACCATACTGTGACTATGCTGTCTGCCCCATGTGTGCACTAAATGTGCACCATACTGTGACCGTCCTGTCCGCCCCATGTGGGCACCATACTGTGACCGTCATGTCCCCTCCCACATGTGCACTATGTGGGCACCATACTGTGACCGTCATGTCTCCCTCATGTGTGCACTATATGGGCACCATACTGTGACCGTTCTTTCTGCTTCTATGTGCAATCCGTGCAGCCGAACATTCTTTACATCTGGTTACTGATTCTCATACTTTGTGAAATCTTGAGAATAAATCAGAGTTAGATATGAGTTAAATATTAATTTGTATTAGGTGTCCAGTAATACAACCCACATAACATTATAAAGGACTGGCATCACCTTAATTATGCAGGTGCAAGCAAAAATATGTGTATGCACTTGGGAAAATAGGTTTGCTGCATCACTGAACATAATATGAGAGGGAATGAGCTTAATGGCTAATACATGAAATGCAGGATTGTCTGTGCAGCTAAGAAATGCATATGTGACCAATGAACTCGGTAAATACTGTACTAGAAAAATGAATTGAGAGACTTAGCTTTATCACTTGATGCAGCAAACCTATTTTCCCAAGTGCATACACATATTTTTGCTTGCACCGGCATAATTAAGGTGATGCCAGTCCTTTATGATGTTATTTGATTGTTTTTGACTGTGCTCCCTTCCACCGCCCTGTAGCTTTGCCCATACCTCCATCTTGCCATAGCGCCAGTCCTGAAACATACCACTCCCAGCTGGTTTTAATTGAAGAACACAGGCACATAAACCTCATCTTAGCAATGCATACCACATATAGTGTCAGAGTAGGACCCGGTAAGTTTGAGAGCACTTTGGCGTAGTTACCGGGCTCTTCGCAGTGACGTCAGTGATGAAGCTACGTCTCTCAATTCATTGATTCCAGTATAGTATTTACTGAGTTCATTTGTCACATATAAATTTCTTATCTGCACAGACAATCCTGCATTTCATGTATTAGCCATTAAAGGGGAACTCCAGGGAGATAACACATTTTTATACTGTCCTTGCACTCCTACATGATAAAGCAGAGCCGGGCACTACAGTTCTAGAATCAATAGATGGCTTAGGCTGGTTTCACATCACGTTTTGATCCTATCCGGGCCTGTCCGTTGTGGACCGAACAGCCCCGGATCGGATCAGCACACAGAACCGGAGGGCTAATATGCCCTACGGTCCAGTGTGCAGCCGCACGCAGCTGAAGCTGCTGATGAATCAGGATCACGGCTTGAGGGAGCCAAATGACTGAATTTCTCTGTGCCTGAAGGGAGGGATGAGAGCTGAGGAGCAGATGTGATTTTATTGATTTATAAGCCATCTATAGATCCTAGAACTGCAGTGGACAGCTCTGCTTCATCATGTAAGAGGGCAGGGACAGTACAAAAAATGTTTATATCCCCGGAGCTCCCCTTTAAGTTCCTACAATGATTTCTCTTGAGTTTTTGATAGGAAAAAACACTGCAGTCTCAGCAAAGTGGATGAGATTTATGAAAACCTCATGCTTAGTTTTCTTTATTTATATATTGTTTAAACTGACCTGCAGTGCGTTTCAAATCCACATGTTAATTTCTCTTGCAGGCATGCAAAATTTTATATGCAGATTTTCCCCATAGAATTTTAGATGTAAAAAAAATCATACATAAAAAACACATTTGCATTATTAATAATAATAATGATAGTAATAATCAATAATAATGAAAATAATAATTTTATTTATATAGCGCCATCATATTCCGCAGCACTTTATAATTCAAAGGGGACATATACAGACAATTTGAGACAATACATAGTAACAAAAAATTCAGAAATCATGAGGCGTGAGGTCCCTGCTTGCAAAGCTTATAATCTATGAGGAAATAGGGGAGGCACAAAAGGTAAATGGTCCAGCCATCAATGTAATAAATATGGGATTCATTTAACGCTGCATGAACCGGTCCCCGGCCAGGATCTGTACAAGTACAGATAAAGTGCTATATTACGCATGGGGGGAAGGGTGCGGGACAGGTGACAAAAGCGGAAATTGTGAAATGGATTTGGAAATGGGAAGATAGAAATAGTTAGACAAGTGAGGTGAGCTGAAAGGCCAACCTAAAGAGATGTGATTTTTAGGCTCGTTTAAAACTATGGGTACTGGGAATTACTAGAATTTTTCTTGGTAGTCCATTCCAGAGAATTGGTGCAGCTCGTGAGAAGTCTTGGAAAAGGGAGTGGGAGATTCGGATTGTAGCTGATGTCAGTCTTAGGTCACTTACGGCAGTGTTTCCCAACTCCAGTCCTCAAGGCACACCAACAGGTCATGTTTTCATGATTTCCTTATCATTAGACAGATGATGGAATTATCCCCTGTGCAAGTGATTAAATTATCACCTATGCAATCCTAAGGAAATCCTGAAAACATGACCTGTTGGTGTGCCTTGAGGACTGGAGTTTGGAAACACTGACTTACGGAATGGAGGGTATGTGTAGGGCGAAAGACAGAGATGAGGGAGGAGATGTAGGGCAGTGCAGAACTGTGGAGAGCTTTGTGGATAAGAGTGATAATTTTATAACGTAAAATGTACTCTATAGCGGATTGGCAACAAGTGTAATGACTGGCAGAGGATAGAGGCATGGGTGAAGTGGTTGGAGAGGAATATGATCCTGGCTGTTGCATTCATGATGGACTGTAGAGGAGAGGGTTTAGTTAGAGGGAGACCGATTAGTAGACAATTGCAATAATCTACATGAGAATGAATAAGGGCAACAGATAATTTTTGCAGAGTCAACAGTAAGAAAAGGTTGATTTCTAGAGATATCATTGAGGTGTATGTGACATAAGTGAGCGAGTGATTGCATGTGGGGAGAAAGGAGAGATCTGAGTCAAATATAACCCCAAGACAGCAAGAGTGCTGCTGGGGAGTAATGGTAGAACCTCGTACAGAAATGACAATGTTAGGTTTTGAAAGATTAGGAGAGGGAGGAAACATGAAAAGCTCAGTTTTTGACAGATTCAGTTTAAGGTAGAGAGAGGACATGATGTTAGAGACAGGAGACAGATAATCACTGGTATTTTGTAATAATGCATGGGTGATGTCAGGAGAAGAGGTATATAATTGTGTGTTGTCAGCATAGAGATGGTACTGAAAAGCAAATCTACTGATGGTTTGCCAATAGGGGCAGTGTATAAAGAGCAGAGAAGGGACCTAGGACTGAAACCTTGAGGGAAAGAAGAGGAGTGAAGGTACAGTGAAGGAGTAGTCAGAGAGGTAGGAGGAGAACCAGGAGAGAGCAGTGTCCTTGAGCCCAATAGAGTGGAGTATATAGAGGAGGAGCTGGTGATCCACTGTATTGAATGCAGCAAAGAGATACAGGAGGATCAGCAAGGAATAGTGACCATTAGATTTAGCTGTTAGTAGATCATTAGAGACTTCAGTAAGGGCAGTTTCAGTAGAGTGTAAGAAGCGGAAACCGGATTGTAGACAGTCAAGAAGCGAATTATCTGAAAGAAAGTGGATCAGACAGTAGTGGGCCAAGCATTCCAAAAGTTTAGAGATGAATGGGAGATTAGAAACAGGTAGGTAGTTAGCAGAGGGATTTTTTTTAGTAATGGATGTATGCTGGCATATTTGCAGGAGCAGGAGAAAACACCAGATGAGAGAGAAAGATTAAATATTTTAGTTAAGTGAGTTATAACAGCCGGGGAAAGGGATTGATAGAGATGTGAGGGAATACGATCACTGATGCAGGTAGTGGGGCAAGAAGTTGCAAAGAGCCAGGTAACTTCTTCAACAGCGACCGCGTCAAAGACCGAAAGTGTGTTGGATTTTCTCCATAGATGTTCTGCACACCTGGAGCACCGCTGGAAAAACCATGCTTGTAGCATGTGCCAGAGTTGCCGCTGGCGGTGCTGAGTTGTTCTAAGTGTAGGAGGTGCAGCTTCATCCAGGGCACTTTGCAGTGTTTCATTATAGAGTCTTAGCGCAGAGTCAGGGCAGGAGAGGGAGGAGGAGGGTGAAGACTTTAAATTCTTAAAAAGTTTCTGAGTGTTAATTGCACATATATTCCTATAGGTGTAGGAGTTGGGGATGTTCTTCATGAGTTGACAGTTCTTGACTGACAATGAAAAAAGGTTGTTGTCAGAGAGCAGAATAGGGGAAGTAGTAAAACCATGCACTGAGCAGAGCTGAGAGAAGATGAGGTCCAACTATTCTCATCCTCATGTGTAGCAGAGTTATTCCGTTGTGAAAAGCCAAAAGTGTGTAAAAGATAGAGAGAGGCAGATGAGGAGATGGGATTATCAATAGAATGGTAAAGTCCCCTCTGATCAGAGTGGGAAGGTCGCAGGCTAGAAGGTCGCAGGTTAGAGATGTGGAAGATAGGTGACAAAGTGATCAAGGAATTCGTGTGGGGGGCCTGGATGGTGATAAACCTCTGCCACTCACAGGGAGAAGGGACTTTAAAGTCTTACAGTGTGGACCTCAAATTAAAGGAAGATAAGTGAGGGGACAGGTGGGATAATCTGAAAAGCACAATTTGTTGAGAGCAGCATACTGACACCTCCACCTGGTCTGTTCCAGGTCTAGGGGTATGAGAAAATTGGAGGCCACCATATGAAAGAGCAGCAGCAGTGGTGGTGTCCGACTGCTGAATCTAGGTCTCTGTAAGAGCAAGGAGGTTAATGTTATGTGAAAGGACAAAGTTGTGGATGTAAGAGAGTTTGCTACCTACTCAGCGAGGGCTCCAAAGAGCACAGTTGAAGGAGACATTAGGCAAGCAAGGAATATTTATTAAATTCCTGGAGTTTCTGATGGCTTCAGGAAAGGAGTTAGGTTTACTATGATAAGAAGGGCCTGGATTAGGTTCAATATCCCCTGCGACTAGAAGAAGAAGATTACAGAGAGTGAGTAGATGGTTAAGGCATTTGTGACTGTGTCTCTTATTTTGTATGGAGTGTGGCTTTGGTTCTTTAACATTCTAAAAAGAGTGAGCATGAGAGCTGTACATAGGAGAGGGGAGTAGAGAGGGACTGATATGGATGGAGTGCACCGAGTGTGTGAATGAGAGGTAGATATGAGGCAAGGAAGCAGCTAGCACACAAATGATTCAAATTCTCTTAGTTTTTGTCTTGCATATCTTACCCTATTTCCTGACGCATTTAACTGCCCAGTGTAATTGTATTGCACTTTTTAAATATCTGCACTTATTAAATCTGCATCATATGCTAACCCCTTAAAGCATTTTTCAAGTGAAATCGCACTAAAATGTATTTAATTCATATATTACTGCATCAATAAAGTATTATTAAAGCAAAATTCCAGGCAATGTCAAAAACAAGGCAGCTTTATTTAAAGCGTGACATGTCGAAAAGAGATAAACACTGCAATGTTAAATACACAAAAAAAACTTATGTAAAATAAATTGTGGTTACCTAATTTACATAGTAGGTGCAGAAATAGTATATCAACCCACCAGAAATTCATTGTGGGAACATGCGTTCTGACCTATCCCACACCATTACTTACTTATGTGAAAGTATTTGTTAAAGGGAGTTTACGATAATAAAAAATAATCGTATCTAAAAGATCTCTCTTAGGCTAGGGTCACACTTGCGTTTTGACCCTAGCTTAACGGATTGCGCATAAAACTTAGCACTGTTCCCTGCAGCGCATAGCGTTAACACTATGTGCTGCCAGAGAATGCTGCCCTAATTACCCGATGCTTACCTTGACAACCAGGCACACACAAAGCTGCTGGGAGTGCGCATTTAGCTGAGCGCACAGCAAAAACGCTGCAGACAACATTTCCTGTGCGCTGTTGTAAAGCGCACTCCCAGCAGCTTAGTGTGTGCCTGGTTGTCAAGGTAAGCATCGGGTAACTAGATGCAGCGTTCTCTGGCAGCGCATAGCATTAACGCTATGCGCTGCAGGGAACAGTGCTAAGTTTTATGCGCAATCTGTTAGACTGCGGTAAAAACACAAGTGTGACCCTAGCCTTAAACTAAAGGCTTCTCAAATACAAGGCAATTCCAAAAATGCACCTGTTTTCTACATGAGATAAATCTATAAGCTTGATCTTTCATCTTCTACTTTGCAAGTGGTCCGCCAGTAAGGGAAGAACTGTATTCTGCTCTGTTGAGTGAGTATAGTGGTCTTCCTGATGACTTCACTAAGGTTGTAGGTTGCTAGGTGCATTTGTGCTGTCCTTTACTCCCTCTGCTTACTGTGGGTTATCTCTAGCCAAGCAGGTAATGCAAATATCTGTGCTCCCTTTGGTGCAGTTCTCTGGCCCTCTGTAATACTAGTACCGCAGAAGGTTCCACTTGAGTGGTTAGTGAGCATAAAATACTACTTCAAGTTTCTGTCACTAGGTCTTGGAAGCCTCAGTAACCTAGGGACTGGTACTCTGTTCTTCAACTGTTTCCTCAGAGCAGCCTCCTGGCTCGCTCCTGAGAGAACCACTCCTCTTGCCTAACTCAGCCTTACTACCCTAACCCTCCCTCTAACCAGAGACTGTCACAGCCCAACCCAAGCCTTTTAGTGCCCAGCCTCCTGGTTAGGGATAAGGTTGAGCTGGATGATTCAGAATTCCAGCAGAGGGAGCTCCAATTCTTCCCAGACATGGAATTACAAATAATTATGAAGAAATACCATTTGTGGCAGCCAGACCGCAGGGACGCCACATTAACCACCTAATTGATCCACCAGCAGCTTCTCCTAACATGGACGAGTATGTACAATGGTATCTGTAGTATTCAGAAAGAGAGTGCACATGTCATCTTTACATGGGCCAAGACATACAGCGAAGTCCTCATAAACGGCCATGAGACTCGGAGCTGAGCAGGCCAATGACTCTGTAAGCAGCATTCTTGACAATGGGGTATTTGGGGCATTTATGTGATGCAGGCACACAGCGATGTTCTATGCAGTGTTGTGTACTATGGGTGAGGGTGCACAGTGTTTCTACTTCAGATACTGTGCGTACAATCCGTAAATCACCAATCACTGCGCACTGTTGACCATATTAGAAGTAGAATGTAACATAGATCTACAGTGTGCATCCACATCATACGAATGCTCTGAGTTGCACCTTGTCATCAGCGCTACTTACAAATGGCCTGCTTGGTCTGACTGTTGGCTCTGAGAGCTCCGCTGTCTGTCTGGGCCAATGTAAAGGATATGTGCGCTCTCTACCTGCACTCAACTACAACATAAGACGGCTGATGGATATAGGTTTGCCTAATGTACAAAATGGGTGCATTTAGGGTATTTAATTCCTTTTCAGATGTGTATTACTTTCTCAAGATCGTTTAGATAATATGCATTTTTTGTGTGTGTTAAAAGCACTTTAATTAAAAAATCCTCTGAAGGCTAGAAATGAAACATTAAGGATAAGGCTACAATCACACTGTGCGTTTTTGGTCTGTTTTTGCTCATCAGTTTTTGTAGCCAAAACCAGGAGTGGAAAAGTATAATAGAAATACATCACCATTTCCTGAATTATCACCCACTCCTGGTTTTGGCTACAAAAACTGATGAGCAAAAACAGACCAAAAATGCACAGTGTGAATTTAGCCTTAAACCTCATTTTCCCTGCGCAGTCCGTTTTGGTGCATTTTGGTAAGGTTGGCTTCAAACCACGTTTTTCCCCTGTCAGGTTCCATCCGGTGTTTTGTAGGAAGCACTGGACAGAACCTGACAGCCCCGGACAGATCAGAACAGAACCGGAGGACAAATATGCCCTCAGTTTCTGTTTTCTGACGGAATCGGCAGATCGCAGCTTCAGAAGCTGTCCCTGCTGAAATTGCAAAATCGCGACTACGAGGAGTTGGCCGCGGTCCTGAAATCATCTCAGCTGGGAGCTCTCCATGGTGCTGAAGTTCAGCACCAGCCGGCACTGAGCCTCAGCACCCGCCGTCTAGGAATATCCGGCAGATTTTGTGTTCAGGACAAAAAACAGAATTCTGCCAGATCCTCCCGTACAGATGGAAACCGGATGGCAAAACAATGTCATCCGGCCCCATAGGAACACTATCGGGTCTACATTGGATCCGGAGCTGTCCCGTTCACACCGGACAACCACAGATCACACTAACCGTGGTGTGAAGCTGTGGCACCGTGTACCAGGAAACCACAGGCTTCCCTAGGACACTAAAGGATTTCCCACAGCTGGTAACCACACTTACACCCAACACCTTCCCACCTTCCACCCCAGGCCTATAGGGGGAGCCCAACTGGTTGCCTTAAGCCAGTTTCCCCTATAAATACAGGTGCTGGGGGCGGAGTTTGACACAGTGTGCAGACGCTAGAAGAGCTGCGAAGGTAGCTCAGAGACTAGTGAGCTGAACTGGTACCCAGAGCCGTGCTAGGCCCAAACCAGCACACACAAAAGCCAGTATGAGGGTCCAGAGAGTAGGGACTGAAGGCAGAGGTGAGGAACACTTATCGGGGCAGAGAAGCCATACCGGCTCACCCCACCAGAACACCGGTCACTGGAGCCCGAATTTGCAGTGGACAGAGGAAAAAGACCCAGCAGAGAAATCAGCATCCCGAGGAGGCTTAGCTTCCCGGACACCCGCAGCACCAAGAATTGAGAGCCAGGGACTGAGGGGAGAGAGACGGCGGAGACCCATGAGAGAGCCTTCAGTGCAGCAACACGGGTGTGGAGAGAGAAGTAGGTTCCATATCTGCTAGACTCAGAACGGGAAAGCAGAATAAGGAGGCCTATATCCCAACTCGCTATCGAAGTCCTAAGCTGTTTCCTTCACTCCGGACGTGTGTACCTGCAACCAGTTATCAGTAAAGGTACCAAAAGACTTTAATGTGTGCGTGTCCCTCCTTCAACTCCTCCTGCACCACACCGACTACGCTCCCCTACTCCATCTCTGTACAGCAACGACTGTGCTGCCGTAATCCACCATTCATTTCCTACTTCCAACACCCCGGGGACCCCGCTCCTCCTGTAGGGAGCCACACCACCCTGCTGCCAGCCATCACCCCGGAGGCACAAGTAGCGCTGGTGCCTTCACCGGAATCTACAGGTGGTGTCATGACTGACAACTCCTATCCCTGTATATACACCCCTTTTTATTGTCACCCGAGGGCACAGGCTCGGGCACGGACCACCTGTGACATCCCCGCTACTGATCGCCCGAGACCTGAGTACCCAGTCCCTTGTGGCCCCAGACAAAGCCAGCCTAAGATTAGATGACTGCTCAGATCTGTGACTGCCTGCAGTGGTCAGGTGACTGGAATGGTGCATCTTTCAGATGTGTGTATAAACTTCAAATACCCTACTTTAATCATTGAGCTTTAGACCTAGTTCACACAGTGAGTTTTTGCTGTGGATTTGCCTTGGTTTTATGTAAATTTATGCTAATCCTTTCCTGCGTTTTGGTTAACATCATGTCTTATGTGATTTCCGAGATAAGCTGTCCACACACATTGATTCTTGTTTGTTTTATACTAATTTTATTGCAGGTTTTCATTATTTGCACACTGTTTTTGTTTGGTGCAGAAAGTGGAAACACCACAAGTTGTGCTGCATTTTTGGAAGAATGAGCATGCCCGTTCTTTTCTGTGTTTTTGCTATTGTTTCTTTGCAAATCTGCAGCAAAAATGCAGAAACCAATCCACAGCAAAAACGTGGTAAGAACGCAACAAATTCACAGGAAAAAAATGCAGCAAATCTCCTGCCAAGAAAAATGCAACCCCTAGGATTTACTGCACATTTGTGGCTTTTTTGCAAAACAAAAAACCAGCATGTGTGGACCTAGCCTTACATGCTTCAGATTATCATATGGACAGTAACAAAACCATATGACACATACTATTTTCCAATCAAAAAATGAACACAAACATACAGATGCTACATACTAGTGCATCTCAATGAATTAGAATATCATCAAAAATCAATATCATATTGCCATGTTCCTGGGAGCCCTGAGACACGTTGACTAATAAATCAATATTATATTCACCCTTTGATGTCTCGTGGAATACGGCAGTGCGGTTTTTAATCCTTCATCTTCCCTACTTTAAAGGGAACCTGTCACCCCCTTTGGTCATTTTATACTGTGCCCACCAGCTTACACATAATGTAAATTGGGTTCTTATAACCCCTCTATGTGCCCAGACGTGCCCCTTATACCTGAGATGCAAATTTAAATTCTGTCCAGCGTTGCCTCCTACTGAGTCCGAGAGGCTGCTATTTGGTCCAGATGTAGAACGTCCTCGCTGACCCTTTCCTGCAAAACCAGCCCTGTAATTTGAAAATTCCCGCCCCTCCTCTGGCCGACGCGGTGAGTGACAGGAGCACTCGCGCCTGTGCAATGGAGCCGCTGGAGCAGGTGACCGGGCTCCTCCTCGTCTGGGCACAGAGAGGTTAAAAGAACCATGTTTAAATTATGTGTAAGCTGGTGGGCACAGTTTAAAATGCCCAAGGAGGTGGAGGAGTCATGTTTTGGGCCGGAATCATTGGGAAACAGCTGGTAGGCCCTTTAGGGTATGTGCCCACAGGGCATTTTTGCCGCGGTTTTCCTGCGGTTTCCGCATGCAGAAAACCATTGGTTTTATGTTAATGTATGCTAATCTGTTCCTGCAGTTTCCGCATGCAGAAAACCATTGGTTTTATGTTAATGTATGCTAATCTGTTCCTGCGGTTGGGCTTCCCAGCAAAACCAATGTGTTTTACAAAACGCTGTGCCCACACATTGGTTTTGCAAGTGTCAAGAACTGTCAAATACCTGCGTTTCTGGTGCGGATAGCAAACAATTGACATGTTCATTCTTTCTGCGTTTTTGGTGCAGTCAATGGGAAAAACGCAGGAAAAACGCAGCATCAAAAACGCAGGAAAAACGTACAAAAAACGCAGGAAAAACGCAGACAAGATCTTAGCATTTCTCCTGTCAAGGACTCTAGGATCCTCAGGTTCTCCTGCGTTCATGACTGCACAAAAAACGTCCTGTGGGCACATACCCTTAAAGTTCCTGAAAGTGTGAAAATGACCTCTGCAACGTATATAGAGTTTCTGACTGAGAACTTTCTTCCATGGTACAAAAAGCAAAAACGTGCCTTCAGGAGCAAAATCATCTTCATGCATAACAATGCACCGTCTCATGCTACAAAGAATACCTCTGTGCCATTGGCTGCTATGGGCATAAAAGGAGATAAACTCATGATGTGGCCACCATCTTCCCCTGACCTCAACCCTATAGAGAACATTTGGAGTATAATCAAGCTAAAGATCTATGAGGGTGGGAGGCAGTTCACATCAAAACAGCAGCTCTGGGAGGCTATTCTGACATCAACAAAGAAATACAAGCAGAAACTATACAGAAACTCACAATATCAATGATGCTAGAATTGTGAAGGTGATATCAAAGTAGGGTTCCTATGTTAACATGTAACTTGGCCTGTTAGGATGTTTTGGAGTTAAATAGCTTTTTATTTCAGTGAATGTGACGACTTAATGCTGCAAATTCAACAAATGAGAATTTTCAGTTCTTTCAAACATATCAAATGTTTTCAAACTCTACTGTGCCTAATAATTTGGAACATTTAGAGTTTTTTAAATTTAGATTATACTGATTATACTGTTATCATTGTGAAGTTTCTTCAATAAAATTCAATGTATACTCTAATGGGTGATGACTTTTATTACACTGACTGTCATTTGCGCCGACCATTTAGGAAAATCAGAGAAAAAGAACATTTGCATAATAATTTGGAACATGGTGTAGAGTTGTGGTTACTACATGAGCTGTTGTACAGTGTAGTGCTTTAAGGGTGATTACGGCCACCACCATTTTACTTTATGCCGACATATGAAGTTGGAGGCACTAGGAGGTACATTAGACCGTCATACTATGCACAGAGTTATAATGTAATGTGTCAATGTTACTGCTAGATAATCACTGACCGGGAAATGATGGGATCTGATTGATCTGATCACTTTGCTTGTGACTGACAGTCTGATGTATATGGTTGCCTCTGAGTGATGATTGTTGGGTGAGATAGGGATGTGGTAGTCTGATTTCCGACTGCCGACCTTTTTGCTCCTACGGGATACGCCGCACTCATAGATGCAGGGCGGAACTACACTGGTGCAGCTGGTGCAGCTGCACCAGGGCCCTGACCGGCTGGGGGCCCCTTCAAGCCTGGAGGGGGGCCCCCAGCCGACCCCTGCAAGCCGCCGTCAGAGAGGAGGTCAGGCAAGGGAAGCAGAGAGCTTCCTGCTTCCCTGCCTGATCCTGCCCCTCCTCTCCTCTGCTCCTCCGGCCCCTAGCCTACATCCGGCGCGCTCCCAGGTGGGAGAGCATCGCGCCTGTGGCTCCCTGCGGCTCCCAGCGGCTCCTAGCAGCACCCCCCCCCCCTTCCCGGGCCGCCGACGGCAACGGCACACCTCCCCCGGCCGCGCCGACGGCCAGTAGCCCCGCCCCCAGTCCTCTCCTGCACCAGGGCCCCGGGGTGACGGTCCGCCCTGCATAGATGTCTGTTGGTGGCTCTCTCATAGAGGACTAGGGAGCATTCTGCTGAGTGAGCACTCCTTGGTATGTGAGAGACTCCCGAGATAGCTGAACGATCAGCCATTGTTTGGCAGACGGCTATCTATTGTGTATGGGGGCTTAACATAGCAATGATCTCCTGAATCAGTGATTTCCAGTCTTTGTAGTCTGACTGTTCACAGAGTAATCAGCCTGCTGGTGTAGGGAGGATAATAAGGCCTAATCTCCTGACAGCCAGCCTCTTCTGTTTGGCTTCCTTGTTACCAAGGCTTCATCCTGCTCCATGTGACCGAGGTCACCTGTCATATTGTATATGTGCGGGATCAATGTTTGCTGTAGGCGATCGGCCTTACCTGTACCCGCTGAGCACTGTCATGTCCATGATACAGAAGGATTGTGTGTTATACCAACACTTTATTCTATTAGGATTTATTATTACATTATCTATATTGCTAAACATTATTGTTCTTCTGCATCGAAAGTACAGAAACATGATCATGCATAGTGTGAATGTGTGACCTACTCTGACATTCAATAATCCAGCTCCATTTCCACATACGATCATTGTCACTGGCTGACACAGAAAATAGAGGGCCCTGTGCAAGAACACTATTTGGGCCCTTTGGTGTCCATGAGCTCATCAACATGCACAATTCCACCTTTTTGGAAATACTGTAGAAATGGGCCCCTAACCTCTGGGGCCCCTCTGCAGCTGCAAAGGTTGCACAATGATATGTCCACCCTGATAACTCTGATACAAGACCAGAGCACAGAGAACCAGTTTAGATTAAAAAGGTTATTTTTAATTATTCCATCCCCTTGTACTTTCTTCATTATTAATTATTAGTGTTAGTTATTATTGCCTGTGCAAGAGGGCGGACATGCGGTCCTGTGCCCCCTGAAGACATTAGTAATTTAATTGTATTGTTTGTAATTTCATTATACAGTGTATTAAGAAGACTTTACAAGCTGCGTTGCACTGTTTGCCAGTAGTAGAATATAATGTACTAGATGGGTGCCGATGCACAATGCATCGGGTTCTAGCAGAGCGAGTCTCTGACTCGCAATGGCCGCTTCGCGGCCAATGCTTCGCGCTGCTAAGGCGACTCGCCATGCCCGCTGCGCGGGCATAGCGAGTCGCCTTAGAGCTGCTCGCAATGGCCGCTGCGCGGCCAATGCTTCGTTCGTATCCACATGACCACGCTGACTCGCAGCGAGAGCGGTCTCAAAAGGGGCAAAAAACCATTCGTGATTATATAATAGATAGTATAGGCCAAACAAATAGCAGAGCTAGCTATACACAGTTTGTATATTGTAAGCAGAATGTAGGTGAAAAGTCAGAATCTAAGGTCCCTTTCAAACCTGTGTTTCTGTCCGGATCTGGCAGATCCGTACAGAAAACGCATCTGCCGCCTAACGGCCTCACTGTGGTGAACTTGCGGCAAGCTCCATGCATTCTCTATGGGGCTTGCGGCAAGTGTGGCATCGCCGCGATTACAGCACTTGCGGCAGTTGCGGATGCAAAAAAAAAACGCGGTCAGCGGCAACATCGCACTTGCCACAAGCCCCACAGAGAATGCATGGGGCTTGCCGCAAGTGCAGCCGTTAAGCAGCAGATGCCGTTTTCTGTCCGGATCTGCCGGGTCCGGACAGGAACGCAGATGTGAAAGGTGCTTAACACAGACTATTGTAGGGAGCAGAAGGGTTAAGTCTGGATGAGTCACAGGGGGTGTGGCCAGTCTTTGCTATGAGGAGAGACCAGAGAAGGGTCTGAGTAGAGTCTGGAGTCTGAAGCCTACAAGACAAGACAAAGAAAGCTCTTTTCTAAAGGCTGAGCAGCCCCTGGTGTGCTGTGTGAGTAAAGCTGAAGTGAACAGAAAAACAGCAAGATTACAAGAAACGTGTTGGTGACTAAACCTCAGATGCTGAAGAAGATTTTGTGTGGGACAGGCCGAGAGAAGGAAAGTGATTCCAGCAAGTTGCTTAGTTTGGGAGATCCAGAATACAAGATGCTGCCCGACTTGATGCAGAAAAGGGAGATAAGGACCATGATGGCGTCCTACCGGCAATGGATCACTGTGCAGGGTTGTGTGTGTGCAACTAAAGTAAATCCAATTCAGCGGCTTAGTAAAGAACTGTTCACAAGTAAAATGCCATCACCAGTAACCATAAAGATTATGCCTCAGTGTCAGACAGAAGATGGGAAGAGTATTGCTTGCTGTGTAATGTTCATTCAAGCTGTTCACTGTGAAGAAGAAATAAGATCATCAGCACCCAAACACGCCAGTGGTTGCCGCGAGCAGGGTAGTTCCCCATATGATAGAGTGTATGCAATGGTGGGGAAGATGCCTAAGACCAAGAGGTTAAAGAAAGCCTGCAATACAGGAAGGCCCCTAAAATGGCAGATGGCACTATGGTCTTAAAGATGGCAGCAGCAGGTGACCAGAGAGTAGGTTGTGAAGCTCATACTGGGCAGAGAAGGCACCGAAGCACGCAAACATGTACCCAGCCAGGAGGTATGTCATGTTTAAAGAGGGGAGGCACAGTGGCTGGAATCCATCCTAAAAAGAGAGGAACATCTTGGAGGAGCATCTAGTGGAAGCAGAAGGTCCAGCCCAGAGAAGACGATATCTGAGAGTTAAGGGTGCGGTGTCTGAAGAGACATGTGCTGATGAGAGCAGACCAGCTGGTGAGTGAGGTGTGGTTGTGGAAACACCCAGCGAGATGGATGGGTGATGCAGGAGGTCCATGGTGCCAGAAGAGGCAGGAACTGCGATACAGCGAAGGTGCGTCTGTGGCGCCCCACATAGTCAGGCGTCACAACGGGGTATTGCACTCGTAAAAGTAGTGTAATTTTCCCCAACTGAAAGTGGATGCTGGGCTGGTGGGAGGGACCCATTCCTGCACTCCCACACAGAGTAGGGGTGGGAGGTTACCCCACGGGAGAGATATAGTCACCTCTAGGGGGAGTAAAAGGGACAGACAAACAGTGAGACAGAGAGCGAGAGTCAGACAAGGGGCATCTGAGAGTACGGAGTTGAGTTGGAGTGTGGAGCAAGGCGGAAGGTTAACCGGACAGCTCTACACTGATCCGGAGGGAAGATGTAAGGGGATCCTGAGAGAGGATGCCTGACGCGTGAGTCTGGGCCCGAGAGAGAAAGTGGGAACCCCAGCGTGGAGCAACCATACTCCAGGGAATTCCCCAGTCCACCACGGGAACGCTGGGCCCTAGGATACGGCCAGAGTCTACCTCTGTAGTCATCAATCAGCTGCTGCAGTCTGTTCACTGGCTGCGGCACCCTGCCAGACGGAGCGGTCTGCCTGCTTCTTCACCACGAGGGAGGGGAGCCCCAAGACTACCTTCAAGTAGCCATTGGGTATAGACTCATCCTAGGCGGGGAAGAAAGGACACGGGTTCGTCAACTAAGGTATACCACGGGTTCCTCCATACCACCTGGTATCTGCTTGCAGCCACCCGTAGAGCTACCTGTTTGTTGAACATCTTACTGAACTGTGGACTTGTATGCTACTGATAAGGTTTAAAGTAAAGTACCCGGAAGAGAGTGAACTTGCCTCCGTGTCTTTATCTTCATCACTTTATTGGTTGCAGCAACGCTGCGCCGGAGGACCAGCTCCACCTTTAGGGAGCTTTGCCATCTCAGCCGCATTACCATCGCCCTCCAGAGGACTGCGGCGGCGCTGGTGACTTACCACCAGGTCCTACAGGTGGCGTCACGTGAACAATACAATAACTTTAATCCCCTGTACATACATCCCCCCTTTTTACTTTGTCACCCAGGCCACGGGCTCAGGCACGGCAGTGACATCCCCAAGAGGTGACCACCCTCTGAGCCTGATACCCGAGTACCCCACGGCCTGAGGCTCAACATGTTATCATCCTGGCTGGCTCAGACATCAGAGAAGTGGTGCAGCAGCGTGGAGACCTCTGATACGTACTGTGAGAAAGAGTGGCCGGGAAGAGTTGGCTGAAGGAACTTTTCCGATACCGACTGGAGTGTCCGGAGGCCAGTATGTCAGCTAGGCAGTGTCCTGGGGCCTGCCGGACTTGGAGACCAAAGACATGAGCTAGAAGGAGATGAGTCAGGGTCTATAGAGGATGTAGGCTTGATCATCTTGGTTACCCTGGCCCTAGAGTGTCTAAAGGGGGCGCCCAAGAGAGCTGAGTGTGAGCAGCAGTGTTATAAGGCAGCGTAGAGGACTTTAATTAGATGAGCGCTCGAGAAGGGGAAAAACAGTGCACTGTGTAAATATTGTTTTGGTTTAACTGTTTAGTCATGTAAGATTACCGTATGTGCCCGTGAGGAACACGTATCGTGGCCGAAATAGAATCCCGAGTAGGCCCTGTACTAAGGGTGGGGGAGATATAGCTCAGGGGTAGTCGTGTCCTTCCCTGCAGAACTGGCACTTGGGTTCTCTTGGACTGCATAACTTGTATTTTGTGTTCGTGGCTGTTGTGGCCGATATTTTGCTAAGAAGCGAATTGCTGTTATATTTTTGACAAGTTATAAAGAAAAGTTGGGTTATCATATTGTGGTCAGAGTCATTTATGGCAGCGCCATATCCCTCACACACGGGCGACTGGCGTTCCGGTCGTTACATCTTGCCAACTACGCGACACTGCTAGAGAAAGGCACAATCTGCTGACTAAACATTGTGGTCAGTTTGGGCCAATAAACAGAGAAGTATGAACCTCATTTTTTGAGTGCTGTCCATTTTTGGCATCTTTGTATCAAATAGCGGCTGAACGCTGCATAGGCCATTGCACCAAATTGTCACTTGTTAGCTCAGTGCTGCTCTTGAATTTTCTTTTTTTTATAATATATTATATATATATATATATATATATATATATACGGTATATATATATATATAATATATTTGAATATATGATTCCCGCTTTCAATATAGGAGTACATTATCGGCAATTAATTCATCAATAGCTAAACTACCGTTTTTTGGCGGCCAATCCCATTAGTATGTACTAGGTGAAGGTGTCTTAGTGGAAAGTGTCATAGATTGTAAGATGTTTTGTTTTATTTATGCGTTACTCTGCAATATCTTATCATGTCTGTACAAATATTCTCTGAATTGTAAAGTACTGCGGCATACATTGACACTATACAAAATATAAATTATTATTAATATTGTTATAAAAGGTACATAGTCAGAAAAACATGGTTGCTTTCTTTGAGAAACAGCGCCACCCTTGATCATAGGTTGTGCACAGTATTGCAGCACATCTGACTAGCTCTGAATTCCAAAACCAACAGTCATCTCTCTGCGCTTCTCATTTTTCTCCGACCTATTTAGAACTGAAGAAAAATGGAGCTGGCTGTGTGTATGTAAGGATAGATAAGGAATCCCTGATATGAGTGATTACAATATCAGTACGGAACTGTAATATATCAGGCAACGTATCAATTGAGGTCAGTGTAATGCCTGTACTTACATTGTAGTTATGCTACTATATGTCCAAATATTGTGTATGACTTATCGATACCTGTAGGTGGCGCTCTTTGTACAGTTCTAATGCATCTATTATACATGGACAGTTCCCCATTCTATTACACACAATAGATAGACTTGTGGAGTCGGGTTACTGATGATCACACCTAGATACCAAATTCTGAAACAAAACGTGATGAGACGCAGAAGAAGAAGACAACATGGTATGTACACACTGTACAATGTATAGAGGGGACCTTCCATATGTCACCCCTTATATCCCCCACTAGAGGGTCCATAAGATCATGTCACCTAAAGAGGACGATTATATATGATTATAGAGCAATTCCCATCTGTATCTTTACACTGTGAGAGTTATGGCACTAAACAATACCCTAAAGGTTATATATCTAGCTCTGCTACTTCAGTCCTTTTTTCCGCTCCATTAATTTAGTTATTTGATTCATATGGGTCCGTTCTCTAATTTCTTTCTTGAAGAATAATGAAAACTATAATAGAAGTCTATTCAGCTCTAGATATTTGCTTGTCTATGAGCTTAAAGGGAATCTCTCGACAGGTTTTTCTCCCTCTGAGAGAAGCATGATGTAGGCAAAGAAGCTCTGAATCCAACGATGTATCACTTAGATTACTGGCTGCAGCGGTTCTGACACAATAAGAGTTTTTAGATTTAGCCATGCAGCAGAGCTGATAAAGCTGCCCCCGCCCACACCAGGCTCTGCATGCAAAATGCTATAGACTATGATCTGCCAATGACAGGAGGGGGCAGAGTCAGACAAAATGGTATAAGCCTGCAAGTCATGTCAATGATAAAGTGCTAGTGATAAAAGACTTAGTTTAAGTAAACAACAGCACTGGAAGTGGAATGTGACACACCATTGAATTTTGTGTTTTAACACTACATCATGCTGTCCTCAGATTGCTTAGCAGAAATCTGCTGACAGATTCCCTTTAATGCACATGGCAAAAATGATGGCTCTAATGTATTATATACTTATCTAGTGCCGTGTGTCATCAAACTCCGAAGTGATGTCCACAAATTCTTCAATGGACTGCGACACTGGAAGTCAAGCCATATTAGCACACCCAAGTGGTGGGTGTGCTAATATGGCGCTGACCCGCAACCGATTCCAGGAAGCCGCCATCACATACATGCACCTGCACCGCCCACCGGACACCCCCCCATCACAGACGCCGACCTTAAAGGATCTGTAGTAATATCAAGATCATGTGACTGATAACATGACTGACATCACCAAAGCTCCTGTAACACAAACATCAACCAAGTCCTCTCCTAGGTCAGCCCTTACGCCACTCAGCCCTCACTCACCCTGCTCAGTTCGCACTCACCCCACTCAGCCAACACCTACCCCACACTCACAACACACTAACCATGCACTCACCCCACTCAGCCCGCACTCACACCACACTTATCCCACACTAACCCTGCACTGACCCAACCAGCCTGCACTCACTCCATTCAGCCGACACTCACCCTCATACTACTCAGCCAGCACTCGCCTGCACTCAGCCCATGGTCACGCCGCTCAGACTATGCTCACCCCGTTCTCTGTTCAGCCCGCTCACCTCTCGGCCTGCTCACCCCAATCACTACTCAGCCCACTCAACCCGCTCACCACTCGGCCCGCTCATCCCGCACACCACTTGGCCTGCTCACCCTCCTTACCTCTTGCCCCACTCACCACTCGGCCCACACACCATTTCTACTAATCACCACTCAGCCTGCTCACACCACTCACTACTCAGCCAGCTTACCACATAACCTGCTCAACCCACTCACTACTTTGTCTGCTCACCACTCGGCACACTCACCACTCAGCCCGCTCACCCGTCAGCTTGTTCACCCCACTGCCCATCTGAAAGAGGAACTGTGCCAGTTCCTCATACTGCTGTCATCTTCCTCATGCCACCACTGCATGAGAGCGATCACAGGGAAGGCAGAGAGCGACGACGGGGGAAACAGAGAGCATGCACAAGGGGCAGAGAGTGACCAAAGGGGGGCAGAGAGCAACCAATGGGGGGGCAGAGAGCAACCAAAGGGGGGGCAGAGAGCGCCATAGTGGGACAGAGAGTGACTACTGGGGGACAGAGAGTAACCATAGGGAAAAGCAGAGAGTGACCACAGGGGGGCCAGAGAGTATCACAATAGGGGGCAGAGAGGTAGCATAAGGGGCGAAGAGAGAAGAGGAAAAATGTGTGGACAGGGGAGAGACGGCCACTGCTCCCAGCGCCACAGAGCCCACCCCTATCGTGATGTCACTTCCCACCTGATGCGATAGGATCGGGCTCCCATCTAGTTTATAATATGAGGCATAGGAGCCCCTTGGATTTTATTTTGGAAGATTACATACAAATGAAACAGGAAAAGTTGGTGTATGCTCTGTCACTGTGTGTATATGGCCTCTTCTAGTGTTCAGTTAATGTATGTATTATACAGTAGATGTGATTGCGGGGTGGCAGACAGCTACTATGACATCTGAGTTTTGCTAGAGGCATGGATTGCCCAGAAGATCATCGCTCTTGGCTGCTTGTTGTCCTGTGTAAATTGATTCTGTGCTATGGAGAGCAATGGCCGTCTACATGCAGTGAACGATCTATTACTGATCACAGTCAGCTTTCAGGTGTAAACAGGGTAATAAATTACCACCAATCAAACAAGTAGCTGATCGGCGGTCTTTAAGTGCCATCATTTTCACCCCACCCATTTGATCTAGATAGCTTATCTTAAGGATAGGCCACCAATATAAATATGGTGGACAACACTTTTAAAAATGCTTAGTCCTTATAGAGAACCTGCCTAAGGCCCTTTCATATCAGCGTTTTTCGCTGATCGCGGCAGTTGCGGTGAAAAAACCGCAACTGCCGCGATTACCGCATAACGGCCGCACTTGCGGTTCACTTGCATGGGGCTTCACATGGGGCTTGCGGCTAGTGTCCGGCAGGTGCGTCAATTACAGTTTCGGCACTTGCGGGAGGTGCGGCCGCGAAAAAAACGCGGCATACCACGTTTTTTTTGCGGCCGCACCTGCCGCAAGTGCCGATACCGCACTTGCCGCACCTGCCACAAGCCCCATAGACAATGTATTGGGCTTGCCGCAAGTGTGGCCGTTATGCTGTAATCGCGGCAGTTGCTTTTTTTCACCGCAACTGCCACGATCAGCGTAATACGCTGATGTGAAAGGGGCCTTAGGTGAAGCATCTTTGCTTGTAACTCCACACCATGTATTCATCTATAACTCCTACTACAAATATGTGAATAATATGACAATATCATTGGCTAAGAGGTGTGTCCATCCTCAGATTGTCAGCATTGATTGGATAATATACGACTGTAGGGACACCCCCTCCCCGTACGCTAATACTCAGTTATCAATTCATTCATTTCTAGAAGCAACAACAGAGGAACAAAGTTCTAAGATCGGCTCCAGAATTGTGATACAAGTGGCTCAATTACATTAATCACTAAAGCTTACATTTCAAAAGACCTAAGATAGCTTGGCCATTAAAGGGTTAACAGTGTCCATAACATCCTTTAGTTAAACGGAACCAACCACCAGGATGTAACCACCTGTAAATCAGTGCAGCAGGTGATTGACGTGTGCAGCATGATGTCACTATTTGGGGTTTTCTTTTTTTATTTCTCCCATGTCTTGTCTTTCTGCTGTAAGCTGAACCTACTCACCCTTCCTCCCCTGGATGAGTTTGGATGAGAGGGGGAGGGGGTTCAGCTTAAAGCAGAAAGACAAGCCCACGTGGGAGAAATAAAAAAAGAAAACCCCAAATAGTGACATCATGCTGCACACGTCAATCACCTGCTGCACTGATTTACAGGTGGTTACATCCTGGTGATTGGTTCCCTTTAAGACCAGCAGGCATCCCCCCACATGTACTAGAAATATCCCCTCCATGCCTGCAGCTCTGTTTTTAACAGAAGTTATACTGCTCACACCCAGACCTCTGGCTCCCGCCCTCACCACTTCATCTTTATCAGGCATTTTTACATTAAATAAATAATGCATTAATTTCATGACTTGGGAAAGATAGTTGTCATTACTGAGACAATACTGCCACCTGGTGGTTTTACAAAGTGTTGCTGCCCTTCAGTTGTTTCCTGTCTTTACATAATATTTGTGCGCGGTAATTAAATGCAAAGGTCAGTCAGCAAAAAAAAGACTGTGCAAACCAAGAACAGGCACTCGGTGCATCTTTAGTTTGATAACACGGTTTACTGCACCTAGTTTTGTCCATCTTTTCCTTTACTCTGTAAGGCCACAGGTGTCAATCAGTAAAGAAGGGGACAGTGATAGATGCAAAATAAGTAGCTAGGAAGGGACATTTCATCTTTTGGTCACAACAAGGGTGCACCGAGTGCTTCTACTTAGATTGAACAGAAATTTGGTGCCGACAGACTTCCTTTAACAAAATGACGTCGCTCTACATCAGTTCTCGGGTCTCCATGTGTGGAGGGGGCTTAGGAGCTGAGCTACACCTATGTGCAGGAGATGACGGCTTTGCTACATTCTGCTGTCAGCCATTAATTGCTCGTGTTAGTCACTGACAGCGGCATATAGATGGAGCTAATGCCAGTGCATGTCTACATCAGCTTCTATTGGTTCCCGCAGCACAATCACAGGTCTATAATGGCTCACAAAAGCAGCCAAAGGCTTACTGAAGGCCCTGCCGCTGCCATCCTGCAAGTCTTGTGATGCTTAAGCACAGGTTGAGCTTCGAAGGAGTCCATAATATCTCAGAGTGCATATATGCCTCATACACACAATGAGGATCTCTAAGAGCACACACCTCCTGCCCATCCTTTTTGCTCTGCAATGAGTCACACAACAGAAGATCAGAGAGGAGGCAGGGCTGTGTAATGATGCATGAATATTCATTCCTTGGAGAGAGAGCAGCATGGAGCTCACTGTGATTGACAGATGGAATTAACCTTTTATTTTAAAGTTTACAGAGGATAGGAGGGAAGTATAAATAATACAAATACATGAATAGAAAGAGCTTAGAGCGAGGAATTATAAAATGTTATCAGTTACATATGGATTTTGACCTGACAGAGTCCCTTTAAAAAAATGAAATAAAAAGTAATCAAAATGTCATATGTACACCTCAATGATATCAATCAAATTGTCTCACTTTGTAAAATAAAAGCCCTCATACAGGTCCGTCTAGAGAACAGTAATAATTTAATGGGAAAATGGCAATTTTTTTTAATTTATTTTTTTACCACGTAAAAGAAAACGAACACTGTACAAGCCAAAACTACAAAACAATGGAATAGTTGAATTTTTTAGACCATTTCATCCCACTTGGTACATTGTATGATGATATAAAAGGTTTCATTCACAACTACAACTTGTTCCATAAAAAACAACTCCTAATGTATAAACGGGAGAGAAATATGTAACGTAAAATTGAAT
Source organism: Allobates femoralis (assembly GCA_033576535.1). Taxonomy (NCBI): domain Eukaryota; kingdom Metazoa; phylum Chordata; class Amphibia; order Anura; family Aromobatidae; genus Allobates; species Allobates femoralis. The sequence continues at coordinate 73,558,785 of JARQOC010000001.1, read as the reverse complement.
ATTGAGAATGAGTTAACTATGTCCTTTTCACCCGTAACAGATATTTTAACTGTGTTCATAAAAAGTACAAAAATTAACTGAATTAGGCCCCTTTCACATCAGCGTTTTTCACTGATTGCTGCAGATCCGGCAGATTTACCGCATCTGCCGCATAACGGCTGCACTTGCGTAAAACCCCATGCATTGTCTATGGGGATTGCGGCAAGTGCGGTGTGGTATTGCTGGGATTTGGTGTTTGTTTCCATGGCCGCAACTGCCGCAAGTGCTGGATCGTGGCAATACCGCACTTGCCGTCAGCCCTATAGACAATGCATGGGGTCAACCGCAAGTGCGGCCGTTAGGAGGCAGATGCGGTAAATCTGCCGATCTGCTGCAATCAGCGAAAAACACTGATGTGAAAGGAGCCTTAGATTTTAAAACAAATGACTGTGAAAGATGTATCTGCTGAATTATAGATTGAGTTCTTGTTCTAAAGTGTACGGTATATTTCATTTACAGTCTTTCCTTGGAAATATATACTATCCTCTGTCATCCCTTACATCCAGCCAACGTTCACTTAGGATGCCAGGATATGTCCCAAACCCCCATCAATATCCATCTGCACCTCTACTAGCACTGTCCCAAAATGGCAGTCTTCTTCAGAGTTTTAGGTTTCGTCCACGTAAGGATCTTATTGACTGGAGACGGTTCAGTGCCATCGATGTGGACAGAGTGGCCTATGAATTAGACATCCCTACTTTACAAGAGACTGTCAGCACAGTTACCTTCTGTAACCTGGATAATGAGAAATGTCCATATTGTCAGCAGCCGGTGGACCCTGTGCTACTCAAAGTCCTTAAACTGGCACAGCTGACGATTGAATACCTTCTTCAGTGCCAAGAATTTCTCTGTAACAACATGACACAGATAGAAGATCAGGTGCAAAAAGCTATTGATGAACATCAGAAAACTAAGGATGAAATGATCAAGCAAGGTGAGGAATTAAGGAAGGTGAAGGAGGAGAACAAGATTAGGAAGAAGCTGTTTGAAGCTCAACAGACTATGTTCAAGGCTGACGCCAACAATTATCATAAGGTGAGATTGATAGAATATAGGAAAAATGTAATTAATAGGAATTGAAGAAGACCATTCACCAAATGTTTTTATATTATTATTATTATTGCGCCAATTGTTCCATAGTGCTTTCCATGTGAAAAGGGGCATACATAGACAAATATAATAAATACAAGGCCCACACAGGTACAGGAGGAGGGAGACCCTGCCCATGAGGGCTCACAGCCTACAAGGGATGGAGAGTAAGTGTGGAGAGAGGACACAGGCCACAAGGGCTCACAGTCTATAATAGATGGGTGAGGATACTGTTGGTGAAGAAAGGGGACCCAACCTGCGAGGGCTCACAGCCTACGCATAGGATACAGTAGAAAAAGATAGAGCAGGTTGTGCAGCAGCATGGTGGACTGAGGGTAACTGCAGGTTGTAGGTTTGCTGGAAGAAGTGAGTCTTCAGGTTTTTTTTAAGGTTTCCGCTGTAGGTGAGAGTCTGATATGTTGGGGTAGAAAGTTGCAGAGTATGGGGGAAGCACAGGAGAAATCTTGTATGCAGTTTTGGGAAGAAGAGACACAGGATGGGTGGAGGGAGGGCATTTTGAGGATAGGTGTAATCGAGGCATGTTTAAAGGTGAACTCATGATGTAGTAAGGCTGCCTTCACATTAGCGTTTGTGTCTGCATGCTGATGGCATGCAGACACAAACGCTGTCAGAAGCAGGGACACTTTGATGTGTCCGCAGCGGATAATGTCCGCCTGCGGACACATCACTATGGAGCCCGGCAGCCAATCGGCGCTGTCCGGGGGCGGGCCGGAGGCGGAGATCAGCGCCGGAGATCCCCGCCCCCCGGCCGCCGGTAAGCTCCGGGACTGTTGGCGGGGAGAACAGCTGATCTGAGAGCTGTTTGAATCTTCCCGCGCCGACACTGTGAGGAGATGTCGGCGCGGGAAGATTCAAACAGCTTTCAGATCAGCTGTTCTCCCGCCGACATCGCTATGAGATTACAGGCGGCGGGGAGAAGGAGGACAGCAGAGGGTCAGCTGATCTCCCGGTGGCCGTCGGTGAGCTCCTGTGACATCACCGGCGGCCACCGGGAGATTTTTCAATGGGTCCGCAGCGTTCTCCTGCTGTGTCATGCAGAGGACACTGCGGACCCATTGAAGACAATGCTTTTTTTGTACGCTTGGGGACGCTTGCTGATTGTCCAAGCTCCCCAAACGCACAAAAAAACCCAACATGCTGCGTCCCGGGTGCGGATGCTGGACACCGGAAGCAGCAGATATCGTCCGCATCCGCACCCGAACGCAGCAAACGCAGGCACCATGCGTTCCTATGTTAAACATAGGAACGCAGTGCGCATGCGTTTAACTGCGTATGGGAACGCAGCAAAACGCTGCCTTCCCATACGCAAATGTGAAGCCAGCCTAAGAGCTGCACAGCAGAATAAAATGTGTTTTTTAATTACCTCTAAATTACAAATATATTAGTTTTCACAGTATTTGTCAGCTAATGAGATAACATTTGTTAAGTCTAAGTGGGTGAAAGTTTTCACAGTGGGCGTGTATTTCTTTCCCCTATATGATGCTAGCCAATCTTAAGAAGGCTGAAATACAGCAGAAAACTAACTCACCCCATCATAGCTTAGAGCAGGTTTCTAAGTAAATGCAACATAATGACAGACAGCCCTGATCTCCTGATCTAACCTTGTTCATAACTGAATGTGGGGTAAAGGACAGTGCAGCTAGTTTAGCTGTGTCACATTACAAGTAGGGATGGGCGAATCTACTCGCTAGGACTCGTTACTCGGCGAGTAGTAAGGGACTCGCAGGACTCGCTACTCTGCGAGTTTCCCAGTGATTACTCGCACGAGTCCAATGCAAATCAATATCAATCCTTGTTTTGTCAGAAACGCTGACAAAACTAGGATTGCCATTGTTTGCATTAGACTCGGCTACTGTGCCAGTGATAGCAGGGAAACTCGCAAAGTAACTGCTGTTACATTGCGAGCCAAGTCCAGCTGTCTTCTCTGTGCAGCTCCAGGGTCCTAGAGCTCGCCTGCTCACAGAGATGATGTAGCAGTGCTGAGATTGTTCTCAGTCTGCTCATTCCCTGTGTACAGACATGAATGTCTGTGCACAGAGATGATGTAGCAGAGCTGAGATTGTTCTCAGTCTGCTCATTCCCTGTGCATAGACATCTATATCTATGCACAGGGGATGTAGCAGAGAGGACATCGCGTTTTGGACTACGTCGGACGGAAGAGGATTTTTTTAATTAAAGATGGAGTCCCTAATGGCTTTTTTTTTTATTTCAAATAAAAATTTTTCTCTGTGTTGTGTTTTTTTAACCCTTTATTGGAGATTCTTAGTGGCTGGGTCAAACGTGGCCTGACATTAAGAATCTCGGGCTTAATACCAGCTTGTATAACAAAGCTGGTATTAACCCCTTTATTACCCAGCGTGCCACCGCCACCAGGGCCGCTGGAAGAGCGGGGTTCAGCGCCAGAGGATGGCGCTTCAATGAACGCGCCATCTTCTGGGGTGGTTGCGGGCTGCAATTTGCAGCGGGGGGTGCCCAGAAAGCTTGGGCATCCCTGCGCTGCGGATTCCAGCCCCCAGCTGCTTAGCTGTACCTGGCTAGACATAGAAATTGCGCGGAGCCCCGCACATTTTTTTTTATTATTTCATGAGTCTCAGAGTCAGAGTCTCAGAGTCAGAGTCTCAGAGTCAGAGTCTCAGAGTCAGAGTCTCAGATTCAGAGTCTCACCCTCAGAGCCAGATTCAGAGTCTCACCCTCAGAGCCAGAGTCAGAGTCTCAGAGTCAGAGACTCAGAGTCAGAGTCTCAGAGTCAGAGTCAAAGTCTCAGAGTCAGAGTCTCAGAGTCAGAGTCTCAGAGTCAGAGTCTCAGAGTCAGAGTCAAAGTCTCAGAGTCAAAGTCTCAGAGTCAGAGTCTCAGAGTCAGAGTCTCAGAGTCAGAGTCTCAGAGTCAGAGTCAGAGTCTCAGAGTCAGAGTCTCAGATTCAGAGTCTCACCCTCAGAGCCAGATTCAGAGTCTCACCCTCAGAGCCAGAGTCAGAGTCTCAGAGTCAGAGTCTCAGAGTCAGAGTCTCAGAGTCAGAGTCAGAGTCTCAGAGTCAGAGTCTCAGATTCAGAGTCTCACCCTCAGAGCCAGATTCAGAGTCTCACCCTCAGAGCCAGAGTCAGAGTCTCAGAGTCAGAGTCTCAGAGTCAGAGTCAGAGTCAGAATCTCAGAATTTCATGAAATAATAAAAAAAAAATGCGTGGGGCTCCGCCCAATTTCTATGTCTAGCCAGGTACAGCTAAGCAGCTGGGGGCTGGAATCCGCAGCGCAGGGATGCCCAAGCTTTCTGGGCACCCCCCGCTGCAAATTGCAGCCCGCAACCGCCCCAGAAGATGGCGCGTTCATTGAAGCGCCATCCTCTGGCGCTGAACCCCGCTCTTCCAGCGGCCCTTGTGGCGGTGGCACGCTGGGTAATAAAGAGGTTAGGGCCAGCTTTGTATTATCAGCTGGCCCTAAGCCTGAAATTTATGGCAGTCACGCCAATATTAAACATGACCGCCATGAATTTCTATTAAATTGTTTTAAAAAAAACACAACACAAAGAAAATTTTTTATTAGAAATAAAAAAAAAAGCCATTAGGGACTCCATCTTTAATTAAAAAAATCCTCTTCCGTCCGACGCAGTCCAAAACGCGATGTCCTCTCTGCTACATCCCCTGTGCATAGATATAGATGTCTATGCACAGGGAATGAGCAGACTGAGAACAATCTCAGCTCTGCTACATCATCTCTGTGCACAGACATTCATGTCTGTACACAGGGAATGAGCAGACTGAGAACAATCTCAGCTCTGCTACATCAGGCAGCAGGTGGGCTCTAGGACCCTGGAGCTGTGGCAGCCAGCACACAGAGCAGACAGGACTCTTATCTGTGCGAGTTTCCCAGCGATTACTTACAAAGTAAACGAGTCCAATGCAAATAAATGACAAAACTAGGATTGCTTCAGGCTGAAGCTTCCGAGACACATCTGTGATTTGTAAATCACACACTACTCGCTATTACTCGCTTCCCCATTCATTAACATTGGACTCGCTAGACTCGCAACGAGTAGCGAGTCCTGGGCTCGGACTCGCTAGAGTCAAGCGATTCCGAGTAATTTAGGATTCGCCCATCACTAATTACAAGTCTTCCTTTCAACTCTCCTTCTTTCATAGCATGGTCAGCTCTGCTGTACTGCCCGTACCCCTACACTGCTTGTACTGAACTGGGTCAGTAATCACTCCTACGTCTGTTGTGATCAACCTGTAATTGCTCTGCAAGGATCAGTGCTGTCATATCTCACGCAGAAGAAAAACAAAACAAGCACTTGAGATGGACTAGGTTGAACTAGATGGACTTAGAGTACAAACTTACAAACTATGAAACTACGAGATGTAATAGTAGCCCTGATCTCACTGCAGAGCCATTACAACTTAAGGCTAACAGGCATATGACACTGACACTTTGAGCTCTGAGTTCTGGGCAGACAGTGTGGGGGAGGGGCAGTACAGCAGAGGTAACAGTGCTATGAGAGGAGGAGAGCTGACAGAAGGGTTTGTAATGTGGAACAGCTAAACTCAGCTGTCCTGCCCCCTCCCACACACTTTCTGATGCAGAAGGTTAGACCAGGAGATCAGGGCTGATGGTGGGGATGTGATTTTCCTTCTTGTGAGTGTTGATGCTGATGTCCAGCTTCTGATTGGTCAACATGATACAAGAGGAACATGTACATGCCCCCAGGGAAACTATATAACCTAACGAAAGTTAACTCATTAGGTTCCAAAAATATTAATTGATATCTCCCAACAGTGAGGTGAAATTAACAAAAAAAGTTTAATAACTCTCTGCAGCCACTATTACATCATGTGTCCAGGTCAACATGAAAATTTGGTAAAGGGTGCTCTTTAATTTTTAATGACTTGGTCTTCTTTTACCAATAGTGCCAGTTATGTGATAAAGCCTTTATGACCTACTACCATCTCCAGGAGCATCATAAACGCAGACATCCTGAGGCTGTAGAGTTTGGTAAGTTCAACATTAATCATGACATGGTTTGTATGTTGTGTTGTAGATTATTATGTACCGGACAATTTTATATAATTATAGTGAATTCCTTTTCAATTAACACTTCAAATCCAAAGGTATCACAGATATGATCAGTCAACTTTTTACTGAAACATTTTCTATTTATATTAAATATTTACTAGGTAAAATGAATAAGATTATTGATTTCAAAGCAAATCAGTAAGGGTGCTTTCACATCACGTATTTCTTTGATCCACGGGTCTGAGGAAACAGCTGATTGCTCCTCGGACCCGATTTTAGTGTACTGAGAATGCTCAGTACACTATAACTGCTCCTAACTGCTCTAATTTCACTTCTGCAATGTATATACCGATGCTTCTATCTCGCTCCCAGTACAGGACCTGCCGTGATGTCACAACCCGATCAGCTGATTGGGTCACATGACCGGTTACCGCGGTAACTGCGGTCATGTGATCCAATGATGCTGCCGGGTTGTGACATCACGGCAGGTCCTACAGGCATCATGAGGTACTGGAGGCGTCGGTAGATTGCCGGACAGGTGAGCATAGAGATTTTTTTATTTTTAACCATTTCTTTAACTATATTTCACTTCTGCAATGTATGTATATACACTGCAGAAGTGAAAGGGCCCCTCACAGCTCTTTTTGTGTCAGGACCCGTGATAATCACGGACCCGGACACAGAAAAGGTCACCTCCTGTGGTGTCCGTTCCTGTCCGTGGGTTCCTACAAAAAGTAGGATCCCACGGACAGGAAAAAATACATGATGTGAAACCAGCCTAAGAGTTCTTTGAATCCACCCCTAAGGAACCTTATGTACAGTGTAACTCCCCTCGCTGAGACATGTTAAAGCAAAAAAACAATACCAATCATAACATTACTCACAATATTGACAAAGAAGATCTTCATCTCGGGGAATATGTACAACAAACCATAATGTGATAATCATGAAGATGTTTTTATTTCACCAAAATGGTAAGGGGTCCATGACCTTTCATTGTCCAAGGACCACAAATATAACATTACCCCTACAATTATAATCTGTATGAGAAAAGATAAAGTATCCATCCCTTTATCTACCATAGAATATAATGTAGAGTGGCCATGCCCAAGCAACCCCCATCTCCCTCAGCCAGGAACTAGGAGCTGTGAACCAGTAAGAATGATATCACATAAATGTTTCCAATATATATCCATTCATCATACCCCTTATTCTAGTATAACTGCTCTTTATGAAATTAGGGCTTGTCCTAATGTAGCCCAAGTGCGGTAAATCTTCAACTTGCCTATGTGGGCTTCAAAAGAGAAATTAGACATGGCCTCTTTGGTCCACTCAAGAATCAATTGTTTTCTTTAGTGTTTTTTTGTCTTCTTGAAAGTCTTCTAGACCTTTCATGGTTTTGCATCTTCTGAAGCTTCTGTTTCTTGAAATCTATCAGTAAAAACGTTTTTGATTTGCTTGTTGCAGATAAACAAAAGAAGAAGCAGGTTGATGACATACAAGAAGGCATCCAAGAGCTGAAGAACACCCTGGTGAAGACTCAGTCTCAGCTGGAGACAGAAAGGGAGATGGAGCATCAGCGTAGGTTACAGGTAGATCAGCCATGAATTATCAATGCGGAATAGGTGCCTGAATTTTGCTTTTGAAGACGCACAGTATATTATTATCATACTCTAAACTGTGATTGCTAATTTTTCCAATATTTACAACATCAGGATGATAGTGAAGCCCTGACCCCTTTCTCTGAGTGAAGTGGGAGCTAGCACCTTTCTCTATTCAAGTGCACATAGAGCTTTTTTGAATTTTGATCCTCTGTAAACATGGATCTGTTGATGATGTATAACCTGTTTGGTATAAAGCGGCTCATATCTGAGCTTTATATTCAGAAAAATATTCCTAACATGTGCACCGATTGTAAAATCCAAACGTAATGGAGATCTGTGGCACCAATGTGGTCTTGGTCGCCACAGTGATGCTGCACCTAATCCACAGGTTTGGTGTCATTGCTCTCAGGTAAGACAGGGGCATGAAACTGTGACACACATCTTAAACCCAACACCATTCCCAACTCCAGGTCAAGGGATAATGGGCGGAAGAAACTCACCTAGAGCAGACCCTATCTGCTGGCTGGAGGAAGGAGTAGGGTAGGGGGCGGGAACACAGTTAGTGAGAGTTAGAGCAGTGAAGTGGAAGCAGCAGCAAGATGGAGTTCTAGGGGACACTGGAGCTGGGGACTAACAGGACCAGTGGGTGGGTCGGCTGAGGAAATCCCGGTTCAGAGAACCCAGAATCTACATCCGACTTCAAGGTTGTGGTAAAGGAACTAGGTGCATGAGGGGACTGGCGCCAACGGTGTGAGACTGTATGATGAAGCCTGGAAACCGGAGGCCACTGTACTGCAAGTGCAGTGGCCAACACCATGTACTCTTCCAGGCACAGTGGCTACAGAGTGTCAAGAGGACATGCTGGCCATCACTCAGCAGGGCCCACAGTTGCCTGCCTTGGGACTAGTAACACGAGGGCATGGAGGAAGAACAAGAGGAGAACGTGTCAGAAAGAGCAGCAGAGAAAGGCTTATGAACGGTGTCTCAGTGGAGTGGTCCTGGACTATCTGAGGGCTGGCCAAGCTGCACGCTGGAAGAGCAGAGTGCTCTACCTGGGTTTGCACTGAACAAAGCAACAGTAAAGAGACTGGTAAGAACTGTAACCCCTGTGTCTGTCCACTCCTTCTCCCCATTGAGGTGCAGCCCGTCCCTAGCATAGAACCTGTAGCCAACAGAGAAGTCGGCCCAGTTCTCCAGGAACCCAAACCCCTCCTTCCTACACCAATTCCCGAGCCACCTCATCCCTAATATCCTACTGCCTCTGACATTGCACATGATACTATTAGCATTTTGGAGAATACCACCTCCAAAATCCTTGCCTTAAACGGGTTTCTCACCATGAACAGCCACAAAGATCTAACAACAAATGCACTTAGCAGGATGCAGTCAGACCCCATAATTTATTTGCACTTTTTTTTATCTTTCATGGGTCCCATTCCTTATGTGGAGCAGAGGTTTAGTACTGAGCTGTCCGCCTGGTCTACTAGCTGGGACAGGATCAGTGGGCTGTATACAGTCACTGTGCATCATGTGTACCTGTGTGAATGGCAACCTGTGAATGCAAACATCTGTGTTCACAATAAATGCTGCCAGTAACCTCCCTCATGTATTGGTAGATTGAGAGTGATTGTATCAGTACTGTGCACCTGTGTTTGCCTTTATTTAATGGGGTCTGACTGCATCCTGCTAAGTGCATTTGTTAGTTTTATGTAGCTGCACATGGGAGTTTTTTTGATTAATGTTATTTTTAGTAATTTTTCTTAAAGTTGTTTTCCCATTAACAAAGTTGATTTTACAGTTAATTTGAATCAAGAGATCTTGGAATAATAATAATTTACACAACTGGATGTTTACAATACGTGTTCCTGTGTTAAGATAATCTTATATATATGTCCCTGCTATGTACTGTGTAATGGATGTGTCTGACCATACAGGGTCATAGCCTGATCATACCACATCTCATGTGCTGAGATAATGTTATATACGTGTCCCTGCTATGTACTGTGTAATGGATGTGTCTGACCATACAGGGACATAGTCTGATCATACCACATCTCCTGTGCTGAGATAATCTTATATATGTGCCCCTGCTATGTACTGTGTAATGGATGTGTCTGATCATACAGGGACATGGTCTGATCATACCAAAGCTCCTGTGCTGAGATAATCTTATATATGTGTCCCTGCTATGTACTGTGTAATGTATGTGTCTGACCGTACAGGGACATGGTCTGATCATACCACATCTCCTGTGCTGAGATAATCTTATATATGTGTCCCTGCCATGTACTGTGTAATGGCCGTGTCCGACTGCACAGGGACATTGTCTGATCATACCACATCTCCCTGCTGAGATAATCTTATATATGTGTCCCTGCTGTGTACTGTGTAATGGATGTGTCTGACCATACAGGGTCATAGCCTGATCATACCATTTTTTGTAAACATCCAATTGTGGAAATTATTCTTATTCCAAGATCTATTGACTAAAATTACTTTGTTCGTATGAAAACTTCTTTAAGCTTTCAACCTAATATCCTGAAATAATTTTTAAGGATCTTCCACGTACCTCTAACTTTGTCTAGGGTCAAATTTAGAAGGCAAAATGCGGTTACCGCATTCAGTTCCGGATGCGGTAATCTCATGTCCCTTCAGACTAATTTTGCCCTCCAAGTATGCACCTAAATCCACATGCGGTAACCGGATTGCTATGTAATGTGGCATCCGGTTGCCAGATGCAGTAGACGTTGTGGTAATACAAACGTTCCCCGGCTTCCCAGCATGGTTTTTGTTGTCCGGGAATTAAATCGGTTGAAATCGGATTGTCTAGCATTGTCCCGGACCGGGCGAATCCAGGAAAATCCGGTTTTGTCGTATTTTTGCAAGGGACTACAGGAATCATCCATGATCCTTTTGGTCCCGCGGACTGAAAACGGATTCACCCAGACAGCACAAAACCGGACAGCAATACACTTCCATCCGGGTGAATCAGGAGCATTAGGAAAAGATTGCGGCAATACTGCCATTCTTGTGTGTTGTGGTACCTGATCCAGTTCCCATACCCGGCTCCACTCACATTTGCGATTTCCAATTGAAATCCAGATACGGATTAGAAACCTGTCCGAAAAATGTTGCTTGCATGATTTTTACCGCACATCGGAAAACCGGATCCAGGAAATGCAACACTGTTGAGGCGATCCGTTTTTGTATTGCTGCCTATGGGTGCGGATCCAGTTTTGAGCATTTTTCATGCATGAATCAGGATCTGCAATTGCAACCACAAATGTGACCCTAGCCTTTGTCATGGGAACATAGGGCCCACCCCCCTTACTTAACTATACAGCGAAATAACTACACCAGACGGTGGCAGGAAATGGCCGTAAGGCTTTAATTCAGGGTAACAAAGAGCGGTACAAAAACCAAATAAATAGATAAAAATATCCTATATAACTCTAAACAATAAACCACCTTTTTGTACCGCTATAATTACCAACACACCCAAAACTCCTTGGGTTAATTTTCCCCAAACGGCCGAACAACCTGGAGGCCCCCCCCCAAACCCGCCAGCCACCTCTCCACCACCGTCTGGAGCCCCATATTGAATATATCCAGACCAATAGCGTCCAAATGGACACCATCTGGCCGGAATAACCCACTCACAAACCCTTCTAACTCCACATGCCGAAAACTAAAACCATCTACCGAAGGCTTGAAACGGGAAGTCGCCCTGTTAATCCGCCGTCTAATACCGTTCATAAAACGTAAACCTTCACTGTTCCACACCCAACGAGGAACGATCTCGGAGAAAACAAAAGAAGCTAAGGGAAACATAGCCTTAACCACTTTAAAATCGTTTTTAATATGCCAAAGTAAATCCATAGTGCGGACCTTCCCGAGATCGTTCCCCGCCAAATGTACAACAACAAAGTCGGGCGGTGCATGTTGCAAAGAAAGGCGCTGCATTGCAAAACAAAATTTCTCCCATTTCATGCCCCGTATGCCGTGCCAAAGAACCGTAACCTCTTCCGTATTAAAAGACAAGTTCTCCGTATATGGGCGGGTACGTGCCCTCCTCCTTGCCCAATATATATACGAATGGCCCAATAACCAAACTCTTCGAGGCCCTGTGGAAAAACTGAACAAAAATTAGACACTCAAGTCGGGACGAATATACGAACGTACCCTACCTGAAGCCCACTGCCCTATGCGCCCAATCTTGCTCTCCTTCCAACCCAAACCTGCCGCCTCCGTCGCAGCTCCGATGCGGAACGAGTGAGATGTGATGCGTGTATCCCCCAACCCTAGCTCCTTCAAACAGCGCCGCAAAACGCAAAACTGTCAAGACTGACCCATCAGAACGCGTAAAAAATTGGCCAGGGGGAGACGATCTTGCATCTACCCACATGGACGCGTTATCTCTAGGGCACAGTGGAGATCCCGCAATACAGTTCAATCTAACTGTTACACCCTTACCTAACTGGTCGGTTTTTGAACGATGTAAAAAAATGGAAACGAATGATGGAAAAATCACCACATCCGAATCTCTGATGCCAGATGGGCGAAACCTACTATAACAAATAAGCTCACTAATCCAACAACACCTAAACATCTTATATTCCACCCCATCGTAACATACGTCTTGTAGTGTAGACCAAAGCAACTGTAACAAGGGCAATGAAATCGGTCTGCGTCCATCAGGACACGACTGACGTTTTCGTAAGCCTTTCAGCAATTGCTTTACTGGAAATGAAGCTAACAGTGACTCCTTCCCAGCTAGTTTCAAGAAAAAAGGAAATACCAGATAACGACTTATAAATATGGGCATAGCCACATCCACGTAAGAGCATATGTTGTACAAACTGCAATGTCACAGGCACTTGCACATCACGACAATTAACCCCTTCGGTATTGCAGAATCGCTGCCACTCCAACCATGCTGCAGAATACGTTGTCCATGTCACCGGAGCCAACGAATTCCTAATATAGTCATTAATTAAATCTGAAGTAATTCCCATAGGTATTCCGGACAATTCAGTCCCGTCCTTTCCATCTCTGGACGTAAAAGCAGGGTGTCCAACCAAAGCTGCGGAGAAACACAAAACTCCAAAACATCAGACCGGCTCTTAATCAGTCGTGCCTTCAGCCATATGTTATTTCTAAGACACAAGAAGACCAACTGACGCAACAAAAGAGCCTCATTCGAGCATTTAGATGACAACGTATTGATTGCCATTACTAAACCAGAGCAATCAGACTCTAATAAAATCCGCTTACCCTGAAGCGAAGAACCCCATACTGCAATGGCAACTAGCACGGTAAAAATCTGATATCTAACTATACTCCGTTGAGATTCACTGATGCGACCGTCAAAAGGCCATGGGCATAAAACCCATTGGGCCTGGAATGTCGTCAAAAAACCCGATTCCGAAAAATCACCAACATACCAACCCAAATCCGACGCCTTGGTAAACGATTCCTGAACGCAACAACGGCCATTAAACTCCTCCAATAACCTAATCTACACCAAAAGATCTTGTCGCATATCACTGGATACCCTAATGTGAGCAAACGGTGAATTCACGCCTTTCATACTATCATACAGCCGTCTACAAAATACTCTGCCCATAGGCATGATCCGTAATGCGAAATTCAGGCTACCCAGCAAGGACTGAAGTCCCTTGAGCGTAACCTTATTACGGAATACCACCGCTTGCAATGCGGCTTTCAATTTGGCGACAACCGGGTTTCCATAGCCACTGAGTCCAACGTGATACCCAAAAACTCTAAACAAGTACAAGGAGGTACCGATTTGTCAGGGGCCAATGGGACACCAAATGAAGACATCAGATTCTGAAAACTACCTACCAACATCTCACATTCATCAGATTCAGGCCGTCCCACAAACAAAAAGTCGTCGAGATAGTGTAACATCCTACCTGATGAACAGGAAGACTCCGTGGCCCATTGCAAGAACGACGCAAATGCCTCGAAGTAATAACAAGATAAAGAGAATCCCATAGGGAGACATCTATCGAAGAAAAAGTCCCCTTGAAAACAAAAACCCAATGAACTAAAACCCGATGGGTCTACCGGTAAAAGTCTGAACGCCGACTTGATGTCAGCTTTGGCTAACAAGCAACCCTTACCTCCTAACCTAAGTAAATCAATGGCCACGTCAAAAGGCGTATAAGATACGGCCGGTAACTGGGACGCTACTTCGTCATTGAGGGAACCCCCTGAAGGATATGAAAGATGGTGGATCACCCTATAACAGCCAGCTTCCTTTTTGGGCACAATGCCCAACGGGGACACCCTGAAATCTGGAAAGGGGGGGGCGGTCAAACGGACCCACAACCCTACCTATTGAAATCTCTTTCAAAATGTACTCCCTAACCACTTCTTCATGGGAAAACACAGACTTTAGGTTATCATGCACCACACATCCATGCCCTTTAAAGCCCGGGACAAAAAATCCGTTAGAAAAACCTCTAATGAGCAGATGAGCCTTCGCTCGATCTGGATACAAATCGAGTAGAGGCTGTAGCGCGGGAAGCCTCACCGGAGTCCGCCCCTTTACCCACACTCTCTTTTGAGGAAGCTGGCACTTGCTGCCCTTGCTTCTTGAAGCATTTGGTGGCTGAGTGGGCCCCGCCACAAAAGGAACATTCGTGGCGGAACTTACATGAGTTCGGCCACTTGCACCCAGCATCATTGAATGCGTAACATATTCCTTTTTTGACCTGTTGTGTAGACCCGGGCTGCCGGGGAAAACTCCCTCGCTGCGGCATCATAAGCGTAACCCACAGACCCACATCCTTTACTCCCCAAACAACGCTAGGGTGGACTGCAAGCTTTTGACGGAAGGCCTCGTCATAGCTAAGCCACGCAGAACCCCCAAACTGGCGGTATGCCTCCAGTATGCACTCGACATGCTGGAACAAGCCACTACACAAGCTAGGCTCTCTTTCACCCAGCACTGCAGCATATATGGAAAAGGCCTGTAACCACATATGAAATGATTTATAAGCTTTCCTACGGTCTTCCTCACTCTTCTCCTCCTTCTTATCATCAGAAGCTCTAGACACTGGGAGAAGGGAAAATATATCTAAATATTCCTGACTCCATATCTTGTTTTTAACCGAGGTTGGAAGGTGAAACCCTAAAGGTGACACCTGACACACTAAGGCCTCTTTTAAAAAGGTCTCCGATACTCCAGGAGCCCTGGGAACCTCTGAGCCACACTGGCCGCTCCCTTTGGACCCAGATATATGTGCCATGGCTTCCTGAACTGCCCTCTGCACCACTCCCCTGCAGGTCACTACGCTGGGAGCTAATGGATAAACACTCATCCGGCACAAACAGCTCACCCTGATGCAGCACAGCTGCACGAGGCCTCTCTGGACTTCTTTCCCTTGGCGATGTGCCAAGAGCTGCGCCGACGTCTTCATCTGATGATAGGATAGGATCTGCCCAAGCACGAGCAGCAATGTTCGCAGATGCCTCCCCTGCCGCAGCCTGCCCGGATCTTCTCCTCTGAGGGGAAGGGGATGCCCTCCTACGCCCTTCAGATCTCGCTTTCCTCTGTGGGGCCCGAGCTCTAGCAGCCACCGGCCTCTGTTCCATGACTGGCAACATATTATGACGGCCGCCATATTTTTTCTTGTTTCCACCAGAAGTTTGTTCCCTTGATCTCCGTCCCGCCGGGAACAATACCATCTCCCTTCTGATTCCGACCTGCATCCGGAAGCGCTGTGGGCCGCACAGGTTCCTCCCTCCGGTTTCCTTGTTCCGATCCCCCCTTCTGGGGGACACCGGCGGTGAAAAGGCCACTGTAGCCCTGCGCTTTCTCGCCTCTCTCCCAGTCTCCGGCGGCAATGTTACCTCAGAGGCCACCTCCGCCGGTAAGTCCACTGGCCCCTCAGGCTGCTCTTCCACGACCGGTATCACCGACAATGTGCTCGTCGGTATAGCCAAACATGATTTTAACCAATCCAGTTCTCCTTCACCTGCCACTTTCTGCCTAAATTCCGCCAACAGTGCCTCCATCTCTGACAGGACCTGTTCATACAGCTGTCTCTTCTTCACACAGCTGACGAATGACGTCAGGCTCAGCCTGACTAGATCTAAACAACCGTTTCCCGCTTTTTCTCAGCCAATCCTGGCTGACCTTCACCAAGCAAGCAGGTATCCATAGCAATCTCGCCTGCTTGTTACCATGCAGATAGCAAAAATGCTATGTGCCCACAGGTGAAGAAACCTCACCAGCTTAAATTTCACTGCATATCTATTATATAATCACGAATGGATTTCGCGCACCACACTCGCATGCGACTCGCCGTGGTCATGTGGATACGAACGAAGCATTGGCCGCGCAGCGGCCATTGCGAGCAGCTCTAAGGCGACTCGCTATGCCCGCGCAGCGGGCATGGCGAGTCGCCTTAGCGGCGCGAAGCATTGGCCGCGAAGCGGCCATTGCGAGCAGTTCTAAGGCGACTCGCTATGCCCGCGCAGCGGGCATGGCGAGTCGCCTTAGCAGCGCGAAGCATTGGCCGCGAAGCGGCCATTGCGAGTCAGAGACTCGCTCTGCTAGAATCCCGATGCATTGTGCATCGGGCACCCATCTAGTAATGAAATAAAAACTTATTAAACTCAATTAATCTAACCCTTAACCTTATACTGACTGCAGCAATAACCCCTGGGACCCATGTTCCCATGTAGCCACCACGCTAATTGCTACAGGTGGCTTTCCATTCTTTCCTCTGCGCACCATTATTACTGGGTTCTGTCCCAGTATAGTTACATTATTTTTTCATAATCTTGCCCTCATCAGTAACATTTTTAAGTCATTTGGTTGTCTGTCTATCTGGCACTTTATGTCTGTCATGACACAAGTCTCTCCCATTGTTAGTTATATGCTTATTTTATGTTATGTAATTTCCCGTCTTCTTGTGTTTGTACCAGGAGCTGGAGGAAGCACGGCGAAAGGAAGAAAATATGATGAAGGATTTTGAAAGATGGAAAGAAGAAGAAAGAGTGAAGCTTCAGAATGAGATGGATAAACTGAGACGACAGCTCGTTTCTCAATTCGAAGACATTGCCCTTAAAAACACAGCGGTAAGTGAGGGGGGACGAAATTGTGAGACTAACGCCAACCATCCAAAAATTGAGACAGATGTTGAATATTATAAATCAGTTATGTAATCTGCATGTGTAATTTGTGTGGCATTATACAGGGCGGGCCATTTATATGGAGGCACTTAAATAAAATGGGAATGGTTGGTGATATCAACTTCCTGTTTGTGGCACATTAGTATATGGGAGGGGGAAAACTTTTCCAGATGGGTGGTGACCATGGCGGCCATTTTGAAGTCGCCCATTTTGGATACAACTTTATATTTTTCAATGGGAAGAGGGTCATGTGACACATCAAACGTATTGAGAATTTCATAAGAAAACCAAAGGTGTGCTTGGATTTAAGGTAACTTTATGATTTCATGACTTATTCCCAGGTTTATGACCACTTATCAAAAATGTGTTCAAAGTGCTGCCCATTGGGTTGGATTGTCAATGCAACCCTCTTCTCCCACTCTTGACAGTCTGATAGCAACATCACAGAATAAATGCTAGCACAGGCTTGTTTTTCTTACAAAATTCTCAATAAATTTGATGAGTCACATGACCCTTTTCCCATTGAAAAAAATAAAGTCAGATCCAAAATGGCTGACTTCAAAATGGCTGCCATGGTCACCACCCATCTGGAAAACTTTTCCCCCCTCCCACATACTAACGTGACCAAACAGGAAGTTGATATCACCAACCATTACCATTGTATTTAGGTGCACCTGTGTCACCCGGGGCAATGGAGACTCGGGAATCTGGGGCCTTTTCCGCTGTGGTCAGGGGGGATTTCACTGGTGGCCTGCCTGGACCCGTGGCCCCGGAGACCGAACTTTTAAAAAAAAGGGGGAATATATACAGGGGAATAAAGTTTATAATGTTGTTCTCGTGACGCCACCCGCAGTTTCTGGTGATTGAGCACCAGCGCCGCTTTAGTCCTCCGGAGGGTGGTGGTATAGCGGCCTTGATGGTACAGCTCACTGCAGGTGACCCCCCCCCGGGGCAGGGATGCAGCGTTAATGGTAAGGGAGCTGGTAATAGATGGATGAGCAGGGTGCTGCAAAGAAACAAATACATGGAGACTTGAGCACTCTGCCCGGGTAGTTTACTGGAACAATGCAGATGGTAATACAGTTTACAGCAGCTAACAGTCTCTGGACGAAATAGCTGGCTGGGTAGTCACAACGGGCTGCAAAGTTTCGGGGAGTTTCCCGTGGAGTGCCTGCTTGGATCTGCCCTGTGTCCTGCTCTCAATGCCTCTCTTGAGGTTCCTACTTCATACTAGGCCCATTGGAGATGGGAATCCTGGTGTGACAATTCCAATGGACAGGGTGATGAGGCCGGTAAACGGTCCATGACCTCCTGTGTTCTCGGGGAGGGGAGAAACTCCCATTGCCATCTTCGGAACCGGTGCTCTAGTAAAACAGACCAGGGTTTTCTCCTGAGTATGGGCGCTCGAGGGGTTTCCTCCTTCTGTCTAAGCTGCCCGCTTCTCTCTCTACGGGCCCCCTCCCTGGGATTCCTCCTTCACTCTCTCGGAGGATCCCCGTTCTCTGTCTTCCCTCAGTGATGACTCAAACTCCACTATGTGTCCTCCCTCCTCCCCTAACTGCCCCCCCCTAGGGTATGGGATCTCTGCCATCTGCCTAAGTGTGTGTGTGTGGGAGTGCTAGGATGGGAGCCTCCTGAAGAACATTTGCATTCCATTGTGACAGGGGTAACCGCACACTCATTTATGGGTGCAGTACCCCAAATGTGACGCCTGACCAGGTGGGGTGCCACGCATCCATATAAATGGCCCACCCTGTAGTAGTCATTTATGTGCAACAATGTACAGTATGACATTTTGGGGTTCTTTGGAGAAAGAGAGATAAAAAAATGTACTATAAACTAGCATATATTTGACCATTTACCCCACAGATGGTCACAGATGCACCAGGTTTAATACATGGGTTTTCCATTTTCAAAAATGTAGTCTTTAAATGATTACAGACATGTAAAACAGTAAACACGAATAGTACTCCCCCTCCCTGGGTCCAGTACCTGCTTTCCACCGCTTCTCCAGTCTCTGTATATTGGTTGTATTTATGTGTACTATAGTTTATGACTTCACTGTTGCAGCCAATCAGTAGCCTTTGCGTTTCACCTGACATAGAAGGTACTAGCCACTGAGCTCAGTGATTGGCTGCAGTGCTCATGTTTGATGTAGACCTGATGTTACTGTGGCTGCCAATCACTAGGCTTGGAGGTTCTGCTCATGTAGATGGCAATAGCCACTGAGCCCAGTGATTGGCTGCAGTGGTCATATGTACTGTAGTTGTGACTTCACCGCTGAAGCCAATCACTAGACTTAGTGGCTTAACTGTTGTAAATGTTACTAGCCACTGAGCGCAGTAATGGGCTGTCTTGCTCATGAGTGATGTACACCTGATGTTACTGAGGCAGCCAATCACTAGCCTTTGTGGTTCTCCTGATGTAGATGGCACTAACCACTGAGCCCAGTGATTGGCTGCAGTGGTCATATGTACTGTAGTTGTGACTTCACCGCTGCAGCCAATCACTAGCCTTTGTGGTTCTCCTGATGTAGATGGCACTAGCCACTGAGCTCAGTGATTGGCTGCAGTAATCCGGGGCTCTGTAGACCTGACGTCACCACGGAAGCCAAATCACAGAGATCAGAGCAGCAGGAGAGGTTTGTACCCTCTGTGTTTGTTTTTTACATGTCTGCATTCCTGTGAAGACCAATTAATTGTTTGAAGGTGGATAATGCTTCTATGAAGTATGCCACACTCAGTAATCTAAATGCAATCCACAGATGAGAGATGATTCAGCACTTCTATAAAACAGATTATATTTATAAGGTTAAAACGTTCAACATGGTGCAATCAAACGCCCCGCAGAAATACTGCAAATTGTCACTTCAGTGAGGAAGTAGACAAACTCTAACGCCACCTAATAAAGGTAGTAATCATAATTGACTCTTTAACAAGCCTTTTAATGACTCAGAATTTGTGCCAGATCAGAGCCCCAAACTGTAGATACTGCGTTTCGGGGTGACTGCCCCTCACCAGTGCAGTGTGTGGGATTCTGATCTGCACTGGAGTCATCTACCTCCTCACTGAAGTGACAATTTATATATTTCTCAGAGGAGCATTGCAGATATAAGTCTCCTCAGCCTGCAGGCAGAATACTCTCCACAAGGAGGATAGCTGTTCCTCCAGACCTCGTCTTAGCTTCTCATACAGCCAGATCAGGATCCCACACACTGCACCGGTGATCGCATGTACTGCTGAGCTGGGGATCTGTTTCTTACCTTTGCACTTAATAAATCAATCTCATCTTACTTCAGCTAAGAACATATTAAACATGACGTATGAAACATCAATCTTAATAAATTCCCCCATTGTGTATTAATTGAAATTCCACCATTTTGAACTATTTTATCCAACAACACAATATAAGTAAACAAAACATTCCAAATCTTGGTGCCGCTGATTCAGTTTTGACTCTTGCCCAATCTCCAGATGAATACAATGTTGTAAAAGGAAATAGAATCTCTCAGGTTAAATCCCATCGGTGAAATCCATTGAATGGACTTACTGTAGATGTGCGTTATCTTTTAGAGATTCCAGGACATGGAGAATAAAATGTCAGTGACCTCCAATCTTGGCGAGCTCCTGGATGACGAGGATCGTCAGGAGAGACAGAGGATACAGAGGGATCTCCTGAACGTGAAGGATGAGTTAGACAAACAGGTACATGGGACAATATGTTACATTTCTTATGGGATCATTACTAACACTACAACTGCTTCTCAACAGCTAATTTTTCATCAAAATATGTGTTTTTCAGAACTCAGAATGGAAGAGGAAAATCAAAGATATAAAGACGAGCCACAATGAAGAGAGAGAAGAGGTAAGAAACAATGATTATAATTAGTATTACAGCCAATCTGTCAGCAGGTTTTTGCTACCCCATCTGAGAGCATCATAATTTAATGGCAGACAGTCCAGATTCCAGCAATAAATTACTTACTGGGTGCTATAGTTTTAATAAAATCTTTGGTTTTATCTGATGTAGATCTACCAGTTCTGTAAATCCTGAGCGCTGTATAACCCCACCCCCACCACTGATTGGCAGCTTTCTGTGCACACTGTGCATATTCAGAAATCTGCCAGTCAGTGGTAGGAGGATTATTCAATGATCATGAACATGAAGCAACTTTACTAGTCCTCTAATAATAATCTCACCCTGAAAAAAAAAACTGTGATTGTATTCAAACTACAACAAGCAGCCTTACTTTTGTCAAGTAAGTGACACATTCCTAGAAATAACATGGAAACAACAAAATGTCTCGCTGTGGCCCTGATCCATTCCCACCTTGATTATTGTAATTCTGTATCAATTGGCCTCCTTAGTAGAGTTTCCCCTCTTAAATCTATCCTTAATGTAGCAGTCAGGGTCACCTATCTGGCTAACCGTTACTTGGAAGCTTCTGTTCTATGCCAGTTATTGCACTGGCTGCCTGTACATTATAGGATCCAATTCAAATTGCTTGTTCTCACCCACAAAGCTCCTCACAGTGCAGCACCTCTCTACCTCTCTGCGCTCCTCTTTTTCTATCACCCTACCTGTTCTCTTTGCTTTGGAAGCGACCTTAGACTCACTTCTGCATTAATCTGAACCTCCCACTCCCGGCACCAAGACTTCTCCTGAGCTGCACCAATCCTCTGGAATGCTCTACTGCAAGAAATTAGGTCTATCCACAATTTACATAGTTTAAGTCCTATCATGCTCCCTAATCAAAGTAACTTAGACATATCCTATTCACTCCACCAGACCCAAAAGAATGGCTTATGACCACTCATGCAGCTCTTCTCTATTCCTCATTCACTCAAAATAACTGGACCATTATTGTAAATAAGCACCTGCATTTTGTGTCACCCCACCTCATTGTAGATTGTAAACTCTTATGAGCAGGGCCGTCATTATTTTGCTTTATTTATTGTATTTTTCTAACTGTTTTATAACTTATGACTGTTTGTATATGAATCTCTGTATAGTAAAGCGTTGCAGAATATGTTGATGCTATATAAATAAAGATTATTTATAATAATATACTTATTTAATCAGGGTCTCCCTCCCTACCATATGCTAATCTTAGATTAGGTGGCAAAAACCTAGTGGCATCTACCCTTTAAGTGATCATGAAGGAGTGATAGTAAAAGAAGACCTTTGGCCAAATATACACACTACTGAGGAGACCAGAAAATGACCATAGCTCTCCAGCAGACAGCTTATGGAGGACAGATCATTTCTATACCTTCACTTCCCAAAGATTTACATGTCCCCATATATGTCTCCCTGGCTACCCCCACTATGAAAAGCAGTGCTACCTCTAGAGACTTAAAGAACATAAAAGAGAGATTCCTAGTGCACATGCAATGTCAATATGTAAGGGGCTGTGGGAGTGTGGTAATACCCCTTTAGTATGAAGAGTGTTTTTGGGAGTTGTAGTAGATGTATAATTATGTATAAGTGTAACCATGTGTTGGAATGCCCTCTAGTAGCGAGAGTGAAGACTGCTCCCCGGTGTCCATGAGTTATTAATAGTAATGATTGAGGCTCTTGGTAAGTGGGGCTTGGTCTATAAAAAGGCCTACTCTGTATTTGGCCAGAGAGAGAGTCCCGAGTATGAGAAAGTAAAAGGAACTGCAGGAACATTAGCCAGTGTTTTGATTCGGTCTTGCCACTGATTCTCCAGTTGTGTGCGGTGGACGTTAGCATGGACCCCGGTGAACGGGTAGACACGGTACTGTCAGTGAAGAAACATTGTCCTAACAAACACCCCTGACCATTTTTTGGAGCGGATCCCTACTGGAAATTACAGGCTGGAGAGAGCTGGGACTTGATGAGCATGCAGCCAGATGATAGGCTTTTGGATGTAGCGGGTGCAAGGCCAGAGGTACTGGAATGGAGAGGGTACTGTGCACCAAAGATAACAATTGTGAATACACAAAAACTGTAACTTTTAAGGATTGTGCCCTTGTTTCATGGCACTGTTTTAGTAAAGGTCTATTGTTGTCTTGTTGAACGAAATTGACTCATTATGTGTTTTGACCCTCACCAAGGGTAACAGTAAAGTGAACTTTTTCAGCAAAAAGTCAGGGGACGGTTCTCTTGAAAAGGGGTATTTACAAGGGATTATGTACAAGTTTGTCGTGATGCCACCTGCAGTACCTGGTGAGATATCACCAGCGCCGCCACAGTCCTCCGGAGGTCGGTGGTAATGCGGCTGAGATGGCAGGCAGGACAGGGACCTCCAGGGCAGGAAATCTGTTAAAGGAATGAGTTCGTGCAAAGAAGATGCAGCAGAGCCAAAGTCACTTCACCCGGGTACTTTACTGGAACTTTAGCAATATTATTACAGTCCTCAGTGCAGTTAGATGTTATATGACAAGTGGCTACGGTTGGCTGCAAGCGGATCTCTGGTAGCTGGACGGAACCCCCAGTGTGTGCATTTCTTGTTCTAATTCTTTCCTGCTTCCCAGTAGCTTGTGTGAAATCTGATCTCATGTAGTAGATCTGACCTCCTGCCGTCACTCACTTTCCTTCTCTTGCTCCCGTCGGGTAACCCTCTTATGATCACTGCGGCTCTGCCTGGCTGTGTCTGGTCCCCTCTTTTGGTTGCTTGAGAATCAGGGCTGTATATAAATATACCCCCGTGCATCGGATTTTAATATAATAATGTGGAGCCCACTGGGACGTGGTACTCGGTACCGGACCGGGGTACTTGCTGGGGATATCACGGCGGACCTGGTCCGGACCTTGTCCCGGGTTCGCACAAGTAAATGGGGTGTATTTACAGGGGATTTGGTTTGTCGTGACGCCACCCATGGGTTGTGGTCAGGGTGACCAACCACTGCTGCAGAACCTCCGGGGATGATGTTTTGGCAGCTTTATATGGAATGGCTCTCCGCAGATAGAGCCTGGTTCCCCGGGGCAGTGGTAATTAAAGTCTGTGATGGTTGTTACAGATGTTACAGGAAAGTAGAGGTAGTAGTAGAGATGATGAGAGTGGAGGCAATGGCAGTTTATGAGGGAAAGTAGGGTTTCAGCACAAGGACCACACCACGTAGAATAGGGGTAGGATAGAGGAAGGAAGTGACAGTTGACAGTTTACCTCAGCCGGTGCTGGGAAGGCAGACAGATGGTCAGGCCTGACAGCCCAGCTGAAAGGAGGGTGCCCCATCTCTAAGTGGGGACCCAGGACAGAAGGCAACGGGCCAGGACTGGTAGAAGCCGGCTGGTCACGTTGAGGGAACACCGGCGACACGGAAAGCCGAGGCAGCCAGGAGTATAGCCCTGATTGCAAAACTGACGAGCTGCAGGCCCAACAGAACCGGGTTGCTAACAGCGCCACAAGGTACCTCTCCCCTCAGGACTGAAAACCGGTTCAAGACACTAGAAGAAACTAAAAGGGACAGGCAGCTATTGCGGTGCTGGAAGGGAGCTTTCTCTCTACTTCTCTGGGGTGACCTATCCAGGCGGTAGGGCACAGACCTTGTCTTCTAGATACACACGTAGGACTGGCGGAGAGCTCAGCAGAGGGGTAAGAACTGCAGCACCATCTCCATTGCTGCCCTCCCTCACCATCTTCCTTCTATTGCTGCCCTGAGGTAAAGCTCCACCTGTGGGGAGCGGTACCACACTTTGCTGCCCCAACCATCACCTCAGTGGCCGGCTGGCAGCGCCTGGTACCGAATTACCGTAAACCTCAGGTGGCGTCACGTTTCCCTGTAAATAGCCCATTATCCCCCATCATCAACATCTACCCCAGTTGATCACCAGGGCACGCCACCGGATCCCGTCCATCCGTGACTCCCTATTCAGCAGACCCGGTGACCGAGTTCCCCTTCTGCCCTTGGCTGTATCAGTTACTACACCTCTTTAACGTGCAGTTTCCCCTCTGTGGCACGAATAGTGGGCGCCACACCAGCCTACGACCCCTTGGGAATGGTATCGATCTTGTTGAAGTATGGCACACCTTGCTAGGTGTAATTAAGTGTCCGTTATGCCTGTTGAACAAAAGTCCCCATCAGGAGAATATAAAAGGAACTGCAGGAACGTTAGATAGTGTATTGATTCAGTTTTGCCACTGGTACTTCCATTATGTGTATGGTGGACGTTATCATGAATGAACAAATGGACACTGGCAGTGAAGGAACGTCGTCTTAACGGTCAGCCTGGACGTTTCTTGGAGTGAATCCCTACAGGAAGTATGATGTTGGAGCCAGCTGGGACTTGATGAGTGGCAGCCAGATGCCAGGATGCTAGATGCAAGTCCAGAGGTACTGGAATGAGGAGAGCAGTTTGTACCAAATATAAGAAATATGAATACCCCAAAAACTGTAATGTTGAAAGATTGCACCCGTGGTCCACAAGACTGTTTAAGTTAAGGACTTCTGTTGGATTTAATTGACTCATTGTGTATTTTGACCCTCACCTAGGGTAAGTGTAAACTGAAATTTTTCATTGGGGAGTCGGCTGGGGCATGTGCTCTACGGTTGCTCTGTGTCCTTGGCCCATCCATACATGAGTCTGATTACTCAGACCCCGTGCCACCGACACCTGGACTTATAGTGTAGGTATGGAAGCTTTTATGATGCGTCACATTTGCCTCTACAGATTCTCTCTATACCTAGATCAATTGTTTAAAGTGACCAAAGCTGAAAATCCATGTCCAGAGGCACATACCTACCAAAGTTACACCTAATGGTACCTTTACACGCGCTACAGCCGGGTGGAAACAACCGGGTTTATGAGACAAATGTATCTTGCACCATCAAATCAACCCGAGGTAGCGGCGTGTAAAGGCGGTTGTTTCCACCCGTCACTCGCGGCACCTGTTTCAGAGCAGTGCTCTCAAACAGGTTGATTTCAACCCGGTGGTAACGGCGTGTAAATACGGTAGGGTAAGGTTTATTCATCACCTAGATAACTCCCCGGGGCGTGACACAGCCTCCGTGAAACCACCCCCTCATATTCCACAATTCTGGCATGCCTATGTGTTGTCCCTGCTGCACCAGGTCCGCCCATATTACCTTTTTGTAGTGGCTGTAAATGGGTAAGGTGCTCTGCAGAAGGTAACTTTAGGCACCCGGCGGTGCATCCAGAGATAGATTCAACCTTCTCTAAAGCACCTTGTAGCGCTGTAAAGGTACCTTAGGGTACAGTGTTGGCCAAAAGTATTGACACCCTGCAATTCTGTCAGATAATACTCAGTTTCTTCCTGAAAATGATTGCAATCACAAATTCTTTGGTATTATTATCTTCATTTAATTTGTCTTCAATAAAAAAACACAAAAGAGAATGAAGCAAAAAGAAAAACATTGATCATTTCATACAAAACTCCAAAATTGGGCCAGACAAAAGTATTGGCACCCTCAGCCTAATACTTTGTTGCACAACCTTTAGCCAAAATAACTGCGACCAACCGCTTCCGGTAACCATGAATGAGTTTCTTACAATGCTCTGCTGGAAGTTTTAAACCATTCTTCTTTGGCAAACTGCTCCAGGTCCCTGATATTTGAAGGGTGCCTTCTCCAAACTGCCATTTTAGATCTCTCCACAGGTGTTCTATGGGATTCAGGTCTGGACTCATTGCTGGCCACCTTAGAAGTCTCCAGAGCTTTCTCTCAAACCATTTTCTAGTGCTTTTTGAAGTGTGTTTTGGGTCATTGTCCTGCTGGAAGACCCATGACCTCTGAGGGAGACCAGCTTTCTCACACTGGGCCCTACATTATGCTGCAAAACTTGTTGGTAGTGTTCAGACTTCATAATGCCATGCACACGGTCAAGCAGTCAGTGCCAGAGGCAGCAAAGCAACCCCAAAACATCAGGGAACCTCCGCTATGTTTGACTGTAGGGACCGTGTTCTTTTCTTTGAATGTCTCTTTTTTTTCTTCTGTAAACTCTATGTTGATGCCTTTGCCCAAAAAGAGAGAGCTTCTTCCAAAACATTGTAAGCATTCTCAGGTAAAGTTTTGGCAAACTCCAGCCTGGCTTTTTTATGTCTCGGGGTAAGAAGTGGGGCCTTCTGAGTTCCTACATACTGTCCCTTTTCATTCAGACGCCGACAGATAGTACAGGTTGACACTGTTGTACCCTCGGACTGCAGGGCAGCTTGAACTTGTTTGGATGTTAGTCGAGGTTCTTCATCCACCATCCGCACAATCTTGCGTTGAAATCTCTTGTCAATTTTTCTTTTCCGTCCACATCTAGGGAGGTTAGCCACAATGCCATGGGCTTTAAACTTCTTGATGACACTGCACACGGTAGACACAGGAACATTCAGCTCTTTGGAGATGGACTTGTAGCCTTCAGATTGCTCAAGCTTCTCACAATTTGGTTTCTCAAGTCCTCAGACAGTTTGTCTTTTGGTCTTCTTTCTGTTCTCCATGCTCAATGTGGTACACACAAGGACACAGGACAGAGGTTGAGTCAACTTTAATCCATGTCAACTGGCTGCAAGTGTGATTTAGTTATTGCCACTGTTAGCGCCACGTAGTTACAGGTCTGTTATACACATTGAGAGCACACATGATTTCTACAGAACAGTGCAATTGTCCACCCTTTATTTGTGTGGGATTATCAATTTGCTTAGGAATCTTGTGTTTTCATTTAGACAATAATAATAATAATACCAAAGATTGTGATTGCAATCATTTCAGAGAAACGAGTTATCTGAGGTCCACAGTAAGTTACAGGGCGTTAATTACACAATTAGAGAAGATCATGATTTTTCTAACGTGCCAATACTTTTGTCCACCCCCTTTTTTGTTTGGTGTGGAATTAGATCCAATTTGGCTTAAGGACAATTCTTTTTGTGTTTTTTTCATTGAAGACAAATTAAATGAAGATAATAATACATATAAATTGTTAGAACATTGATATATATTGATAACATTTTATATGTATTTTTAAACAATAACTATAGAAAGTGCTGTGTGCAATTTCACTAAAAGTACCAATAGGACCCTTTAGGGGATATACTAGTAGTGCTAGGGTTGATGTTTAGTATTGGTGAGGCACGGGGGTTGTTTTGAAAATTTGTGTTACTTTCTAAATTAGGCTAGTAATACTTTGGATATGGCACCTGTCATGACCACAATGCTCCTTTACACTGTATATGGTATGAAAACTAACCAAGTGGTCCAGTAAGTGACAAATCTCCAGAATTAGGCTCTCCGCCCTACATTATGCTGCTCTCTGAACCCTGGTGATAGCTTCCCTTACATTGCAAAAAAATTCCAATTGCTGATTTTTCATGATGTCATATAACTTTTTTAGTTTTACCTCGTCAGCTTATAAGTGAGAATAAACGGCTGAGGGCTTCATTGTCCAGTGACCAGAAGGCCAGAGATGAGCAGTTTGAATCCTCAATGCAGACACTGCAGTCTACAATTAAGCGTCAGGGGAAAGTCATCAAGTCACAGGAGAAGAAAGTAAGTTCAATATTTGTCATCTTTAGCACTTAGTATCACTCATGTGTTGGTCAGTTGAGCGCAGGATTCATATATATAAAACTTTATTGTATAGATTAAACCGATTTATGAGAAAATAAAGGTTGAGATAAACTCTGTGGTCATAATCAGCTAAAATAAGCTTAGAAGAAAGAAGCTAATAGTAATGGGCGAACCTTCTGATATTCGTTCGGTAGATCCGAACAGACTTTTTTTAAGGTCCGGGTTCGGGACCGGACTTGGCCCACTAGTCCAAACCCTGAACCGAGACTTTAAAGTTATGAAATGGTGCCTGGGGGGCTGTAAAAAGAAGCAAAACAGTGATTAAGCACAGCGTCATACTTACTGGGCCCCGGACACGTATCCAGTGATAACGACAACAATACGACCTGGTAGGGATCTCTGGTGCGTCGCTACGTGGTCGCTGGTGAGATGTCAAACAGTCAGATTTCACCAGCGACGCAGCAACGATACGGCGGTCGTTGAGAACCTGTCACTCTCGGGCGTGCATTGAGATCGTTGGTCGTTGTCCCTGTCAAATACAGCGATCAGCATTCCCAGCGGGAGCGCTACGATAAAAAATGGTCCAGAACGGTTTGTAACGATCATTGATCTCACAGCGGGGCCTGATCGCTGCTACGTGTGATACATAGAGAGATCACTGGTGAGGTCGCTGTTACATCACAAAACCTGTGACGTTGCAGTGATATCGCTAGCGATATCATTGTGTGTGAAGTACCCTAAGGCTTTATACTCACAGCAGGGCCTTATGGTCATTTCAATGCTAAATGTTTTGAGCACAGATGTTTTTTCCCTAGAATTGAGGCTTCTATGAGATCACACTTTTGTATATACAGCAAGTTATGCAGCGTACCAGTATTTTTTGTCTTACATGCGCACATAATATGATGGAAATAAAACTTCAAAAATAGCTTCTGTATGAAAATTAATAGATTTACAGCTTTAGAGAAATGGCCCCATCGGTTTCTGCCCTTTACAACCATAATGTGTCATGGAGTCGCTATGTAGTACATGTGTATGAGGCCTAAGATATATGGTGATTTGATGTTGGAGTCCTTGTGAACAGACAATCATTTGTAAAATGTCTTATTGTAATAAATTTCTGTTGCCCCTGTCATCAACTTAAACGTTATCTGTCCCTTTTATCCCTAAGATCAGAGATCTGAGCACAAGCAGAGAAATCAGGGAGGGTAAGTACCAATTCAGACATTTTCTGTTCCTGGCCATATATATCTATACATTACTAATCTGCTGCACCAGTGCCAACTATACTAATAGCTTTAACACTGTGTTGAGATGACACTTGACTGCTGCAGCCAGTGATAAAAGCAGCGTGGACACATTGATGTCAGCACATACATTGCATTTTTCTCCAAAAATAAGACAATTGGCTGGTTCCTCAAAAACAATACAATTGTATCCACTCTGCGGACCCCGGATCGGTAACGCAATGGCTGGCCACCATTTTTTGACAAAAGGTAGTGCATAAAACCGCACTGGCGTATGCCGGATGGCTAGATCACAGCACACCATTCCTAGCAACTGCAAGGTTTTGCAACCCGGCTATGGCCAGGTCCCATAAATTCAGCCTAGGTGGTTATGTTATAGTTCTAGAAGCTAACTAAGAATCTTAGGTTAGGGGGGGTTAGACCCCCAATATGACCGCTACGCCACGTGGACCCAGTGGGGTATACAGAGATGCCCTGTTGGCACGGTTCCCCGAGGCTCCGTGCAACCACAACTCCCGCCCCCGACTGTACGAGGGTGCCTGCACCCCTCTTTAGAGAATCCCAAATTTGGCACCAGATTCACTGGAATAATTTGAACCGTGTTCCCAAAGTAAGGCCGTCTACTTGCTTTTGGGGCCAGAAGGTCAGCCCGCCTCACTTTCGGTGGAGTACCTTACAATTGGGACAACGGGTCAGCATGTAGGCCTAGCAGGCCCCCGACTAGTGACAAAATGCAGGGAGCGGGCAGAACTCACCTGGGTTTAAATCCCATCCCTGCAATCAGCACAGGGGGAGCATGCATAATCAACTAGTGGCCCCATATGCTAGCCAGCTCCCCACCTAGAGACCCACTCAGCAGGTGCTAGAAGAATTTACCCTGCGGGTTTCTCAGCCAGGCGTCGTACGTCCTGCGACTCGTCGCTCCCGATCATCGCCCTCGAGCTCATGACTCTCCGATGCGAACTGGGCCCCGTCATGATCCGAGGAACCGATACAGAGCGACGGCGCTGGTGCTGCCAGAAACCCTGGAGGGTCACGTCTCAGCACAGCCTCAAGCGGTGGGGGCCAAGGGGAGTGCACCAATAGTGGGCCCTAACACTAGCCCATTCCCCTGTCACTGGACTGACACGAGGGTGCACGGAGCCTAGTCCTGACGCCCGTGACTGCCGAGCCAGCCCCGGTTCCAGTCCCCCGGCCCTGCGGCGTCATCTGCCCCACTGTCTGTAACAGTCTATAAATCCTGTTTCTAGTTTGCTTGCACCTGCATGATTCCCCCTGATCATACCAGCTCATTTAATTCGGGGGCCTTATTTGGTGGTAAACTGTGTATTTTTTATTGATATCTTTGATAATATACTTAGTACTCGTAATGCGGGCTTGTCTTCTGGATGCTGCCATTAGAATGATTAGCCGCCTCAGCTTTCCCTGCAAAAATTGTGCGTCTAGTGCTCATGCTTCATGAATAATATGCTGAGGGCCACCAGACAGATGAACAGATCAGACACATCTTAGAAAGCATAAATTAAAACATGCTAATCAAATCCATTGAATGGAATATCTAGGTTAACTTATTAAATCTCAAAATGTAAAGCCCTTTTAAAGGTTTTAGTGTCAGTTATGTAAAGCACACAAGCATTTATGTGAAGACAGAAGATAGGTTTTGTGACAGTGCTACCTCTTTATAGATCACCGGTCCCAAGTTGTAAGTTTTTGCAGTCAAAACGGAAACAGGATAAAAGCAAAAATGATGTGACCGTGCCAATGTGTTATATTTTGCTATCCAAAATACTATTTGTCCTATTGGTAGCAACCAGACTCCTAGCCAAATGGCCTTGCCACCAGGGGTAGGGTCATGCTTTGAAACAAGATAGGGTATGCACACCAGGTAAGTCCACAGCACACAATACCTTCCTGACTCCAGACCTGAAGAGGGTGCTCTGAAACCCGAGTTCAGGAGAGCTTCCCTATAAATTCAGGCCTGGGGTGGGGTTAGTCAGTTCAGTTCCTAGGAGGACAGTGAAGACATCCTGCGGACTGGAGCAGTGTCAGGCTCGCCCAATGATACTCACTACCCAATGAGAGGGACCATTAGGAGAGGGTCTGAGGATGGAGAGGAGTAGGCCTGAGGAGTGGAGCCTGTTAACAGTTCACCCCAGAGCAGAGCTCCAAAACCGGACACCGAAGTCCGAGGTTGCGTGGGAGCGATACCACCATCATCCCCAGAGGTCCTGTACTGCAGCAC
This sequence comes from Allobates femoralis, assembly GCA_033576535.1. Classification (NCBI taxonomy): domain Eukaryota; kingdom Metazoa; phylum Chordata; class Amphibia; order Anura; family Aromobatidae; genus Allobates; species Allobates femoralis. Next base: position 73,526,893 of record JARQOC010000001.1, on the reverse strand, counting down.
CGGCCTCAATAGCTAGATACCATGGGTGGCGTAACGACACCTATCCCCTAAACCACTACCCCCCAGATTCCTATTTAATAGGACTGATCTCCAGGGTCACGGAGCCGGGTCCCAACCCCTGTGACTCCCCGAGAAGTGCCAAAGCCCGGGTTCCGAGTACCCCACGGCCTTGGGGCGCGTCATCTGCATATTATGCTGCAATAGGCTACCTGCATAAAATCTCTGTTTCATATGTTTTGCTGTCACACCTGCATGTTACTTACCTCTGTGATCAGTGACTCAGTTCTCAGGGTTTAATTGGTTCACTTATTTGATGTGTCTTGTATATAGCTGTGTATTTTTTTATTTTCTATATGCTTTGATAAATAGTACTTAGTACTCGAAACGCGACTGCTGTAAGGATGTTTTGCACTTTTTAAAACTATTTAATAAAAGCTAAAGATTTTACCGAAAAGATTGTGCTTCATCATAGTTGCCTCATTTGACCTCCTCCATAATATATATTCTGTAGGGCCACCATAAAAAAAAAAAAAAGAACAAGGAACTCTTAGAAAGCATAAAGTTAAAAATACAATGTATAAAATACAAATCTCATTGCAAAGTAATATCTATGGGTTGTTTTAATTTTATTCAAAAATGTACAAAGCCCATTATTAAGGTTTTAGTGTCATTTATGTAAAAGACATCACAATGCATTTATGCAGAAGATAAGGATATTGTAGACAGTCCTAACCTTCTTATTATTATAATCCAGAGCCTCAAGTTGCACAAGTAGTTTTGCCAGTGGGAGAAGCGAAACCAGAGGCAAGTGAAGAGTCAAGTAATGATGGTGAGTGGAGCATATGTGTGTTATATGGCTGCATATACAAATCATTCTTATGTAGGGCGTGTGGACATCATAGAGGAGAGTGCTCAGCTCTATAAGCCCAAGCAGCACCATGCTCTGTCTCGGGTACGCATTGGGTTCTACTCAGCTTTTCCTGGACTAGGACTGTCTGTGTGCTGTGCATATGCTCTGTCCCTTTTACAATTGTCTTACCTTCATGCCCATGCTATGCAGCATCCCTCATGATTATTCTACCATGACTTGGTCTGGCCCCCTTTAGGCCCTCCCTGTTTTTATGACCTCTGCTTAGCTGTTATCATGTGGTCAGTTCTTACCCACCCCCTCATCCACACCTGATGACCCTTAGCTGTAGATATATTCTGAACCATGAGTCTGATCCAGACTCTAGTCTGATCCATGAATCTCCCAAACTACATCTCCCAAAGTACAGCTCCATAAGTACAAGACTTTGAAATAGACTAGAAATGTCTGGAAGGTGCTGGGATAGAACGCCACTACAATAGCTGTAGAAAAAATCAGAACTTCCTGCATGGAGAGTGGAAAGATCACAGATATTTCTCACCTGCATGTTGAACTTTGAATGGATCTACAATGGCGACTGCACCCTTTTTTTCCTCCTGGATTATCCACCGTTGGCAAATTATATATATTTATCATCTCATCTATCTCTGAATAACTCCTCCGCCGCATGGACCCCCCTGGCTACATCTGATCCCCAGCTGCATCGGATCCTGACTGCATATCAGCATCCCGCCCCCAGCAGCACTGATTCCATCCATGGCAGCATCTGCATCTCATCCATGGCTGCATCTCATCCCCACTATTGTATCTACATCTGTTCTCAGACTGCACTGCATCACCCTGCTTCACCTGCTGGACTCTGTACGCCTCCATTTGCTTTGCGATTGCCTGGACCTGACTGGCACTCACCCACTTTGCACACCCTTCCTGCTGCAACTGTCACCTGTCGCTCCAGACCCCTGCCTCTATGTCACCCCTCCTGCTGCTCCTGTCCCCTGCCTCCATCTCAACCCAGCTGCACCTCCTCCTCTCAGCTGCTGCTGCCGCCACCACCACCACTCTCCATCTGCACCTCACCCCCCTGCTTCACCTCTCACTCCCATTGAATCCTATACCCCCATGCAATGTTTTCCCTTCTCTTCACACTCACTCCTATCCAACTCCACTTCCTACAACCCCCCTCTGTCTCCCCTCCCAACAACACAACAACGCTCTCCCCCTCCATCCTACGTAGCCATCTCGCCTACTTCTCTGAACTCTTCCTCCACAGCCAAGCCTTTATCTCCAAACATGCCCGCCCGCCACGCAAGCTCTCATGCCACCACCTCCTGACCTCTCTCCCTCCTTCTGCTCCTACTTGCTGGCGATATCTCCCCTAATCCTGGTCCCCCCCCAACACATCCCCACAATCACCCCTAGCCCATGCCCACTACCCACCATTAACATCCGTAACCCCTGCAACCTTACACCCATCCCCCAAGTCGACCCTCCCCCAATCCCACTCTCTGGCGCACTTTGTAATGCCCATTCAGTATGCAATAAACTCACCTTCATCCACGACCTCTTCATCATCAAAAAACTCTCTTTCCTTGGCATCACTGAAACATGGCTCACCCCCTCCGACACAACCTCCCCTGCCGCCCTCTCCTATGGCGGACTCACCCTCTCCCACACCCCCCGCCCCAGCAACTCCCACGGCGGAGGTTTTGGCCTACTCCTGGCCAACAGCTGCTCCTTCACCCCAATTGCACCCCCCGTTGCCTCCCTCCCCTCCTTCGAGGCGCACTCCATGTATCTTCTCCCCCTGCAACCTCCAACTGGCTGTCGTCTACCACCCTCCAGGATCCTCGTCCACCTTCTTCGACCACTTCACAACCTGGCTTCTCCACCTCCTCTCCTCCGACATCCTCACCATCATCATGGGCGACGTCAGCATCCCCATTGATATACTTCGTGCTGCTGCCTCAAGACTCCTCTCTCTAACCTCCTCCTTCGACCTCTCCCAATGGTCCTCCTCAGCCACACACCATAACTGTCACACACTAGACCTCGTCTTCACCCACCTCTGTTCCCTCACCGACCTCGCAAACTCAACCCCCCTCCTATCCGACCACAACCTGCTGACCTTCTACGTCCTCCCCCCCCACCACACTCCCCCCTCTCCGGAAACTCCCTCACCCCCGAAGAAACCTCAAGCTCATTAACTTCCACTCACTTGCCGAGTCCCTCCTTCCTCTCTCTGACTTAGCCTCCTCTCATAATGCTGATGCTGCCATCTCCCTCTACAATACCACTCTCGCCACAGCCCTCGACCAGGCCGCCCCTCTCTCATACAACAAAACCCGTGCACACAGACAACCCTGGCTCACCGCCAGCACCAAAAAACTTCGACGGACATCCAGGGTAGCTGACCGGAGAAGAAAGAAATCCAACTCCGCAACGCACAACGCCTTGTGCAAACAGTCCCTCATCGATTTCAAGACAGCACTGACCACCGCAAAACAAGCTTTCTTCTCGTCTCTCATTAGCTCCCTCTCCCACAATCCCAATCAACTTTTCATAGCCTTTAATGCCCTACTCCGTCCCCCCGCATCCCCTCCCTCTCCCCTCATCACCGCCGATGACTTTGCCAGTTTCTTTAAACAGAAGATCGACAAAATCAGAGTAAGCTTCGATTTCCAATCCCCTCGGCCCTCCCTCTCTATCACCCACCCCCCTCGACCAAAAGTAACTTCTCCTCCATGACTGAAGTGCGTCTCTCCTCCCTTCTTGCACGATCACACCTCACCAATAGTGCCCTTGACCCTCTCCCATCCCATCTCATCCCTAACCTCACCACTGTCCTTATCCCCGCCCTAACCCATCTCTTCAACATATCACTTACCACTTGCATCTTCCTCTTAACCTTCAAACATGCCCTCATCACATCCATCCTCAAAAAACCTTCCCTCGACCCCGCAACAGTCTCCAACTATCGTCCCATATCTCTCCTCCCCTTTGTCTCAATTGCATGAGCAACATGTCTACTCCGAACTGTCCTCCCATCTCTCCTCGTGCTCCCTCTTTGACCGCCTGCAATCCTGTTTCTGAGCCCACCACTCCACCAAAACCAAAAGTCACCAATGACCTACTGACCCCCAAGAGCAAGCGACACTATTCCATCCTTCTCCTCCTCGACCTCTCTGCTGCCTTCGACACAGTCGACCACTCCCTTCTGCTTCAAATTCTAGAATCCCTTGGCATCACTGACCTGGCCCTCTCCTGGATCTCCTCGTACCTAACAGACCGGACCTTCAGCGTCACCCACTCCCACACCTCCTCCTTACCCTACCCCCTATCTGTTGGAGTTGCCCAAGGCTCAGTCCTGGGACCCTTACTCTTCTCCATCTACACCCTCGGCCTAGGCCAACTCATCGAGTCCCATGTCCTCCAATACCACCTCTATGCCGACGACACCCAGCTCTACCTCTCCGGCCCTGACATCACCTCCCTGCTATCCAAAATCCCACACTGCCTGTCAGCCATCTCATCCTTCTTCTCCTCTCGTTTCCTCAAACTCAACATGGATAAAACAGAGTTCATCATCTTCCCCCCAAGTCGCTCTTCCCCCCTTCCCGACTTAACCATCACTGTCAACGACTGCACACTCTCACCCGTCCCCCACGCCAAGTGCCTCGGTGTAATCCTCGACTCTGCCCTCTCCTTCAAGCCACACATCCAGGCCCTCACCACCTCCTGCCACCTCCAGCTTAAAAACATCTCATGGATCGGCTCCTTCATTGACCACGGCATTGCCAAAACGCTTCTCCATGCCCTCATTATCTCCCGCCTCGACTACTTCAACCTCCAGTTCACTGATCTCCCCGCTTCCTCCCTTGCACCCCTCCGAGCCATCCTCAATTCTGCTGCCCGACTCATCCACCTGTCGCCCTGTTACTCCCCCGTCTCCCCCCTCTGCCAAGCCCTCCACTGGCTCCCTACTTCCCAGAGATCTCAGTTCAAAACCCTAACCCTGACATACAAGGCCATTCACAACCTGTCCCCTCCATACATCTCCGACTTGGTCACCCGATACCACCTCTCACGCAATCTGCGCTCCTCTCAAGAACTCCTTCTCGTCTCCCCCCGCATCTCCACCTCCCACAACCTCATACAAGACTTCTCTCGTGCATCCGCCATACTCTGGAACTCTCTTCCACACCACATCAGACACTCCCCTACTCTGGGAACATTCAAGAAAAACCTGAAGACCCACCTCTTCCTTCAAGCCTGTAACCCACACTGAGACCTAATCCGCTGCACCATCTCACCTCTCCCCTCCTACTGTCTCCACCCATCCCCTATAGACTGTGAGCCCTTGTGGACAGGATCTCTGCCCTAATGTACCTGTATGATTTATTCGTCATTATTTATGTTCTCGTCCTTGTTCTGCCCTTACACATGTAAAGCGCCATGGAACCAATGGCGCTATATAAATAAATAATAATAATATTGTCCTTCACATATCAGTCAAGACTCGCCTTGTGTTCGCCACTCGTACAGTGAGACAGAAACGCATCCAGTCATAGACAGGAGTATAGTACTATAAGTTGCACCACATTTTGCTAAAAAAATGTGCAATAGTTCCACCCCAGTTTTTGTAGTGCTTTTTGCTGAATCAATGGTCTACAACCTTCTTGACAAGTAACTTTTTAAAGGTGCCCTTTCTGGAAAGATATACGGCATGTGAAGAAGGCCATCAAAAATGCCTTTTTCTAGGCCTCACCATCCATGTGTCTTTCACACCAACTGAATTTTTCATTGACCATTAAGACCCTGTCTGATGAGTAAACAGAGGAAACCTCCTGAAAGTGCTCTTTTTCCAGGGGTTTCAGGAGGCTTTGGCTTCCCTCTTGACAAATTTACCAACTCCTGGATTCTGGGAGGTCTCCTCAACCCAGAAAAACATGAAAGATTGTAAATATATTTGAAACTTAAAGAAAAGGTTTCTAGTTTTTTTTTTGAGAAATACCCTTTTCCCACCCTAAAGTTTTGAATGAACTTTTTTCAGAAGGCCTCTCCCTTTACTTTATCCAATATTCCCCAAAAGAGAGAGTATGTCCTGAAACAACAGCAGTGTACATCACCATATCACTGTTGTAGTAAATGGGGCTCTTTTAGCACATTGGGTGACAAAGAACAGTACTGTGGAGGAAAAAACGTTGTAGAATTGATCGTTACAAGATTGATGTATGCCATAGTAAGGCTGGAGACACACAGTTTGAGATGAATGTAAGATACTCGCATGAATCTTGCATGCCTCACCCGGCATACCTACCAGCTCTCTAGACTAGAGCGCGTCAACTGCATGTGTTTCTATGCAGCTGACATGCTCCTCTCCAGAGAGTCAGCGGCCATGCCGGGTGATGCATGCGAGACTTGTGCGAGTATCTTGCATGAACCTCGCAGCGTCTGTCACCGGCCTTAGATAATAATGTGTATTGCCGCAATACACTTAACCGATGGGTCTTGGGCCTTTGGGTATCTCAGTGCAAAATATTGCTTTCTTTTACTCTTGTAATATAACTTTTTTTTTATTTTTGTGCCCCAATTAGATGAATCTTTACATAACAGAATACAAACGATTGAGACTATGAGAAAGGACCCTAATTTTGCCAAAAGTTTTCGCCCAATCTTGAAGCAGACATTATTAGAGAAGCTTGAAAGTATGGGTGTGAAAAAGGTAATCTAAATAAATCTACATGACACAACACTAACGTAATGCCCGACGTTGCCTAATTCATTTTCAGCTCTATTATACTTTATCAAATTCTTTTTGTTTTTGGCATTTAAAGGGATCTAAAGGAATTTCATTATCCGTCTACAAAGAATTGAGATCTGTCTTGGCAAAGCAGTACCAGCAAAAAGTGAAGAAATGGCCAGAAATGGAGACTGAAAGAGCAAGGATGGAGAAACTTCTGAACAAACAAGTGAAGAAACAAAATAGAAACTCAGAAAAGGAAATGTTAATGTCCACGACCTCACAGCAGTCAAGTAAGGAACTATGCGAGTCATTGCTTCACACCCTTTATAGACATAGGACCTGATTCATCTTTGCATTTTTGTTTTGTTTATTGGGGGGTGAATACCTCTAAATTGGTGACTTTGATTTGCATCAAATTAATCAAATAATTTGCTCCTCCTTAAAAGTTGCCTTTTGTTCTCTACTTGGTTCTTTTTCAGATATCTTAGGCCGGCTTCACACCACAGCTTGGACTGAACAGAACCTGAGCCAGTTTTGCCCCCATATTTCCCTATAGTGTCGGATTGGTCCTATTTGGCCTGCAGTTTTGTTTGTTTTTTGCACCGGACACAAAATCGGAGTCTGCATCATTTTTTGTGTCTGGTGCAAAAAACTAACAAAACTGGATCCTCCCGGATCTGGGGAGATCCGGCACCCACAACATGGAAGTCTATGGGGCTCCGGAAAACAAACTGGATAATTTCCTGGGTGCCATTATAGAACAGCGTCGGCTCTGAAATGCTGCCGCGCTCATTCAGCACCATGGACAGCAGCAGCATTTCAGAGCCACCACTGAACATTCAGCACCATGGAGAGCTCCACTGCTCATACAGGCTGAACATTCGGTACCGCAGACAGTAGCACTGCACACTCAGGCTGAAATTTCAGCACCACGGAGAGCAGCAGAGAAGAGCACAAATGAATCCTGCTAAAAACAGTATCAGAGGGCATATTTGCCCACAGTTTGTGCTCATCCGGTACTGTTAGGTTCTGTCCGGTGCATCCTGCAAAACTCCGGACAGAACCTGACAGCTGAAAATCATGGAGTGAAGCCGGGTAGACCAACTCATCAAATGCAGCGTTAAAAAAAAAATAAAAAGTTTGGCACAAATGTACTTTGTGTTACCTTGTTGGAGAAGATATTTATTTACAGTCATGACTGAAAGTATTTACACCTTTGAAATTGCCCCAGAAAATTATTGCAGTTACACGTTTTGTTATACACATGTTAACTTATTTTGTGTGTATTGGAACAACACAAATGAAAACAAAAACAGAGAGAAAAAAGGCAAATCGGATATAATTCACATAAAACCTCCAAAAAAGAGACTGGGCAAAATTATTGGTAATTTTCAAAAATAGTTGTTAAACAACTTTGTTTCAAGCGTGTGATGCTCGATCAAACTCATCTGTGGCAAGAAAAAGGTGAGGGCAATATGAAAATCACACCTGAAACCAGATCAAAAGGGGAGAGGTTGACTAAATGTTTGCATTCTGTGTATGTGTGTGTCATACTAAGCATGGAGAACAGAAAGAGAACAGCACTGTCTAAGGGGCCCGTCACACGGTGCCACATCGGCGGAGATGTCGGCGGCGACTGGCAGGAGCGTCGCCACCCCCCCGTTTAAACGGGGAGACACCTCCGGCGATGCACCGGGAAGCTTACAGGCGGCATTGCCGCCGCGGTGTCTCAAAACTCCAGCGGCGATGCACATCGCCCCAGATCGTCCGCCTGGTTTCAGAGCACTGCTCTGAAACCAGGCGACCAGTAAAAGACGTCGCCATCATGATGCATGGTCGATATCGGTGCCGATAGGCCAAGCCCCTGCATTGCCTATTAAATTGGCGATACCATCGCCACCTGTGACGGTACCCTAAGGATTTAAGACTTAAATTGTTGAAAAATATCAATAATCTCAGAACTCTAGTATATGTTACATATATATATTTTTTTTAAATATAAGACCGTATAGGGTCTAAATAAAGTAATAAGCAAACATTCATTCAATAAAATATTGACTATCAATCATTTTTTCATTCTTCATTTACATGTGTGCCAGAGTTATTCCTAATGGATTTACTAATATTAGGCTGCTGCATATAATGTGGCATGTAAAATATACTAAAGTTCTGATACTTAAAGGGAACCTCCGGTTGTTTATGCCCCTCCAGCTATCACTGTCTGTACCTGCAGCTTTATAATACCAGTCTAATCATCCCTGTCTGAGCTCATAGTGTAATGTTATAGGTGAAAAAAAGCATTTATACACTTACATTTTATTATGTAAATGAGGCAGTCAGTCTACACCAGGGCTCTCAAACTCCAGGCCTTGAGGGCCGTGCACAGTTCATGTTTTCAGGATTTCCTTTGCATCTGACAGTTGGAAATCATCATCTGTGCAGGAGATTAAATTACCAACTGTCAAATGCTAAGGAAATCCAGAAAACCTGGACTGTGTGTGGCCCTCAAGGCTTAGAGTTAGAGACCCACTGGACAACACCTTAAAGGACGTAGTCTATCTGGCAGGTTACTAGTTAACTCACTATTAACTTCTTTGTATAAAGAGTCTGTGAGTCGTAACAATTATGTGCCCATAGTGGGCGGAGCTAAGCAAGCCAAATCATTATATGAAGACTTACAGTGTTGGCCAAAAGTATTGACACCCCTGCAATTCTGTCAGATAATACTCAGTTTCTTCCTGAAAATGATTGCAATCACAAATTCTTTGGTATTATTATCTTCATTTAATTTGTCTTCAATGAAAAAACACAAAAGAGAATGAAGCAAAAAGGAAAACATTGATCATTTCACACAAAACTCCAAAAATGGGCCAGACAAAAGTATTGGCACCCTCAGCCTAATACTTGGTTGCACAACCTTTAGCCAAAATAACTGCGATCAACCGCTTCTGGTAAACATCAATGAGTTTCTTACAATGCTCTGCTGGAATTTTAGACCATTCTTCTTTGGCAAACTGCTCCAGGTCCCTGATATTTGAAGGGTGCCTTCTCCAAACTGCCATTTTTAGATCTCTCCATAGGTGTTCTATGGGATTCAGGTCTGGACTCATTGCTGGCCACCTTAGAAGTCTCCAGTGCTTTCTCTCAAACCATTTTCTAATGCTTTTTGAAGTGTGTTTTGGGTCATTGTCCTGCTGGAAGACCCATGACCTCTGAAGGAGACCCAGCTTTCTCACACTGGGCCCTACATTATGCTGCAAAATTTTGTTAGTAGTGTTCAGACTTCATAATGCCATGCACACGGTCAAGCAGTCCAGTGCCAGAGGCAGCAAAGCAACCCCAAAACATCAGGGAACCTCTGCCATGTTTGACTGTAGGGACCGTGTTCTTTTCTTTGAATGCCTCTTTTTTTCTCCTGTAAACTCTATGTTGATGCCTTTGCCAAAAAAGAGAGAACATTCTTCCAAAACGTTTTAGGCTTTCTCAGGTAAGTTTTGACAAACTCCAGCCTGGCTTTTTTATGTCTCGGGGTAAGAAGTGGGGTCTTCCTGGGTATCCTACCATACAGTCCCTTTTCATTCAGACGCCGACAGATAGTACAGGTTGACACTGTTGTACCCTCGGACTGCAGGGCAGCTTGAACTTGTTTGGATGTTAGTCAAGGTTCTTCATCCACCATCCGCACAATCTTGCGTTGAAATCTCTTGTCAATTTTTCTTTTCCGTCCACATCTAGGGAGGTTAGCCACAGTGCCATGGGCTTTAAACGTCTTGATGACACTGTGCACGGTAGACACAGGAACATTCAGGTCTTTGGAGATGGACTTGTAGCCTTGAGATTGCTCATGCTTCCTCACAATTTGGTTTCTCAAGTCATCAGACAGTCCTTTGGTCTATCTTTTCTCCATGCTCAATGTGGTACACACAAGGACACAGGACAGAGGTTGAGTCAACTTTAATCCATGTCAACTGGCTGCAAGTGTGATTTAGTTATAGCCAACACCTGTTAGGTCCACAGGTAAGTTACAGGAGCTGTTAATTACACAAATTAGAGAAGCATCACATGATTTCTCTAATAGTGTCAATAGATTTGTCCACCCCCTTTTTTATGCTTGGTGTGGAACTATATTCAATTTGGCTTTAGGACAATTCTTTTTTGTGTGTTTTCATTGAAGACAAATTAAATGAAGATAATAATACCAAAGAATTTGTGATTGCAATCATTTTCAGGAAGAAACTGAGTATTATCTGACAGAATTGCAGGGGTGTCAATACTTTTGGCCAACACTGTAGCTTCGCCTATTGTAGTCACACAGCATGCACTGACATTCAGCTGAAATGTTAACTATTAACCTGCCAGAGTGACTGCATCCTCCAAGGTGTAGTCTGACTGCCTCATTTCCATAACAAAATGTAAGTGTATAAATGCTTTTTTTTCATCTTTCGCATTACATTATGAGCTCAGACAGGGATGATTAGAATAGGACTATGAAGCTACAGGGGCAGACAGTGATAGCTGGGGGCATAAACAACCTGACACGTTTAATTACTTACATTGTGGTATAGCACGTTCCATCCAGGTATATGATATGCATTGGAGCTTTCTGCATTATAGCTGAAGACACCATATAGGATACAACAAATTATGGTATATGAAGTAATCAAAAAGTTATCAAAAGCGCCCTTTGTTCCTCATCTGTTTGTATAGTATTAAGATGTCTTGTACTTTGTCTTAATGCATTGTATCATTGTCAAATTGCGTTGTTGTTGTGCAACCACAGTTCAGAGCCCAAAGAGTCCACGTTACATCACATCTGCTGGATCCACTGAACACATTAGCAGTGTGAGGATGGTTTCCTCTGCCAAACCTCTTACAGAAGGGACAACTGGTCTTAATGTAAGCAAGGCGATTAACGTCTCCCCACGAGGAAGGTGAGCAAAGTCATATTGTATTTATTGTATTTTAAGATAACCATTAAACTTTTGGAAAACTTCATGAACTAATAGAATACCAAAATATAAAACTATTCTCTAATATACAGTACAGTATATTATTTGTAGAACTCAAATATACCTGTCAAATTTAGTGATGAAAGATCTGGCCTATTAAGAAAGGGAGGCTGAATTTGGGCTCTCCACTGCCTCAATATTGTGTCAGCTGTGTGAGACTTGCTGCTTCTGTGCTGGGATACACCACCATGTGAATGGAATCGCAGAGGAGATTTTTGCTACTGATTACTCTAATCTGGATGAAGTCATGTGAGAAGAGATGTTAAATGTTTTGTATTATGAAGCAGTACAAGGGAAATTAGAAGCTGCACAGTTGAAATGCAAAAATCCCATCATGTTACCTTTTTTATCCATGTCCCAGCTACATTAATTTCTACCTAGTGTCTGTTGTTTGTCTCCAGCACTGTTGAAATATCAGCTGGAAAGACTCTGTGCTAGAATAGGGAAAGGTAGTTAAAGCACATTTAGCTTTTTAACACTGTCATGTATGTGAGGATAATAGTTTACCAAAAGCAGAAAACTTTTTAAGACTCCTGCTCTCCTCTCTCATTCTGTCTGATATAACAATTGTAACAAAGATTTGTGTAAATGAAATTGAACTAAATGTGCCTCAAAAACTCATCCATGTAGCCTCTCCTACTTGTCACAGTCCTGTGCCTGGCTGTAAAACAACTGGCTGCAGCAGGAGCCTCCCCCCTCTGCTCTGTCCAGTAGGGCTCATTTGGAAAAGCCTCAGCCGTTCACCCACATAAAATGGAACAGATTTGTAGCAATGTAACCTTGTTTTCCTTGAAGATTCTGCAGTCTGATGATAAGTGGGGGCAAGGGTATTTTCTCTTTAGACTCCATTCACACTGTGCGTTTTTGTTCTGTTTTTGCTCGTCAGTTTTTGTAGCCAAAACCAGGAGTGGAACAATCAGAGGAAAAGTCTAATAGAAACACGTCACCTCTTCTGTATTTATCACCCACTGCTGGTTTTGTCTTACAAATACTGAGGTAAAAAACTCACCAAATAGTCAATGTGTGATAGTAGCCTTAGGCCTCGTGCACACATTGAGTGTTTGGTGAGTTTTTTTTACCTTAGTATTTCTACCCAAAACCAGGAGTGGGTGATAAATACAGAAGTGGTGATGTGTTTCTATTATACTTTTCCTCTGATTGTTCCACTCCTGGTTTTGGCTACTAACGAGCAAAAACAGTCCAAAAATACACAGTGTGAATGGGGCCTAATATGTATCTATATTTTTTAGTTTTGTTGCTCCCTTAGAAATACTGTTTACTGCCTTCTCTTCTTTAATCTTTCTTTTAATTTCTGCCAGGACACCTCCATTCACATCAGAAGATGACACATCAATGCTCAATCGTTCCTCCACCCCTACTCCTGCACCTAGAAGTAAGCTGAATTCACAGACTATTCCTACGGCACAGAAGCAAGATGAAGACTTTAGTGATGATGACTGGTCAGATGATTCAGATATCTCTCCTGGAAAGCCTAGCCCCAGAGTGGTTAGCTTTACAAAAGACAAAGCAAATAAAGGTTAGAGATCAGTAAAAAAAAAGGGGGGGAATATTTGGACAAACCCTTCTCAATCAGTATGAGACATAATTGACATCTATGGTAAGCAAGAGCTGAGACTGCTCCCCCACTTCCTCAAGATGTTTGATTGATCCGAAGGAGGGGATAATGAAGCAGCTTCTGATTGACCACGGGGATTGTGTGACATAGAAATGTTATGCAATCCCTTTTGATAATTCTGAGTTCACTAAACTGGAACCGTTTCCTGGATGCATTTTTTTACAGGATCCGGCACCATAGACCACCATGTTATAAAAACCGAACAGCTCCGGATTCGGGACTGTCCATGTGTGTCCTGATTTTTCACCGGAGCCCAAAAACGCTGCAGTCTCCGATTTTGGGGTCAGTAAAAAAACAGGACATAAACGAATCCTGCACTGAATACACAAAATCGGATGGCCTTTTATGACCAGCCTGACACCATAGGGATACATCGGAGGCAAAAACGGATCCTGTTCTGTCCTTTTCAAAATGGACAGAACAGGATGACAAAAAAACATGGTGTGAAGCCAGCCTAAGTAGTGTGCAATGCCTTTGATAAAGAGGTACTAAGTAAATAAGTAAATGCAATGGTAAACGAGTAAATTTACTTATTTTCTATAACATTTTAGTTAACCCCTTCACGACCCTTGGCCCACCGTTTGGGCCATGGAAACAAGTTCGTTCCCGACCCTTGGCCCAGGGGGTGGGCCATGGATTGATCGGGCTCCTGCAGGCCGAGTGAGGGTCTCACTGACCTGTCACTCGGCCTGCAGGTACATGGGGTGTTGTACAACACCCCATGGGAGGTCGATTTGCCCCCACCCCCACCCCCCCGGCTACAGGCGTGGTGATTGGCGCTCAAAAGTGAAAGTGAAAATCACCGCGCCTGTCATACTTCCCTGCCTGCCCCTGCTCTCCCTACCCTCCGATCTTCTCCCCTGTCATACTCTAACTGCCCCCCTGTCCCCCACCTCTCTATCCTGCCCCCTCTTCATCTTCCTTACCCCCCCCCGCTTCCTGTCCCTGCGCCCGCTTCCTGTCCCTGCCGCGGGCTTCCTCTTCCTGCCGCCCGCCTCCTTCTGCATGTCCCCGCTTCCTCCTCACTGCCCCCCCAATCTCCTGTCACCCCCCTCTCCCCCTGCCTGCCCCCCCCCCGATCACTGGAGCGGCGATCGCCTCTCCCACTCACCCCTCCGGCGATTGCGCTCCATCCTGCTGCACGGCTGGGTCCCGCTTCTCCTCCTGTTCTCTCCGGCCGCTTCCGCATCTGACAGCTCTGTGCTGGAGCTGTCAGATGACTTCTACAGCTAGATCCTGAGGATCCAGCTGTAGGAAGTGATCTGACAGATCCAGCACAGTGATCCACAGTGACCCTTATGTGATCACTGTGGATCACTGTACTGGATCTGTCAGATCACTTTCTACAGCTGGATCCTGAGGATGCAGCTGTAGGAAGTGATCTGACAGATCCAGCACAGTGATCCACAGTGACCATTATGTGATCACTGTGGATCACTGTACTGGATCTGTCATATCACTTTCTACAGCTGGATCCTGAGGATCCAGCTGTAGGAAGTGATCTGACAGATCCAGCACAGTGATCCACAGTGACCATTATGTGATCACTGTGGATCACTGTACTGGATCTGTCAGATCACTTTCTACAGCTGGATCCTGAGGATGCAGCTGTAGGAAGTGATCTGACAGATCCAGCACAGTGATCCACAGTGACCATTATGTGATCACTGTGGATCACTGTACTGGATCTGTCAGATCACTTTCTACAGCTGGATCCTGAGGATCCAGCTGTAGGAAGTGATCTGACAGATCCAGCACAGTGATCCACAGTGACCATTATGTGATCACTGTGGATCACTGTACTGGATCTGTCAGATCACTTTCTACAGCTGGATTCTGAGGATCTAGCTGCAGAAAGTGATCTGACACCCCGGGCGCAGTGACCCACTATGTGCATCACTGCGCCTGGGCTGCCAGATCACTTTCTGCAGCTTGATCCCCATGCATGGGGATCGAGCTGCAGAAAGCTATCTAACAGCCCGGGCGCAGTGATGCACATAGTGGGTCACTGCGTCCAGGCTCTTAGATCGCTGCTCTGCAGCCCGATCTCCCTGCATGGGCATCGAGCTGCAGAAAGCAATCTGACAGCCCGGACGCAGTGATGCACATAGTGGGTCAATGCGCCTGTGCTGCCAGATCGCTTTCCGCAGCTCGATCCCCATGCATGGGGATCGAGCTGCGGAAAGCGATCTGGCAGCCCAGGCGCAGTGATGCACATAGTGGGTCACTGCGCCCAGGCTCTTTGATCGCTGCTCTGCAGCCCGATATCCCTGCATGGGCATCGAGCAGCAGAAAGCAATCTGACAGCCCGGACGCAGTGATGCACATAGTGGGTCAATGCGCCTGTGCTGCCAGATCGCTTTCCGCAGCTCGATCCCCATGCATGGGGATCGAGCTGCGGAAAGCGATCTGGCAGCCCAGGCGCAGTGATGCACATAGTGCGTCACTGCGCCCAGGCTCTTAGATCGCTGCTCTGCAGCCCGTTCTCCCTGCATGGGCATCGAGCTGCAGAAAGCAATCTGACAGCCCGGACGCAGTGATGCACATAGTGGGTCAATGCGCCTGTGCTGCCAGATCGCTTTCCGCAGCTCGATCCCCATGCATGGGGATCGAGCTGCGGAAAGTGATCTGGCAGCCCAGGCACAGTGATGCACATAATGGGTCACTGCGCCCGGGGTGTCAGATCACTTTCTGCAGCTCGATCACCATGCTGGCGGATCGGGCTCCAGAGTAGCGATCTGAAAGCAAAGGTGATCGAGCGTCGTGGGACCTTCGTTGTGGACTACGTCGGAGACAAACGTCGTGGGACCTTCGTTATGGACTACGTCGGAGCGATCGAGCGTCGTGGGACCTTCGTTGTGGACTACGTCGGATCTTTTTATAATAAAGATGGAGTCCGAATTGTGTCTTGTTTTTTTTTCAAATAAAAAGATTTTTCTCTGTGTGTATTTATTGACTATTTACCATACTAGAGATTCCTAATGGCGGGTCTAACATTGGCCCTATATTATGAATCTCGGGCTTAGTGCCAGCTGCCAATAAAAAGCCAATAATTAACCCCTTTATTACCCAGTTAGCCACCGGCACCAGGGCAACTGGAAGAGCGTGGGTACAGCGCCAGAAAATGGCGCTTCAATGAATGCGCCATTTTCTGGGGCGGCTGCGGGCTGCAATTCGCAGCATGGGGGGCCCAGAACGCTTGGGCCTCTCTATGCTGAGGATTCCAGCCCCCAGCTGCCTAGTTGTACCTGGCTGGACCAAAAATATGGCGGAGCCCCACGTAATTTTTTTTTCTAGAATTAGTTCTAGAAATTTTAAAAAAAAATGGGCTTCGCTGTATTTTTGGTTCCAGCCAGGTATGACGAGGCAGCTGGGGGTGGGTGGCAGTGCGTAGCTGCCAAGTTGTACCTGGCTGGACCAAAAATATGGCGGAGCCCTATGTCATTTTTTTTCTAGAACTAATTCTAGAAATAAAAAAAAAAATAGGCTTCGCTGTATTTTTGGTTCCAGCCAGGTATGACGAGGCAGCTGGGGGCTGGTGGCAGTCCGTAGCTGCCAAGTTGTACCTGGCTGGACCAAAAATATGGCGGAGCCCTATGTCATTTTTTTTCTAGAAATAATTCTAGAAATAAAAAAAAAATAGGCTTCGCTGTATTTTTGGTTCCAGCCAGGTATGACGAGGCAGCTGGGGGCTGGTGGCAGTCCGTAGCTGCCAAGTTGTACCTGGCTGGACCAAAAATATGGCGGAGCCCTATGTCATTTTTTTTCTAGAAATAATTCTAGAAATAAAAAAAAAATAGGCTTCGCTGTATTTTTGGTTCCAGCCAGGTATGACGAAGCAGCTGGGGGCTGGTGGCAGTCCGTGGTGCCAAGTTGTACCTGGCTGGACCAAAAATATGACAGAGCCCCATGGGTCCCCTATGCTGTGAATTGCAACTACTAGACTAGTATGTTTTTTCACAAAAAGTTTCTTTATTCATTTATACGTCTCAATTTGTGAAGCACATGGTGGTTCAAAGTGCTCACTGTGCATCTAGATATGTTCCCTGGGGGGTCTAGTTTCCAAAATGGGGTCACTTGTGGGGGAGCTCCAATGTTTAGGCACACAGGGGCTCTCCATACGCGACCTGGTGTCCGCTAACAATTCCAATTGTTGGCAAACACCAGGTTGCGTATGGAGAGCCCCTGTGTGCCTACACATTGGAGCTCCCCCACAAGTGACCCCATTTTGGAAACTAGACCCCCCAAGGAACGTACCTAGATGCATAGTGAGCACTTTGAACCCCCAAGTGCTTCACAAATTGATCCATAAAAATAAAAAAGTACTTTTTTTTCCACAAAAAAATTATTTTTTCATTTTTACAGATCAATTTGCGAAGCACCTGGAGGTTCAAAGTGCACACTATGCATCTAGATACATTCCTTGGGGGGGTCTAGTTTACAAAATGGGGTCACTTGTGGGGGAGCCCCAATGTTTAGGCACACAGGGGCTCACCAAACGTGACATGGTGTCCGCTAACCATTCCAATTGTTAGCGGACACCATGTCGCATATGGAGAGCCCCTGTGTGCCTAAACATTAGAGCTCCCCCACAAGTGACCCCATTTTGGAAACTAGACCCCCCAGGGAACTTATCTAGATGGATAGTGAGCATATTGACCCCCCAGGTGCTTCACAAATTAATGGAAAAAGTTTTTTTTTGCGGAAAACAAGTACTTTTTCATTTTTACAGATCAATTTGTGAAGCACCTGGGGGTTCAAAGTGCTCACTATGCATCTAGATACGTTCCCTGGGGGGTCTAGTTTCCAAAATGGGGTCACTTGTGGGGGAGCCCCAATGTTTAGGCACACAGGGGCTCACCAAACTTGACATGGTGTCCGCTAACAATTTGAGCTCATTTTGCATTCAAATTGTTAGCGGACACCATGTCGTGTTTGGAGAGCCCCTGTGCGTCTCCACATTGGAGCTCCCCCACAAGTGACCCCATTTTGGAAACTAGACCCCCCAGGGAACATATCTAGCTGCATAGTGAGCACTTTGAACCCCCAGGTGCTTCACAAATTGGTCCGTAATAATGAAAAAAGAAATTTTTGTGGAAAAAAAAGTGCTTTTTCATTTTTATGGATGAATTTGTGAAGCACCTGGGGGTTCAAAGTACTCACTATGCATCTAGATACGTTCCCTGGGGGGTCTAGTTTCCAAAATGGGGTCACTTGTTGCGGAGCCCCAATGTTTAGGCACACAGGGGCTCACCAAACGCAACATGGTGACAGCTAACAATTTGAGCTGATTTTTATTCAAATTGTTAGCGGACACCATGTCGCTTTTGGAGAGCCCCTGTGTGCCTAAACATTGGAGCTCCCCCACAAGTGACCCCATTTTGGAAACTAGACCCCCCAGGGAACATATCTAGATGGATAGTGAGCATATTGACCCCCCAGGTGCTTCACAAATTAATGTAAAAAATTTTTTTTTGCGGAAAACAAGTACTTTTTCATTTTTACAGATCAATTTGTGAAGCACCTGGGGGTTCAAAGTGCTCACTATGCATCTAGATACGTTCCCTGGGGGGTCTAGTTTCCAAAATGAGGTCACTTGTGGGGGAGCTCCAATGTTTAGGCACACAGGGGCTCACCAAACGCAACATGGTGTCCGCTAACAATTTGAGCTCATTTTGCATTCAAATTGTTAGCGGACACCATGTCGCTTTGGAGAGCCCTGTGTCCCTAAACATTGGAGCTCCCCCACAAGTGACCCATTTTGGAAACTAGACCCCCAGGGAACATATCTAGATGGATAGTGAGCAATTGACCCCCAGGTGCTTCACAAATTAATGTAAAAATTTTTTTGCGGAAAACAAGTACTTTTTCATTTTTACAGTCAATTTGTGAAGCACTGGGGGTTCAAAGTGCACTATGCATCTAGATACGTTCCCTGGGGGGTCTAGTTTCAAAATGGGGTCATTGTGGGGGAGCTCCAATGTTTAGGCACCAGGGGCTCACCAAACGCAAATGGTGTCGCTAACAATTTGAGTCATTTTGCATTCAAATTGTTAGCGGACCCATGTTGCTTTTGGAGAGCCCTGTGTGCCTAACATTGGAGCTCCCACAAGTGACCCCATTTTGGAACTAGACCCCCAGGGGAATATCTAGATGGGTAGTGAGCATATTGAACCCAGGTGCTTTACAAATTGATCTGTCAAAATGAAATAGTACTTGTTTTCACAAACATTTTTTTTAGCCTAAATTTTCGTTTTCACATGGCAACAGATAAATTCATCCTAAATTTGTTGGGCAATTTCTCCTGAGTACACCGATACCTATATATGGTCTAACACTGTTTGGGCACACAGCAGGGCCAGAAGGGAAGGAGCGCCATTTCACTTTTTGGATGTAAATTAGCTCAAAATTCAAATTGCGCTCCTTCCTTCTGAGCCTGCGTGCGCCAACAGTGGTTTATGACCATATATGAGGTATAGATGTACTCGGGAGAATTTGCACAACACTTTTAAGATCCATTTTATCTGTTGCCATGTGAAAGTGAAAGATTGAGGCTAAAGAACATTTTTGAGAAAAATTAAATATCCAATGTTTGGGTTTCCACTTTGCTTAGGTCCTGTGAAGCACCTGAAGGGTTAATCATCTTCTTGAATATAGTTTTGAGTAGTTGAGGGGTACAGTTTTTGGAATGGTGTCACTTTTGGTGTTTTTCTGTCATGTACACCTCAAAAGGACTTCAAATGTGATGTGGTCACTAAAAAAAATGGTTTTGTAAATTTTGGTTGAAAAATGAAAATTACTCATGAACTTTGAACCCTTATAAGTCCTACCCAAAAAATTTTTTTTTTTCCAAAAATTGTGCTGATGTGAAGTAGACATGTGGAATATTATTTATAACTTTTTTCTGTCACATATCTCTCTGGTTTATCAGAAAAAAATAAAATGGGGAAATTGTGAAATTTTCTAAATTTTTGCCATATTTTTGATTTTTTCACAAATAACACAAATTATCGACTTAAATTTAATACTAGCATGAAGCCATGTGTCACGAAAAACAATCTCAGAATCGTAGGATCGGTTGAAGCTTCCAGAGATATACCTATAAAGGGACACTGGTCAGAATTGCAAAAATGCCAGGTCTTTAGGGTCAAATAGGTGGGTCCTGAGGGGTTAAGAGAATGTGACAGCTGATACATGATGTCCATCCACAAGCAGCATTGTTGTCAGACTGTGGTTGTATGATCTCAGACATATAGGTTACACTCTGAAGTGATGTGGCTTTCAGAGAAAACAGTGCTAAAGTGTAACCGCCATTTAATTTTATGTAATAATAATGTAGGGCAAGTAACCTTAATAAACTTTTAAATATACTTCAGAAGTGTAACTTTAACTATACAAAGTAGAACTATAAAGGCAATCAACATGGTTCTATGTGATCCTCTTCAGACCTATGGTCTGGCTCTTGTTGGACCTCTCCCCTTTGCAGTTCCATTGTGGATTCCACTTTCACAGGAATTCCATTCTTAGTAAACGAGGATGATAATAATTGTCCCTGGAGTCAGGGATAAAGTAATAATAGGAGCATATCATGACTTTATGGCGTGTCCATTATGATCACCACTATAGGGTTATGTCTTTTCTTTTTTCGTCATTCACATACTGTATGTGCTCAGTATGTGATTTCACCTTTGTCCTGTAAAGTAATAGCATGCTCTAATGTATTATGTATATTATGTTCTCCTCAATTAGGGCCTGCGGTCCAATCCATGGCTCAAAGCCTAGAGAGACAACTATCAAAGCCAAGAGAGAAGCCATTTGGTGGAGTAGAAACTCTCTCCTCCACTGTAAAATCCACAAATGCATCTGAAATCAGAAAATCTCAGGTAAATAACAAAATGAGCATCTACTTGGAGGACATGTGGTAAAGACATGGATTTAGGCTGAGCGTCACATCGACACAAGTCGCAAAACCGCAAGTCTTGGAGAAGTCCCATAGCTGAAAACTATTGTGCGTTAAGCATGCGACTTACTGATAGTCTACTATTAGAGAGCTGTGGTTTTGCTGTAAAGACATGTAACATGTGAGGTGGCGACTTACATTGAAGTCGAGGAAGGGGGGACAAAGTCACATTTGCCTTGAGGTCTTCAGCCAATAATCCTATAGGTCTGGCTAAGACTACATGGCAAAATGTGATTGATGACATGAACAGGGCATGGTTTATCTTAAAAAAATATAGGATATATAGGACCTGACCATGTAATGACTTAATCTCTCCTTTAATATACTATGATACTTCTTTCTTGCAGGGTATTACGCCTGTTAGTGAAATATGGCAGGCACTCTATAAAGTCTTACTTTCAGCAGGGCCTAATAGGAGTTCAGATATATCCTGAATGATTTTGTTAGGTCCCTGATTGCCATAGAAATCCATTGGTTACCAAAGATCATATTGCATGGTGCTGATAGGGTGTCAGAATGACTCATCTCTTTGTTTTACTGCTTAAATGCTAAGGTAGATGTTTACTGCTACATCTAATGGGTTCAAAAGTCTAAATGATCATGATGGCAAGCCAAAGAAACAGGAACCAGATGAAACCCATGGCTAAAGATCTGCGCTGCTATTATAAATGACATAAACCACAAGTAATAGTAATAAAAATGGTGATATATTCGATGCGTTTGGAATCGTGTCCTCACGTCTTCTGGGACACACTTCGAAACGAGTCGAATACATCATCATTTTTATCCCTATTACTTCTGGATCATGTCATTTATAACAGCAGCGCAGATCTTATGCACGGGTTTCATCTGGTTCCTGTTTAGTTATTCTACTTTGATTCTCTAATTCATATGACATTTTGTTCTTGTAATTTGTTAGTCATGGGATGACAGTGACTCTGAAATTTCATCGTTGGAAGAAATAACAGATACTCAAGATCAAAGTCCAAGAAAACCTCAACCTGCTTTACGTCAGAGTGCTGAATCCACCGGCTCACACGGAACCAGCATCTGGAGCTCCACAAGTGCAAAGGGCTGGTAACCCTGAGACCACCAATGTCTGCTCTATGATCAAGTAGACTCAGGGAGTGTTCTAATGTGCAATATCTGTATCCAGCAGCAATATAAGGCAGCATAAAACCTAAAGCTTTTAGGGTGTTTCCCCAAGAAAGACATTTATCACTAATCCACAGGAGAGAGGATAAATGTCTGATCGCTGAGGGCCTCATGTCTAGGACCCTCTTTGATCAAGAGAATGTGATTGTGATTAAGCAGAGCACAATGATTGTACTGTATGTGATAAGCGCTCCATTTAGGGTACCGTCACACTTGGCGACGTTCCAGCGATCCCGACAGCGATACGACCTGGTAGGGACCGCTGGTGCGTTGCTACGTGGTCACTGGTGAGATGTCAAACAGTCAGATCTCACCAACGACGCAGCAACAATACGGCGGTCGTTGGGAACCTGTCACTCTCGGGCGTAGTATTGAGGTCGTTGGTCGTTGTCCCTGCCAAACACAGCGATACATGCTGCCCAGCGGGAGCGCAAAGACCTAAAAATGGTCCAGAACGGTCTGTAATGATCAGCGATATCACAGCAGGGGCCTGGTCGCTGCTACGTTTCAAACATAGTGAGATCACTGGCAAGGTTGTTGTTGTGTCACAAAACTTGTGGCTCAGCAGCGATCTTGCTAGCGATCTCGCTTAGTGTGACGGAGGCTTTAGTGTCCATGGGTCTGACCAAGATAGCCAAATATAGGGGAAACTGAAACAGAATCAAATTACAGAAGAGGGATAATAGGACACAGTTACTATGTTATTTATGTTGCTTTTTATTATATTATAATTAATTGCAATATAATATACGGTAATTTAAGTTTGTTCACCAGAAAAAAAAGACAAGAGACATAAAAAAAAGTTGAATAATTCAGATGACTTCATTACTTGGACAATTGCAATCAAAACTACTCAATCCCCAGTGCAAATAAGTTTTATTAGCAACATTTACAAACTTACTGCTATTTGCAATAAACCAATCAAACAAGAACAGTATAAACAGCTTCGCACAACTTATAGAACAACCTGTTTTCTCCAAATTCATCACAACATGCCACATACACTGATTACTACAGTCTCAGAATTATCCAACCCTTCCCACTCTAAAAGTGTCTTTAGCACTTAGTACCGCTCATTTGCCTGTTATAACCTGCTGAAAACATGATTCATAGCTATTAAGTAGGTGTAGTGTAAAAGCCCTGGTATTGGGGGGCTTTCCGTTCTCTGCTATCCACCCCCACGCAGCATCCACAGCCGATAGAATGCTTTACTTTAGCCGAACGGGGTGATATAACATGGAGTAAGTCTTTACAGTCCAGGTTAGAGTCTGACGTGAAATTGAGGTTCTGGTGCTTTATGAACCTGTGTTATTTAAGTGTAACACTAGTAGATAGTGACAAAGAAGTTCAGAGTCTTTTGGTGGCATAAAAGTAGAAGAAGAGATGTTGAGCAAGAGTATTTACAGACCTGGATCCTCTATCCATCTCACAGCTTGTCATGGTCCATGGAGAAAATATATAGGTGCAATTAGCGAATAAATGCAGTGAGGCAGGTGACCCTCGATTTCTTCAACACGTGGGAATTAAGTTATTCTGTACACATTTAGTGCAATGCTGGAGAAGCACAGGTTAATCCGGACAGCCGAGGACCCAGGGTTAAATGGGTTGAAAGTCTTTAGCCATCCTGGCTGTAGACGTCAGAGGAATATCCTAGGCATTAGGCCTGGCTGTAAGTCTTAGGATGAGGAGAGAAGGATAAATTCCCAGGCATGGAGCCTGGAGGAGGTGAGCAGACCCCTCACATGAGGTCTGCTCTGTGTCACATCTTGTACCAGACTCCTTTGGGGACTTTCCAGATCTCTGTCTTGTCTAGATAGAGACTGGAGGTAACTCCTCCTATTGATCCTTGTGACATTGTCACTGGTCAATAGAATAGACGCTCAATTCTGTGTCAGATTGTACATTGTGAAATTAATATGAATTATGCATTTCACCAGCAGATGGTGCTGGAACACAACAAATGAAAAGGCATTAAAATGTAAGCTAAAAGAGATTGGAAATAGATATCTACAGCTTATCAATGATATGGAATAAACAGAGAGTTAACTAAGGAGTGAGCTGCAATGTAAAGGGTTACTCATGGTCCAGGGGTACTTAAAAGGCCAGACATAATCTAGACCGGGTCACTACAATAGCAAAGGTCCTCAACTTGTCAGCCATATTCAGCTCTAAAAGAAGGTTGTGAGCCAAAATCTGCAATAAGAGAGGATTGTGAACCACATCCAGCTCCCCTCTCCTCACAGCAGTGACACCCAGAGCCCCTATTACTGGTATACTGAGATCCAAAGCTTTTCCACAGATATCACACTGCGGCAGAATACCAAGATAGGTACCTACCTACCGTAAGGTTCCAACCTTACCCACATCCAGATCTGCTCTTCTATGTGAAGTTACTCACAAATGTCACCATCCAGAGACCTGCTCTTCATAGCTGTCTGCTTTACCTGATCACTGGACCGCGAGCCGCATGTAGCTCCCAAGCTAGAGGTTGGAAACCATTGAGCTATTGGATAAGCAAAGGCTCTTAACAGTTCTTTCACAGCAGCCTTACTACTGTCTATATCTGTCACTGTATGGATCAGTAGTATGTCTGGAGGAGGAAAAATACAGCATATGCTGAAAAAAATCCACCCTGTTAACATGGTTTTGGATCAGTGAAGCATGACAGTGATAAAAGATGCTATGGGACTGTTTTACTTTCTCTGGTACTAGAAACCAGTGTAGGGCAAGATGGATTCAATTAAAGTGTAACCGTCATTTACATTTTTATTTAATAGTAATGTAGAGCAAGTGTTTATAATCTACTTTCACATATACTTTATTAATTAAATCAGGAGGGACCATTAAAAAAAAACTTCCACAATATGTCTGTGGCGCCGCTGCGGTTTGGTTGCCACAGAGGTACTGCACCTAAGCCATAGATGTGGTATCCCACTCCCAGGTAAGAAGGAGACACAATACCAAGACACACACCTGCACCCAACACCCATCCAAACACCTGGCCAGGAAATAGAGGGGGTGGAATTGACCTCATATGAGGAGCACCATCTGCTTACAGGAGGAGGGAGTAGTCAGAGGGGGTGGGGTTTGAGAGTAGAAAAGCAGAGAGGAAGAGGAGGAAACAGACAGAAAGAGAGTTGTTTAGTCGGAGTTGGAGGGAGAGAGAACAGAACAGTTGGACAGACTAGACCAGCAAGAAAGATGGAGTTCTAGGGGAACTCTGGCATTGGGGAGGAGTGGCGACCAGTGGGTCCCCTGGGGCTCATCCAAGCAGCGTCGGCCATCCTTAGCCCAACACCACAGGTGGCGTCACGACAAGACTCATATCCCCTGTTAATAACCCCCATCACTACATGGCCAGCACCACGGCGCTCGGCCACAGCCACCGTGATCACCCTGAAGTATCACTGGCCCGGTTACCGAGTACCCCCACCCCTTGCAGCCGTTGCATGTCCTCAGCAGGCTGTGTGTGAAGCTAATTCTCCTCACCTCCGTCTTCAGGGGGCATGGCCTAATCTTTGTTCAAAATAATGATGATAGGACTCTCAAATTACCTCATGCCAACATCCTGCTGAGCTCAACAGCTGCTGGAGATCTTAGCTGACTGCTTGTTCACATGGCCTCTACTCTGTGATAACACCAACCAGAGCAATGTGAATGAAGGCATGAGGTAATTAGACAGTTTTATCATCTCTATTGTGAACACATTTTAGGCCATACCTTCTGAAGACGGAGGTGACTAAGAATGAGCTTCACACACAGCCTGCTGAGGACATCTTGTGGAGGTTTTTAATGGTTTACCTCCTTATTTCACTAATAAAGTATATGTGAAAGTTGATTATAATCGCTTGAACTACATTACTATTAAATAAAAATTTGAACGATGGTTACACTTTAGGTATCAGGAAATACTAAGAGAAAACATCACACCTTCTGTGATGAAGCTGTCGCTTGGGCATCATCAGATCTTCCAACAGGATAATGATGAAAACCAAACCTCACAGTCCACCAAGGCTTGCCATCAGAAGAAGTCCTGGAAGATTCTGGACACGCTGACAGTCTCCATACTTGAATGCAATAGAAAATCTTTGATATGAATTGTTGAATGCAGTTGTAGAACACAAACCCAAGAATATTAGTGACTTGCCCATGAGGAATGGATGAAGATTCCTCAGGAAAGCTGTGTCTGGCTTCAGATCTTGATTATAGCAAGTCATAACAGCCAAAGGAGCTCTACTAAGTGCTTAAAATGCTTGTCAAAGGGTAGAATAAGCAGCTGTATGTATCTGTTGAACTTTGTACTTTCTATCTCAAATTCAAATTTCATGTTATTTGCTCCAATAAATGCTTTTTTTTTCTTTTTTTGCAAACATATTTAGACTGTGTGTATTACAAATATATTTTGTCATAAAATATACTTGAATGGTCACACGTTAATAAGAAATAGGTGATGCATTCATATGCTCTATCCAATCGTTCCGTATACAATCAGAGATTAGTTCTAAATATACCTTCATCTGATTTTGTGTTGATCATCTCATCAGCATTTCACAATTTTACAAGTTGTGCTCTCAATTCAGAGAGATGGGCGAGTTGTTGTCAGTCTCGTCTTTAGTCGACTTATCCTCAGTGAAATAACTGGATTTGGGCATGAACCACATACTATTTTGCCCAGCATCTGATTTGATATCGCTGCAATTTCATGGAGCGCGCACGTTTTTGGCACTTTTCCAAGATTGCCTTGTAGTTGTCACATGAGGAGATATCGTAGGCAACTGCAACTAGGATGATGAAAGTAACTTTGTTCGCTGGTATGAGCAACCAGCGAGTGATATTTATCAATGAATGAATAGGAGAAGTTGCTTTCATCATCGCTATTGCGTGCATACTGAGCGATCCTACCACATCGCCTATACAACATCGCCTGATTTAAGTGAGTACAAATAAATCAGGTGATGTCGCTCCAGTGATAAATTGCAGTCACATCGCCTTGTTACATGACACGACGCACTCACGATATCAATTTCAATTGACCACACCACGTGACTTTGGGGCAATATTGCAGGCGATATTGCGTCGTGTAACGGTACCTTTACTGATATTCACTTTCCTCATAATCACCAGATGATTGCATACACTTCTGCCAAAGATGAACTAGTTTTCTGATGCCATCATGGAAGAAGTCCACTTTCTATTTCCGCAACCAGCTTCTCACAGTTCCCTCAATTATCAACTTCTCTCTGAATGATAAAATCATCATCTTGAATCAGTCTGTCAATGTTTTCCATATTTAAGGCTGCTTTCACACAGCATTTTTGTGCTGTCCAAGGGGATCCGACTTTTTGCAGGACCCCTGGGATAGCAACGGATCCAAACTGATGCCTGCAATCAGATGCCAAATAGGTATCCGATTCCGATATTTTGCAGGATCAGTTTGGATCCTCTCCCTCTCTCCTCCTCTCCCATCTCCTGCTGTCACCTCGCTCCCCCTCCTCTCTCCCTCCTGTCACCTCACTTCTCTCTCCCTCTTGTCACCTTTCTCCCCTCCTCTCTCTGCTCCCTCTTCCTCCCCCTTTGTCCCCTCTTTCTCCCCTCTTTCCTCTCTTTCTCCTCTCTTTCTCCCCTCTTTCTCCCCTCTTTCTCCCTCTTTCTACCCTCTTTCTACCCTCTTTCTACCTCTTTCTACCCTCTTTCTCCCCTCTTTGTCCCCCGTTTCCAGACCTTAAAAAATAAAAAAAAATCTTTATTCTCACCTATCCACGAGTCCCCTGGCGCTTCCATCTATCTTCTTCTGATCCACAGGACCTGGCATGAAGTCACAGTCACATGACCGGTTACAGCGGTAACTGGTCATGTGACTGTGACATCATGCCAGGTCCTAGAAGCATCGAGCGCTGGAGGCATCGGTGGATCGCGGGACAGGTGAGAGTAAATTTTTTTTATTTTTAACCCTTTCTTTTCACTAGATGTCACTTCTGCAATGTATGTATATACATTGCAGAAGTGAAATTAAATGGCACAGAGCTATTTTAGCGTACTGAACATCCTCAGTACACTAAAATCAGGTCCAAGGAACGATCAGCTGTTTCCTCGGACATGCGCTCCATAGACCCCATGTTATTTGGTGCGGATCAGGTCGAATCCAATTTGGTCTGATTTGATCCGCTGTGCCCAAAATCGCAGCAGTCTGCGATTTTGGGCACAGCTAAAAATCGGACAGAATCAGATCCGACAAAAATCGGATGCCATTAAGGGCAAATCCGATCCGATCCATGCCCATAGACTAACATGGGGGCCAAATCGGATTCGTGGCTGTCCGTTTTGCAACGGACAGCCAGGGATCCCAGAAAAACGCAGTTTGAAAGCACCCTAACTCAGTGGTTGCTGTCACAGGATGTCCAATTCCTTGTTTGTCACACAGGTCAAACATTCCCACCTCCCCAGCTTTAAACTTACTGGTCTAATGACACTCATTACTCACGTCAACACAATCCCCATGAAAGGCTTGCATTGACTGATTATTTTTCTTTGGGGTGACACCTTCTGTTGTCAAGAATTCAATGACAGCACATTGTTTAATTTGACCAACCGTTTGCGCAGGGTTCCATTCTGTACATCGTAAGAATACAACCATTCATTGCTAAGGCTTTCCGCCAACTGGAGCTGTAGAGGAGAGTCTACTGAACAGTCCAGTACCTTCCACATACCAGTGCTTCTACCTTCTGAGGAGTTATGAAAGTGGAAGCATTACTTTTCATTCAATCCTCGTATTTTATAGATAAATCTGCTTCTTTCTCTTCCTGGATTGATCTTTCACTCTCAGATAATGGGTAAAAATTGTAAGAATCTATCTTCAGTAATTAAATACTTTCCCATTTGTGACATAGAAAATGGCAGTTGTGCTCATGAAATTCTTTGGAGAGGAGGAAGTAGAGGCGACAGGGACATTCTGCTGCAAGTTCTTCTGAATGACAATTACAATTTAAACTGTCAAATGTTGATTCTGTGGCATTTTAAATCTATTTTCTATATTTTATGTTTTTGATGTGTTTATTTTGTTTTTATTTTTATACAAATAAAGTTGATATTTCACTGGATTACAATACTGACGTATGTTAATGAGCTGTGCTAATATGTAGCCGTGGTTTACTGCATACACGATCCTATTTTGAGATGTGTCGAGGGAAAATGCAAGTTTTCATAATGCAAAGTGAGTAGATTTTTTGAGTCTTGTTGTCTGAAGGAGGCCAAGTGTCCAAATAAGACATTGCTAATGTAGCAGATAGGGACCCTGCTATAGACTTTACTTTGGGACCTTGGAGCCTTTGGTTACTTATTTGAATGAGTGTTTAGGAAAGCTGAGTTTTTCGACAGTACAAGTATCCATCCGATATCATAACATAATGTAGGGGAAAAGACTAGTGATGAGCCAACAACTAAGTGTTCGAATTCTATTCGATTCGCCGAATTGGGGTGTGTTTGACGAATTGTTTGTCGAATGTTCATCGAACACCATCGAACCCCAATGGAATCAATGGCAGGCAACAGCAAACACATAGAATACACCTTCAAAGGTGTCCAAAAGCTGCCAAATTACTCAAAATAGACAACAAACACCAGGAAAAGTGACAACAATGTATCCACAGTACAAATAGTCTCATGGCGTAGCATGGGAGCATCAGACACGGTCTGTGCCAGCCTGCACACTCTTCCAAAGCACTTTAAAATAGAGGGTGGTTAACATTCACCTAAAATTTCAGTGGTGAGTGAAACTGACTTTGATTTGACGGATGAGTCACAAGGAAAAGTGGCGGTAGTTTTCTACATTAAATTAAAAGAGGAGGAGTAAAAGGAGGATGAGACACAGGTATAGGCATGTCAGTCAGCGAGCCCTGCTCAAATCATGTACCACACAGCAAGGGGACCCCATCAAGAGTCCTCACTCTTCCCAAAGGGTCAGACCACAGCAAAATGGCATCAATTGTCCCAGGCTAGAATTGGCTGACTGGCTCAGCCTGCCTGCATGACACAGAGTCTGGAACAAGACCTGGCCTAGCATTTCAAGGTTAAACATTGCTAAGCAACTATACGTTTTGTGGAGTATTACAGGAAGAACTAGAGAGGTAGGTCAGTGACCTGTATAGGCCCAGTGGGCTGGATACCCTCAAAGCTCATGCAAGCGCTCCCATCAATGTTATGCCCCACTACACACAGGAGGATCAACTATATAATTTGTGGAGTATTACAGGAAAAACTATTCAGGTACTGTAGGTCAGTGACCTGCTTAGGCCTACTGGGCCAGATAAACTCAAAGCTCATGCAAATGCTCCCATCAATGTTATGCCAACTATAAGTTTTGTGGCGTATTACATGAAATAATAGGTAGGTCAGTGACCTGTTTAGGTCTAGTGGGCCAGATACCTTCAAAGCTCATGCAAGCAAAGAAATAGACATTTTAGTTTGGCTTGAAGACGGTATTTGTTCACCAGATGTTTCTGTTACTTTAGCACCTACCCCACGGACACAAAGATTTTTACCTTTTCCAATACGCCTATTCCCCTTTCCACCATCAGAAGACCTTTTACCACTCATATTTGAGGGTAACTGATTGGCAACTCTGTTGTTGTTGGCACAAACATATATGAATGTAAAACTAGCAGAGCTGAGTGGCCAAACAGTGGTACTAAATAGATTTTGGTAAGTAGTTTGGGCAGATGCAATACCAAAGCGTTTTCTGCGCTGTGTGGCGGTAGATTTCAACAGAACACTGGACCACAGCTTCCTATCCAAACACAGCTACTAGCCAAGAAGGATTTGCCTGGCTAGACTCAGTACAAAAGGGCTTGTAAACACAGGAGGTGTAGCTTTCTTCACAACAATGCTACACCATTTACGTTCATTAAAACATATTAGTTTTTTCACATTTTTTACCACAGACTCTTATACAATTTTTCCCCCTCATGTTACACCTGAGTCCTCCTATTCCTCATCTATGGGACAAGACTAAGGCTGGGTCACACACACAGATATCTGGGCAGATATTGTTCACAGATCTCAGGTTGCAGTGAAATCATGGACACATGGTTCCATTTTGTGGCTGTGTACAAATGGAGCAATCTGTGCATGATTTCACTGCAACCAGAGATCTGTGACCAATATCTGCCCAGATATCTGTGTGTGTGACTCCAGCCTATCACTTTTCATGGATAGCACATTACTTGTGCGGTGGGTTATTGTTTGTTCTTCTCTGATCTTGCTATGAGTTCAACTCTTCACTATCTCTCATTATCCAATATTAATTACATTGGAATTCTTATATTTTTTTTCATTTAGTGGCTTTTTTCTATTCATCCTTTTTATTTATTTTATCCATTTTATCCTTTTCCTTTCCTCTTGATCTATTAGATTGTTTTGATTTAATATAGTTTTCATTATGCCAATGAGTTTCAGAATCTGGATTCACAGGATTCCCTCTTAGCTCAACAGAGTAATCATGATTCCAGTTATGCCGAGGGGTTCATCCTTCACGCTTTTGGATTGGAGAGTTCGGATCTTTCATAAGCTATTTTGGTTTTGGTAGCAATTTTTATATATTTTTTTTCTTTCAGATTAATTTTCTATTTATGAATAGTTCTTTTCATGTACAGATATTACCTTTAACAATGGAATAATATTGTTTTGAGTTTTGTGTATGTACCGGGATCGGATTTCACCACGTCATGATGATGTGTTGATAGTTTGGCGTCTCTATGAAGGTTCATAATGTCATCACTATGATCTGTTCTTGATGATTGTATCCCTGAAGAAGGAGCAAAGTGTGCTCCAAAACACCTTGGAAATAAATACATCATTGCTTCAGACCTCTGTGGTCCTGGTTTTCCTACAGCAGCGTGGATCATTGGAGCACCGTCCATTGGTTTTGTTTATGCGCCACGTTGCTCGTGGAAGTGTGGATCCAGCGGCAGCTGTATTACCACATATACTGGTTGTGGGTTACACAACCATCTCAGGTGATCACCTACAATCTTTTCATATCCCCTTTTAATTGAGATAAGACCCTATGCGCCTTGTGTCTCTTGCATCTCTAGACTTTTGAAACACCTCTGCCTGGCACACACTGCTACTAGCCAAAAAGAATTAGCTTGGCTAGATGCAGTAATAAAAGGCTTGTAAACATAGGAGGTATAGCTTTCTTCACATCAGTGCTACACCCCTGCCTGGCACACACTGCTACTAGCCAAAAAGGATTTGCTTGGCTAGATTTGGCCAGATGCTATAAAGAACACTTGCATAGCACAGGATCTATGTAGATTTCAACACAGCCCTGGAACAGACCTGCCTGGCACATAGTGCTTTTAAGCCCTAAAAAGGGCTGTTCTTGGAATGAGTCCCCAAACCTACTACCTCTCTATCTAACTTGGAATGGAATCGCTATCCAACTATCTTTATCTGTAACACACACAGCAGCAGCTGCGGCGCCTGACACTGAGCTCCAACACTGAGAAAATGGCAAAGAGGGAAAATGGTTGGTTCTTATATGGCAAGCACATGTAACATACCCAGCCAATGACACAAGCCCTTGCGTGCAAAAAGTGCACTTTGCTCTATGCGTGCTGATAGGCTGACAGACCGGACCACCCACAGTAAGTGCGGGAAGGAAAAAAATGGAGATCTGGATTATTTGACCACAGACCTCTCCCCAGCCCCTCCCCCCGCCCTCTATTCCTAGACACTGAAACCCATAATAACGTTGAACAAAAGCATTACTGTGAAAAGTCAGTAACACTTTTAGTTAACGAACCGTTATGGAAGATAACCTCAAATTTCCGAATTACTAGCAAATCATTCGCATTCGTCGAATGACTCGAACATAGCCCAAAACAGGTCGAATTTGAAATTGGCGAACATGTTTGATCGAACATTGCTCATCTCTAAAAAAGACCTTGATTCCAGCAATGTATTACTTGCTGGGTTGCTTTCTGTAATTATGATAAATCACTATTTTATCTCCTGCAGATCTACCAGTTCTCTGAATGGTGAGCTCTGTATATTCCCGCACACACCCCTGATTGGCAGGTTTTAACCTAGCTAATCAGTGTTGAGGGAAGGTTATACAGAGCGGTGATTTTATCAAAACTACAGCAAGCAGCCCAGTAAGTGGCACATCTCTAGATTCAGGGTCTTTGTTAGTGATGAGCAAGTGTGATCGTTACTATTCAATACTCAGACGGATAGCACATTATTCACGATGTTCGTTACTCGACAAGTATCACAGGTGCTCGTGAGTGATGTGTCGATCGTTATTGATCAGACATTAATTGACAGCTCCCTTCAGTACACAATGGGAACTGGCACCTCAGGGAGAGCAGATTGAGTGTTAGGCTCTCTCTAGGGGGCACAGCAAGGTGTTTTAGGCATTGAAATCGTAAATAAGCCCGCCCTGTCCAGGAAAGACTCATTTTATGGCTGAATGTGTGTGGGCGGAGCCAATCATTAATTGACTAACATTAGACTCGCTATTCGGACGAATATGCGAGTATGAAAAAATACTTGTTACAAGTATAGTGAGTGCAAATATTTCACTACTCGCTCATCACTAGTCTCTGTCTATACGTTATATAAACCTGGTAACGTATTGCTATTAACAGCATGGATCTTTTACAATTATACAGCATGTTGTCAGCATATGAATCTATTAACTACATTGTATTGTGTCCTGTCTTCTGCCGTAATTCGCGTGGTCCGTTCACAGCCGAGTACAGAAATGAACCCTCTCTGCAGTCATGTCAAAATCCGTTTAGTCATGTTGACACTTCTGCGGTGAAGCATTTAGCGTTTGTATCATCCCCACAGGCCATAAACATTGCTAGTGACAATGCCCTGGTGCTTGTCAAGAGCGTCTTGATAAAGAGGACGTGTCATACAACAACATTCTACATCTGACAGATGGATTGTGCCTCTGTATATTGAGGTAGGAACAAGCCATCCGAGAGCTGCTGCAAACAGCGTCAGGACCGGTATTCATTAACTATTCATTTAGAGGATACTCTCCGCACGCCCATGTCTTTGTTAGACAAATCTACTTCCCACAAAGGTAAACAAGACAAATTCATTAAGCAAAGAAAGAGGAGACAGATTTAAGCACGGCTCCATAGTAATTAAAAGGCAAAACTCGCAACCGATGCAGGGAATTCATAAAGACATTGGTAGGCTGCACACTTCTTCTGTTCTTATATGCATAGACAGTACTGAAGGTTTCACACTGGTGCATTGTCACAGAATGTGTTCACATTATAGATTACATTTTATTATAATATACCGTATATATATATATATTATTATTATTATTATTATTATTATTTATTTATATAGCGCCATTGGGTTCCATGGCGCTTTACATGAGGATGAGGGAGACAAGAACAAGTAGACTAAATCTAGGCGATCAGGACGTACAGGTACAGGAGGGGCAGGGACCCTGTCCACGAGGGCTCACAGTCTATGAGGGTGGGTTAGGATACAGTAGGATGGGTTATGGATAGGATGGATATATATAACCTTATACAGTTGAAACTGTAAGTTTACATACATTCAATCAGAATAAACCTTTCCCGTCTTAGGAAATGCTGCATTTTTCCATCTGTGAACATAGAGCTGATGTGCCTTGCCAAAAAAGTTCTATTTATGTCTCATCTGCCCATAGGACATTCTCCCAGAAGCTTTGTGGCTTGTCAACATATAGTATGGCAAATTCCAGTATGGCTTTTTTATGAATTTTTTTCAACAATGGTGTCTTCCTTGGTTGTCTCCCATAAAATTTAAATTTGCTCAATCAATAATGGTACCTTTACACGCCGCGACGGCAGGCTGGATACATCCCGCTACAGGCTACAAATGTAGCTTGTAGCGTCAATGTAGCCCGTCGTAGCGGCGTCTGAAGACGCGACGCTACAGCCGGCGACAGATACATCTGTTTATGGGCTCTGCTCGAAAACTGATGGCTACATCGCCGATGGTAGCGAGCTGTATCGGCGTGTAAAGAAGCAACGGAAGAGAACTCTGGACACCCAGCGATGTAGCTGCAATGTAGCTAAGGCGTGACCCAGGCTCCGGGATACCCCGCCCCATCACCGATCATTGGAGGAAGCTCCTGCATGACGATTGGTAGTCACTGCCTAGGGCGGCATATTTAAGGAGCTGACCAGTCACACTACACAATCGCTCGAGCGTG
This sequence comes from Allobates femoralis, assembly GCA_033576535.1. Taxonomy (NCBI): domain Eukaryota; kingdom Metazoa; phylum Chordata; class Amphibia; order Anura; family Aromobatidae; genus Allobates; species Allobates femoralis. The sequence goes on along the minus strand of JARQOC010000001.1, from coordinate 73,491,294 downwards.
CTGTATTTCTCAGCCTCCTGCGATGCCTGGCCAATCATGATGATATTGCGATGTCCTATCATCGTACGGACGGCTCGTAATCCAAGATTGTGGCACGCCTATGTGCTGTCCCTGCTGCACCAGGTCCTCCCATAGTAGCTGGTTGTAGTGGTGTGTACATGAGCTACAGCTGGCTACTTGAGACACCCGGCGATGTAGCTAGCTACAGATGTAGCGTGGCGTAGCGCACCTTATGGCGGCGTGTTGACCGTTTGTAGCCGTTTGAGCGTGCTCGTGCACGTGAAGTAGCGGGATGTATCCAGCCTGCCGTCGCGGCGTGTAAAGGTACCATGACAGATGAAGCGATCTGACACTGTTGTTCATTGTGCTTGAAGTTCACCTTTAATCTCTTTAGACGTTTTCCTGGGCTCTATTGTTACCAGTCATATTATTGGTCTCTTTGATTTGTCATCAGTTTTCCTCCTGCGGCCACATCCAGGGAGATTGGCTACAGTCCCATGGATCTTAAATTTCTGAATAATATGTGCAACTGTAGTCACAGGAACATGAAGCTGCTTGGAGATCGTTTTATAACCTTTACCTTTAACATGCATGTCTATAATTGTCTTTCTAATCTCCTGAGACAGCTCTTACCTTTGCTTCCTCTGGTCTATGTTGAGTGCGGTACACACCATGTCACCAAACAGCACAGTGAGTACCTGTAGCCCTATATGCAGGCCCACTGACTGATTACAAGATTGTAGACACCTGTGATGCTAATTAGTGAACACACCCTGATTTATCATGTCCCTTTTGTCACATTATTTTCAGGGGTACCATCACTTCTGTCCAGGACTATTTCATGAGTTTAATTTTTTTTTTAATTCTGTGGAAGCAGTGTTGTGAAAATTGATGTCTGATTTTCATTTGCTCATTTTCATAGATTTTTAGTTTATTATTACTTTTGTCATATTCAAGTTATTTCTGTGGCCATTGTGGGTTTTTCTTTCATTAAATGAGGGGTACCAACAATTTTGACCACATGTGTATGTAATGAAAAACTATGGTTTGGGCACATGTCAGAGATTGGAAGGGAAGGAGCAACATTTGACTTTTCAAACTCAAAATTGACTAGAATCTTTAGTGGATGCCATGACACATTTGCAGAGCCCCTGATGTGCCTAAACAGTTGAAACCACCACGAGTGACCCCATTTTGGAAACTAGATTCCTCAAGGTATTTATCTAACCTTGTTGTGAGCATATTGAACCCCCACAAAAAAGCTTTTTTAGCTCCATAAGTAGTGGAAAACTAAAGTTTGGGCGCATGGCAGGTTTGGAAAAGAAGCACCGCCATTTGAGTTTTCAAACACAAAATTAGCTGAAATTGTTAACGGAAGCCATGTAGTGTTTAGAGAGCCTTTGATTTGGCTAAACAGTGGAAATCCCCACAAGTGACCCCGTTTTGGAAACTAAAACCCTCAAGAAATGTATCTAATTTATCTAGATATGTGGGGAGCACCTTGCATTCTCAGGTGTGTAACAGGATTTAAGAACTTTGAGATGTGAAAATAAAAAACAAAAAATAAAACATTTTTCTCACACAGATGTTGTTTTAGCCAAATATATTTTTACAAGGGTAACAGGAAAAAAATGCACCGTACGATTTGTTGGTCAAGTTCTCTTGAGTACAACAATACCCCATATGTGATTGAAAACTACTTTTGAGGCACAACGCAAATCTCAGAAATGAAGGAATGCCATATCGGAGTTCAAATATAGCTGGAATGGTTTGGGGGTGTAATGTCACATTGGCAGAGTCCCTGACCTGCCAGAAAAGCAGAACTTCCCCCATAAGTGAAGCCATTTTACAAACTGCACCTCTCCATTAATTTTTTTAGGGGTGCAGTGAGTACATTGACACCACATGTGTAACTGACTTTTATGTGATTGGGCGATGAAGAAAGAATAATTTAATTTGTTTCACTAAAATGTTATTTTAGCCTTAAGGGCGCCAATACCTGCCATGTAATCCGGAACTACTTTAGAGGTACACTTCAAAGCTGAGAAGGGAAGGAGCAACATATTAGACTTAATAATTTGCTGAAATGGTTTGCAGGTGCCATGTCACATTGGCAGAGCTGCTGAGGTGCCAGAATAGCAGAAATTCCCAAGTGACCCCATTTTACAAATGTCACGCTTCATTGAATTCATATATATTGACACCACAGATTTGTCACAAAATGTTATACTATTTGGTGATGAAAAACAACTAATTACATTTTGACCACTAAATTGTTGTTTTAACCCCAAATTTCTAATTTTAACAAGGGAAATAGGTAAAAAGGTCCATTGTAACTCTACAGTACTGTTGGGTCAAACACCAGGGCTTGGGAGGGAAGGAGCGCCATTTGACTTATGGAGCACAGAATTTGCTAAGATAGTGTGTGGACTCCATTTGCAGAGCCAGAAAAGTCCTTAAGTGACCACAATTTGTAAATTCATCTTGACGATTTGTCTCTTGAACACACCCATGAAGTCAAATGCAGTGAATGTTGCAGGATTAAAAAATGCAGATATGCTCTCGCAGTGCTCAGTTCATTGTAGTGCCCAAACATTGTGCCCAGCTTGTAGTTCTTGAGACACACAACCCTTAAATTAAGTTGGCTCCCTCACTACAACAAAGCAAATGTTGACATTACCTTTGGTTTAGACAAATTGTGGTGCTCAGAAAGGAGGGAGGCATTTGGATTTGGAAGCACAGGTTTTTCTTGTTTTCTTTTTTTGTGGGGGAGGAGCAATAATGCTTTTCCAGAGCTTTTGTGCTACCTGTAGTGTGGAAGTTCTCTAAATTTCCATTAATAGATGATGGACCTGAGTGGAGACTTAATTTATTGTGGGTTGAGTTAAATGTTATTGGTGGCAATTTGGGGAAACCTCCAATGGATCCATTCACTAATTAGCATATAAGTACGAAGTGTCATATGATCCGAGCTGCTACCAAAGGAAGACGAGGACAATGGATCGTCTGGTTGAAGTAGTTCTTTAATCCGACGCGTTTCGGATTCAGCATGTCCCTGAGGAAGGAGCTGGGAGATAGCTCCGAAATGCATCGGATTAAAGAACTACTTCAACCAGACGATCCATTGTCCTGGTCTTCCTTTGGTAGCAGCGCGGATCATATGACACTTCGTACTTATATGCTGAATTCTGACTGCGGTGACTTGTGCATGTGTGGATCCAGCAGCAGCTACTGACTAAGCGTTCATACTGGTTGTGGGTTTTACACAACCAGATCAGGTGAGCAGGCCCTTGTCGCCATACATATACCTCTATATAATAGAGATAAGACCCTATTGCGCATTTGTCTCTTTTCTATAGATTTCTGCCATTCACTAATTAGGCATCAGAATTACTCCGGACTCCATTTGGCCTTTGTTTAGTGGTATCCTTCTTTTCAAAGGTGCACAAAACTTTTGTGCACATCTAAAAACACATGTAAAATATTGACACTCCCAGATCACAAGGCAGACAGGAGTTCAAAGGACAAAAAGAATATATAGTATAGGGCAAGTTTTATACCAGGGAGTCCAACCTGGATACTCACATAGCACAAAGGATGGAGTTCAAAGGGACTCCATCTTCCTCATTACAGTGAATATTCCTTTGGGAATTTTGCATGAATCTTTTTTTTTCAGAAATTTACACATAATCCTCGATGTAAGCACGTAGCGTAGAGCGCAGGATACTGCTATCTTTGGGAGGCAGATTTGATTGCTTTCATTTCCATTTTTTATGCCATTTACCGTATATACTCGTGTATAAGCCGACCCGTGTATAAGCCGACCCCCCTACTTTTGCCCCAAAAATCTGGAAAAACCTATTGACTCGTGTATAAGCCGAGGGTGGACCCCAGCACAGGTATACAGCCCCCAGCAGTGTGGTATACAGGCCCCCCCAGTGGTATACAGGCCTCCCCAGTGGTAGTATACAGCAGCCCCAGTGGTAGTATATAGCAGCCCCAGTGGTAGTATACAGCAGCCCCAGTGGTAGTATACAGCAGCCCCAGTGGTAGTATACAGCAGCCCCAGTGGTAGTATATAGCAGCCCCAGTGGTAGTATACAGCAGCCCCAGTGGTCGTATACAGCAGCCCCAGTGGTAGTATACTGCAGCCCCAGTGGTAGTATACAGCAGCCCCAGTGGTAGTATATAGCAGCCCCAGTGGTAGTATATAGCAGCCCCAGTGGTAGTATACAGCAGCCCCAGTGGTAGTATACAGCAGCCCCAGTGGTAGTATATAGCAGCCCCAGTGGTAGTATACAGCAGCCCCAGTGGTAGTATACAGCAGCCCCAGTGGTAGTATATAGCAGCCCCAGTGGTAGTATACAGCAGCCCCAGTGGTAGTATACAGCAGCCCCAGTGGTAGTATAAAGCAGCCAGTGGTATACAGCAGGCCCCCAGGGGGTACCCAGCAGCCCCATGGGGGTACACAGCAGCCCCCTGGGGGTACCCAGCAGCCCCCAGAGGGTACACAGCAGCCCCCTGGGGGTCCCCAGCCGCCCCCTGGGGGTCCCCAGCAGCCCCCTGGGGGTACCCAGCAGCCCCCAAATGCTGGCACTCGCCCCCCCTTGCAAGGGCCCCCCCCGCTTCTCTTACCATCCCGGTCTTCTGATCAGCGCTGCTCCTCGGCCGCCTTCCTCACGGCTCCCGTCCTGCTACATCCGGGATCCCCGGCCGTCGCGCGATGACATCATATGCCTGCGACGGCCGGAGATCCCGGATATAGCAGGACGGACGGACGGAGCAGCGAGGAGCACCGAGGAGCGGCGCCGATCAGAAGTCCGGAATGGTAATATAACCATCAGGGGGGGGGGCCCTTACAAGGGGGGGGCGAGTGCCAGCATTTGGGGGCTATATGCACTGCTTCCCCCTGCCGCTGATTGACAGGGGGAAGCAGTGCATATTTAATGAGCGGCCCCACGTGACGGGGCTGCTCATACAGCCAGGGGCGGACCCAGACTGTAGTGGGCCCTGGTGCAAGAAATTTTTCGGGGCCCCCCCCCCCGCCCCTCATAGTGGCGACAAAGTAACGTAAACATATAGATTGTAATATTTATTTACAACGCAACTATCAAATCTAAATAGTAAAGTTGCTTAATTTTGGTGAGCAGGTCCCGCCAGGGAAACGCCTCCTGCCATTGACATCAGTGCCGGATTCCGCCCTGCTCCAGATTATACTGTATTCATACAGCGGGGCGGGTTCCGGTGCTGATGTCACACACTTCATTCAGTGCTGCATTCAGTTTGCATAGCTCCAGGACAGGGGTCACAGGTCCTCTTTAAAAGCAATGACTATTTCCCCAAAATGGTGCAAATTTTTCACAACAAAAAACTGGCAGAAAGCTTTATCAATTTACAAAAATAATGTTGGTAGGGTAAGAGGGAGGACATAAGTGGAAAACACAATACAGCGGTATGTTTATCACATGTTGGACACTAATAGGCACACCTACCTATTGTTGTCTATACGACTTTGCTGAGATGTCACTAAGTAGTAGGACGGGGAAAAAAATGTTTCATATGGCACTACTATTCACATAAAGATGAGATGACATAATCTGTGATGAAGCAGATGACACAAAAATTAGCAATACCTACTAGCAAACATTTTACTGCTAAAACATCTAAATATTAGTGATGGGCGAACCACAGATGCTCAGGGTCCGGAGACTGGCCCGACCTACAGTACAGCCCTGCACAGTCAGACTCCAAAAAACATACACTACTCAGCATAGCCTCCAGTTAATATAAACAGTCCACCACAGCCTCCAAGTAATTATACAGTCCATCACAGCCTAATATATACAGTCCACCACAGTCTCGAGGTAATATATACAGCCCAGTACAGCCGCCAGGTAATATTTACAGCCCAGTACAGCCGCCAGGTAATATATACAGCCCAGCACAGCTGCCAGGTAATATATACAGTCCAGTACAGCCTCCAGGTACTATATACAGCCCAGCACAGCCGCCAGGTAATATATACAGTCCAGCACAGCCGCCAGGTAATATATACAGCCCAGCACAGCCTACAGGTAACATTATACAGTCCAGCACAGCCGCCAGGTAATATATACAGACTAGCACAGCCTCCAGGTAATATATGCAGCCCAGCACAGCTGCCAGGTAATATATACAGTCCAGCACAGCCGCCAGGTAATATATACAGTCCAGCATAGCCTGGCATAACATATATAGCCCAAGACAGCCTCAAGGAGGATATATATATTGTAGATGTGTGCCTGATGCTATCGCATCGGAGGGCGAGGATCGGTACGGCGGGGGACAGCAAAATGGACACACACACACCTACACACACAGACACACACCTACACACCCCCTTTCGGTCTCACCCGTTCCCACCCATCGCTGATGGAAGCTTGAACCGGGAATGAGGTGGTCAACGCACGATGGAGGGGGTTAATGGTGGAGGAGCATAGGGTCAGATGGGGGCTCCATGGTGGGTGTTGGAGCTCCCCCTGTGCCTGGCTGGGCTTCGGGGAGCAGTCCGGTGGCGGTGGCTGGTACTGGGCATGGCGGCTGCTGGCGGCGAGATGTGCAGCTGGGTGGCTGGTGCTGGCCATGGCGACTGCTGTCGGCGAGGTGTGCAGCTGGGAGCGGTCCGGTGGCTGGTGCTGGCCACGGCGGCTGCTGGTGTCGGGATGTGCAGCGGGGAGCGGTCCGGTGGCTGGAGCTGCCCATGGCGGCTGCGGTCAGCGAGATGTGCAGCGGGGAGCGGTACCGGTGGCTGGAGCTGCCTATGGCGGCTGCGGTCAGCGAGATGTGCAGCTGTGAGCGGTCCGGTGGCTGGTGCTGGCCATGGCGGCTGCTGGCGACGGGATGTGCAGCGGGGAGCGGTCCGGTGGCTGGAGCTGCCTGTGGCGGCTGCGGTCAGCGAGATGTGCAGCTGTGAGCGGTCCGGTGGCTGGAGCTGGCCATGGCGGCGGGATGCGCCGCTGGGAGCGGTCCTTTCTTTTGTAATCCTCTCCCCTATATGCGGCTCACTTTCTTTATAGTGCTTCTTCTCACTCTATATGCCTGGGGGAGAAGCTCGGCTGCATCACGGAAGGGACCCCCCTTCCATGATGCAGCCGAGCTTCTCCCCCAGGACCCACCTTCCGAAAGGGGGGTCCTGGGGGCCCAGGACCAGGACCCCCCTTCCTTGATGCATCCAAGCTTATCCCCCTAGTTGGGGAAGAAGCTCGGCTGCATCAAGGAAAGGGCCCGGGGCCCTAGGGGAGGTCCTGGGGGAGAAGCTTGGCTGCATTAAGGAAGGAGGGGGCCCCTACGAGTCCTAGGGCCCCCCCCTTCCTTGATGCAGCCGAGCTTCTCCCCCAGGACCCCCTTCTGAAGGGGGGGGCTGGGGCCTCAGGACACCCCCTTCCTTGATGCATCCGAGCTTATGCCCAAGCTTGGGGAGACAGCTGCATCAAGGAAGGGGGGTCCTGGGGCCCCCATGACCCCCATCCCCTTCTCAAGGGGGTCCTTGGGGCCCCAGGAATGTCCCTTCCTTGAGGCATCCAAATCCTGCTCCCCCCCCCCCTCAAATCATGTTGGTGGCTGTGCACTGCAGTGCTGTGTTCACAGTTTCCCTCCCCACCAGGCACCAGACCAAAGCCCTGCTCCGGGGCTCTTACCTGGCTGGAGCCCTCAGTATCCTCAATCAGCTTGCTCACCGCCGGGTCGTCTCATTGTCTTCCGACTTCTGGAGAGGGTGTGATGCCTGCCTCCACGGAAGAGCCGGAAGTGAAGCAGCACCGACCGCCCCCAGCCCCCTCTGCCTCAATGCTGCTGCTCCACCAGCATTCGTACTACTGATAGCAGCGCCGCCCGCAGCCAGCACTTCCCCCCCGGGACTCAATGTAAGAAAAGAGCTGCGGGTGTGCAGCGCGACGCTGCTGGCACATGACATGACACAGCACCATGGGCGCGCAATGCCAGCACAGCAGTGCCGCGGGTGCGCAGCGCTGCTGACACCCGACCGGGTGCGCAGCGCTGCTAACATCCGACAGCACCCCCCCGAATGCAGCCTCCTTCTGTATGTCAGGGGGAACGGACCTACCGCTGGAGCCTCAGGGGCCCCCTAGGTGCCCTGGGCCCTGGTGCAACTGCACCAGTTGCACCACGGTAGTTCCGCCCCTGCATACAGCAGCCTCCCCCCGCCTCCTCCAGCCTCCATAGCCCCCACCACAGCCACCACACCATGGGCCCCCATATAGACCCGTGTATAAGCCGAGGGGGAGAACTTTTCAGCCCAAAAACTCGGCTTATACACGAGTATATACGGTACTTTGTGGAATAAGTGAATAAGGGAATAAGCAGCTTTATTCCTCAGGTCAGTCTGATCACGGCAATAACAAATTTATAAAAACATTTTTATGTTCACCACTATCACACTAAATAAATATATAAAATGAGATTGTCAGCTCACCTCTTCCTCTGGTTACCGTGTCCACCGGACTGCACGGATCCACTGGGTGAAAGTCGATATGCACCAAACAATAAGCATCACGTCTTTTTGGACGAATGATCCCTGGAAATCCAAGGTTTCTTAAAACATCCGTTTATTTCTTCATATTAAAAACAGGTAACAAAAATGTCTGGGAGTTTAGATATACTCATGATTGCAAGTAAGGCAACCCCATGATTAAGACCTGTTTGGGTCGAAACATGCTGGTTTCTATGCCTTCTTTTCAATCATGAGTGCATCCAAACTGCCTTACCTTTTTGTTAACTGTTTTTAATATGAAGAAATAAACGGATGTTTTAAGAAACTTTGGATATCCAGGGATCATTCGTCCAAAAAAGGCGCTGGATGCTGATCATTTTGTTCCTATCACACTAAAATCGCTTTTTTTTTTTTACAAAATAAAGTTTTTTTTGTGTGTTTATGTGGGAGTGGGTTCAGTCTATTTGTTATGCCTAAGATTAAGAGGTTTTCACCTTGAAACGCATCTGGAAGCCCCAATGGGGGTGTTTATAAAGTTTTGATGGATCCACAAGCTTGAATAAAGACTTTATGATTTTATAAACTGAAGAAAAGTGGCATCGGAATCCGGCTCTTCTCCGGCTCCAGTGGAAGCCAGACACTATATCCAGATGCCTGGGAGTCTATGAGTACATACTGGTGAGCTGAAAAGTCCCGCTCCCCTTTCCTATATCTACTCAGGGGCGGACCTACCATGGTGCAGATGGTTCAGCTGCACCAGGGCCCCGACCGGGTAGGGGGCCCCTCAAGCACCTGTAGGGGGCCCTGCACAGCTGCCCCCCGTGACTCTGTGTCAGAGGAGAGGAGGTTAACTGAGGGAAGCTTCCTGCTTCCCTTGGCTGTTCCTGCCCCTCCTCTCCTCTGCCGCCCCGGCTCCCAGACCTGCAATGCACGGCTCGGCGCAGGCAGGAGCCGCTCGCAACCCCCCCCCCTCAACTGCAGCTGCACCAGGGCCCGCCAGGCTCAAGTTCCATCACTGTATCTACTATACTATTTTTTGTGCCATTCACCTTGTGGAATAAGTGATTAAGCAGCTTTTTTCCTCTGGTCAGTCTGATCACAGCAATACCAAATTTATGAAATTATTTTTTTGTTCAGCCACTATCACACTAAAATTACTTTTTTTTTTTACAAAATAAATTTTCTTTTGCATCACTGAATTTTGAAGATTATAGTTTTTTTTTATTTTACGACGACACTTATGTAAGCACTTGCTTTTTTGCAGGATGATGTTTTTATTGGTGCCATTTTGGCCCACATAATGCTTTTTGATCGATTTCTATTCTGCTTTTTGTGAGGCAAAATCAAGAAGAAACACCTTTCACAGAGTCAAACAACATCATAAATTGGATTATTATGTTAATCTGTTTTCCCCTAGTCAAACAACATAAAAAACAATATAAATGTGGTATCACTGTAATAGTACCAACTGAAAGAATAAAGCTGTATTTCCCTTCGTCCACAGCAGCACATGATTGGGTTACCATGCTCCTGTGCACCAGCAGGACAAAGTGGAATTTTTAAAAACTTGGCAGGTCCCTCACCCCGTGCCTCCTCAGCATAAAGGTGGGTAGCCTCCCTGAGATCACAAGTTTAATGACACATAACCACCATAATAATAGAACACATAGGATTCAGTGGGAGCCTTGATCTGCTGCTGGACTAGGGGAAAGCAGATTAACATAATAATCCAATCTTCTCCTTCATCCATAGCAGCATAAAATGTTATTTAGCACATATTTATTGGGGAGGGTGTGAAAAGTCCAGAAAGATCTGGCAAAAGTAGTAGAAAAAGCAGAGGATGCAGATCATTGCCATGTAGTGCACCATGACTGACACCAGAGACTACAACAAGGGATCAAGTGTCCTCTTGTTGAAATCTGGTGTCATAGTGATGGTGCACTGTATGGCAATGATCTGCCATATAGTACAATATCACCGTGACCCCAGAGACTACAACAAGTAGTCAAGTTTCCTCTTGTTGTGGTCTCTGGGGTAACGGTGATGGTGCATTGTATGGCAATGATCTGTCATACAGTGTACCATCACTATGACACCAAAGACTGCAACATGAGGACAATTGATCCCTTCCTGCAGTCTCTGGATGTAGCAGAGGCGATCGAGCGTCATGGGACCATCGTTTTGGACAACTTTGGATAATAATAAAGATGGAGTCCAAATTTTGATTGTGTTTTATTTCTAATAAAAGATTTTTCTCTGTGTGGTGTATTTTTTTTACTATGTACTAGAGATTCCTAATGGTTGGGTCTAACACTGGCCCGACATTATGATTCTTGCGCTTAGTGCCAGCTGCCAAAAAAAGTTGGCATTAACCCCTTTATTACCCAGTTTGCCTCCAGCACCAGGGCAACTGGAAGAGCCTGGGTAGAGCACGAGAAAATGGCGCTTCAATGAATGCACCATTTTCTGGGGTAGCTGCGGGCTGCACTTTGCAGCATAGGTAGCCCACAATGCTTGGACTTCTCCATGCTGAGGATTCCATCCCCCAGCTGCCTAGCTGTACCTGGCTGGACCAAAAATATGGCGGAGCCCCACAACATTTTTTTCCTCAAATATGTTCTATAAAAAAAAAATGTTGGGCTTCGCTGTATTTTTGGTTGCCAGCTAGGTACAACAAGGCAGCTGGGGGTGGGTGGCAGTCCGTAGCTGCCAAATTGTACCTGGCTGGCAACCAAAAATATGGCGAAGCACCGTGTGTTTTTTAAAATAAATTATTACAAATAAAAAAAAAACATGTTTTGGTTGCCAGCCAGGTATAACTTGGCAGCTGGGGTGCTGGAATCCTCAGTGTGGAGAGCCCCAAATGTTCTGGGCCACCCACACTGCGAATTGAAGCCCACAGCCACCCCAGAAAATAGCGCATTCATTAGAGGTGCCATTTTCTGCTGCTGCACCCTTCCAGTTGCCTTCCAGGGTCCTCTCCTAGCCTCCTAAATGCTGTGATCACTATTGTAATCAGAACTAAAAGGGTTAACCAGCTAGGGGTGGTACAGGCACTACTCCTGGCAGTGAGAGCCAGGGTAACAGGCCAAATTAACCCATGTTTAAATTAAACCAGGGTATAGTTTGGCCAAGGCCAGAGTATACCCTGGGAGACTAAACTGTCCTAGGTCAAACTGTACCCAGGAGTGTAAATTAGCCTGGGCCAAACTATACAACTTCAGGCTAAAATATGCCCAATATTACCCCCTATTTTATGAGCCTTTGTAAATGAGATACATTTTTTTTGTTGACTTACACGCAGTGAAAATGGATTGTATCTGAGATTACACTGTTGTCCATTAAGATACTTGCTTCCTGAAGGCCTGTCACAACAGCCCAAATACTGGTGGCTATTTTGGCAGAGATTAAAAGTTAGCCAAAATCTCTGACTCTTATTACTGGAAGGGAATCGAGAACGGCATTTACCAACATTTCAAAGCATATCTAAAATGTTTTGTCATGCATCCCAAAACCAGCAAGGAGGCTCCACCACTCAACATTATAACAGTGCCTGAAAAGGTATGGAGCTTAGTTGGGATTGATATGATCAATCCTCTTCAGGAATCATTAAATGGAAACCAATATATAGTTGCTGCCACTGATTATTGTCGACATGGACTGAAGCAGTAGCTCTTCTGGATAATAGTGCAAAGTCAGTAGCAGATTTTTTGTACTTCATTATATGCCACCTTGGATGTATGGACACAATCTTACCAGCTACCACCATCATCTTCTTAAGATCTTTTGTTTTTGTTCTTGGGTTGATATGCAAATTTCGGAGCAAAGCATGTTCATCTACAGTTAGGGCCAGAAATATTTGGACAGTGACACAATTTTCGCGAGTTGGGCTCTGCATGCCACCACATTGGATTTGAAATGAAACCTCTACAACAGAATTCAAGTGCAGATTGTAACGTTTAGTTTGAAGGGTTGAACAAAAATATCTGATAGAAAATGTAGGAATTGTACACATTTCTTTACAAACACTCCACATTTTAGGAGGTCAAAAGTAATTGGACAAATAAACATAACCCAAACAAAATATTTTTATTTTCAATATTTTGTTGCGAATCCTTTGGAGGCAATCACTGCCTTAAGTCTGGAACCCATGGACATCACCAAACGCTGGGTTTCCTCCTTCTTAATGCTTTGCCAGGCCTATACAGCCGCAGCCTTCAGGTCTTGCTTGTTTGTGGGTCTTTCCGTCTTAAGTCTGGATTTCAGCAAGTGAAATGCATGCTCAATTGGGTTAAAATCTGGTGATTGACTTGGCCATTGCAGAATGTTCCACTTTTTTGCACTCATGAACTCCTGGGTAGCTTTGGCTGTATGCTTGGGGTCATTGTCCATCTGTACTATGAAGCGCCGTCCAATCAACTTTGCAGCATTTGGCTGAATCTGGGCTGAAAGTATATCCCGGTACACTTCAGAATTCATCCGGCTACTCTTGTCTGCTGTTATGTCATCAATAAACACAAGTGACCCAGTGCCATTGAAAGCCATGCATGCCCATGCCATCACGTTGCCTCCACCATGTTTTACAGAGGATGTGGTGTGCCTTGGATCATGTGCCGTTCCCTTTCTTCTCCAAACTTTTTTCTTCCCATCATTCTGGTACAGGTTGATCTTTGTCTCATCTGTCCATAGAATACTTTTCCAGAACTGAGCTGGCTTCTTGAGGTGTTTTTCAGCAAATTTAACTCTGGCCTGTCTATTTTTGGAATTGATGAATGGTTTGCATCTAGATGTGAACCCTTTGTATTTACTGTCATGGAGTCTTCTCTTTACTGTTGACTTAGAGACAGATACACCTACTTCACTGAGAGTGTTCTGGACTTCAGTTGATGTTGTGAACGGGTTCTTCTTCACCAAATAAAGTATGCGGCGATCATCCACCACTGTTGTCATCCGTGGACGCCCAGGCCTTTTAGAGTTCCCAAGCTCACCAGTCAATTCCTTTTTTCTCAGAATGTACCCAACTGTTGATTTTGCTACTCCAAGCATGTCTGCTATCTCTCTGATGGATTTTTTTCTTTTTTTTCAGCCTCAGGATGTTCTGCTTCACCTCAATTGAGAGTTCCTTTGACCGCATGTTGTCTGGTCACAGCAACAGCTTCCAAATGCAAAACCACACACCTGGAATCCACCCCTGACCTTTTAACTACTTCATTGATTACAGGTTAACGAGGGAGACGCCTTCAGAGTTAATTGCAGCCCTTAGAGTCCATTGTCCAATTACTTTTAGTCCCTTGAAAAAGAGGAGGCTATGCATTACAGAGCTATGATTCCTAAACCCTTTCTCCGATTTGGATGTGGAAACTCTCATATTGCAGCTGGAGTGTGCACTTTCAGCCCATATTTTATATATAATTGTATCTCTGAACATGTTTTTGTAAACAGCTAAAATAACAAAACTTGTGTCACTGTCCAAATATTTCTGGCCCTAACTGTATGTGACACTGAACCCTTTTCCTTCTTGAGTGGTATGATGGCTGGACATTCCCATCTTGTTTGTATTAGTGTATAATTGTTTGTACAGATAAATGAGGCACCTTGAGGTATCTGGAAATTGCACCCAAGGATGAACCAGGCTTGTGCAAGTCCACAATTCCTCTTCCTGATATCTTGGATGATTTATTCAGACTTTCCCATGACGCTACACTAAGAAGCAGGTGTGCGTTAATATACATACACAAGTGTGTCTCTAATTAACTCAGATGTTTCCATAAACCTATAACAAGCTTCCAAACACATGACATCATCATATGTGCTGTCCCAAATTGTTTAAAGCATAGTAATCTTAGGGTGTGCAAACTTGTGACTTTGCAGAAAGTGATACAAATGCCTTAAAACATTATCTGTCTCTTATTATTCTAGCATTTAGTAAATATTAATAATTATGATAATCCTAATTGACCTACAACATGAAAAGTTTATTCTGATTTCATATCAGATAGTGAGAAAAACAGGCATATGGGTCTTTTTATATAGTATATGTGAACTTCTGGTTTCAATTGTATGTTATTTTATTTTAGTGTGTAACTACTGAGAAGTGGATTCTTTACAATATACGGTATGTTTACTGATTGACGTTTTTCTGGCTAATGTAATAAACCTCTGTGTTTTAGAACTTTAAGATTTAAGTCAATTATCTTCTCACACAACTTACCTGACAAATTTGAACCCCCAATAAGATGTTGAAAAATGAAAGGGACTCTGTCAGGTCATTTTTCAGTATAATACTAATAGTACTCTTGAATAGTCCATGGGCAGACCTTTTAAAACATGAACAAATCATTACTGTACCCTCTGTAGTTTTGTTGCTATAAGCATCTTTACACCCAGTACATAGCTGGCTGAACTAGTCTGGGCCATTACTTCCTCTGCTAAATAGTCCATTATATGTAAATGTTATATAAGTAACCATGCCTAACCAAGCTGATATTTCCTCCCTACCCCTGGGCTCTGTTTCTCACTACTAGCTTTCATTTTCACTTTAGATGGGTGCTTGCAAAGAAGGGCATGTAGTGCAGTGATGTCACTATATGAATATTTATTCCCTGGGAGTGGGCAACAGAGAAGTAAGCGATCACTCACTGTGATTGACAGATGGAATTAATCTCTTTATTTGCAGTTTAGAGCAGGGGTCTCAAACTCCAGGCCTCGAGGGCCGCACACAGTGCAGGTTTTCAGGATTTCTTTGGAATTTGACAGTTGGTCATTTGATTACCAACTGTCAAATGCAATGGAAATCCTGAAAACCTGGACTGTGTGCGGCCCTCGAGGCCTGGAGTTTGAGACCCCTGGTTTAGAGGATGGGGAGTATAATAATAATAATAATATAATAATAAATCTTTATTTATATAGCACCAACATATTCCGCAGCGCCTTACAATACAGTGGTTCATAAATGAAAAATATACAATACAATAAAGTAAGTAATTACAGTAGAGAAATAATACAGCACAATAATTGGTTACAATACAATAAACATAGAATCAATGTACAAAATACAATCAATAAATAAAACAAAAAATATAGGTGACCCTGCTCAAAAGAGCTTACAATCTACAATGCGATAGGGGTTACACAAAGTATAGGGGCTTATACCACTGATGGTCCAGGCATCTTGAGGAAATGGGGGATAGAAGTTAAGTTGCATGAATGGTCATCAGACAATCTGTGAAGAGCTTTTGGGTTTGGTGGAGTTTGAAGAAGAGTTATGTCCTGAGAGATAGTGAATGGGCTATATACAGTACAAAGGAATTTTATTAGGGAGCATTATAAGCCGCCTTAAAAAGATTTTTTAGGAGCGTCTGAAGCCATGCAAGTTGTGGATAGTCCTGATTTCTTGAGGTTGAGCATTCCAGAGAATTGGTGCAGCTCGGGAGAAGTCTTGGAGTCGGGCGTGGGATGATCGGATTAGTGCAGAAGTTAGTAGAAGGTTGTTTGTAGAACATAGAGAACAGGTGGGGTGATAGACAGAGATGAGGGAGGAGATGTAGGGAGGTGCTGCACTGTGAAGAGCTTTGTGGGTGAGAACAAGCAATTTGAATTTGATCATGTAGTGTACAGATAGCCAGTGCAATGACTGTCACAGAGCGTAGGCATCTGAGTAACGGTTGGTCAGATAAGTAATCCTGGCTGCTGCATTAAGGATGGACTGAAGAGGGGAAAGTTTAGAGAGGGGGAGGCCAATTAAAAGAGAATTGCAGTAGTCAAGGCGGGAGTGAATCAGAGCCACAGAGAGGGTTTTTGTTGTTTTCATGATGAGAAAGGGGCGGACTCTAGAGATGTTCTTCAGGTGTAAGTGACAAGGGTGGATGAGAGATTGTGTATGGGAGGTGAAAGAGAGATCAGTGTCAAACATAACACCCAGACAGCGAGCCTGCTACCTAGTTATCGTGGTGCCACACACTGAGGGAAAGATGTCAGATTTAGGGAGGTTAGTTGAGGGTGGGAGCAAAAGAAGTTCAGTTTTGGAAAGTTTGAGTTTCAAATAGAGAGCAGACATGATGTTGGAAACTACAGCCAGACAGTTATTGGTGTTCGTTAAAACTGCAAGGGTAAGGTCAGGGGCAGAAGTGTATAATTGTATGTCATCAGCATAGAGATGGTACTGGAAGCCAAATCTGCTGATGGTGTGTCCAATCGGGGCAGTGTGGGGAGAGAAGAGAAGAGGTCCGAGGACTGAACCCTGAGGGACCCCAATAGTGAGAGGGAGAGGGGAGGAAGTGGATCCAGCAAATGATACACTGAAAGAACGGTCAGAAAGATAGGAAGAGAGCCAGGAGAGAGCAGAATCCTTTATGCTAATGGAGTGCAACATAGAGAGTAGGATATGGTGGTCAACTGTATCAAAAGCTGCGGAGAAGTCAAGAAGAATAAGCAGAGAGTGCTCACCATTATGTTCTGCCATCAGAAGGTCATTGGTCACTTTGATGAGGACAGGTTCTGTAGAGTGAAGGGGGCGGAAACCATACTGTAATGGATCTAGAAGAGAGTAAGTGGAGAGGTAACAGGTGAGGTGAGTGTAGACCAGGTGCTCCAAGAGTTTAGAGATGAAGGGGAGATTAGAGACTGGTCTGTAGTTATTTGTGCACGATGGATCAAGATAATTTTTCTTAAAAAATGGAGTAATAATAGAGTGTTTGAAGGAGGAGGGAATGATGCCAGAAGAGAGGGAGAGGTTGAAGATTGTGGTTAGGTGAGAAGGGACGACCGGAGAGAGAGACTGAAGTAGGTGTGAGAGAATGGGGTCAGTGGTGCATGTAGTGGGATGAGAGGAAGAGAGGAGCCTGGAGACTTCTTCTTTTGTAACTGGGTCAAATGTGGAGAAGGAGCCAGAGGATATGTGGGAAAGAATGGGAGTAACAGCGCCTGGAGGCTGGGAGCTGATTTCCTGGTGAATGTCTATTTTCCCCATAAAGTAAGAGGCCAGATCATCAGCACAGAGGTCAGTGTTAGGGACCTGCAATTTAGGACTGAGGAGAGAGTGAAAGGTGTCAAAGAGTTTTTTTTGGATTGTTGGATAGTGAGGAGATCAGGGTGGGGAAATAGGTTTGTTTTGCAAGGTGAAGGTCAGAGTTGTAGGTTTTTAGCATGAATTTATAATGAATAAAGTTTTCTGGTGAGCAAGTTTTCCTCCATAGGCATTCAGCACTCCTAGAGCATCACTGGAGGAATCGAGTTTGTGATGTGAGCCAAGGCTGTTTTGTTCTATGTTTGGAGGTCCTAAGAGTGAGGGGCGCTACTTGGTCCAGGGTGCTGGACAAGTGTCATTGTAGTGATTCACTGCCAGATCTAGACAGGGAAATGAAGAGATTGGGGACAGTGATGAGATGAGAGGGTCTGTGGGTGCAAAAGTGTTAATGGCCTGTAGATTTCTGCATGTGTGATAGGTAGGGGTGGGCTGTGGTGAACAAGGGTTAGTGAGCGTGAAGGAGAGAATGTTGTAGTCAGAGAAGGGGAGAGGTGAATATGAATAAAAGAAATACATGAATAGAAAGAGCTTCACCAGAGGAATTAGAAAATGATATCAGTTACATATGGATTTTTGACCTGACAGATTCCCTTTAAGTTATTCTTGTGTATATCCCTCAATACTTCTGATATCAAGTGGGTATTGTCTAGCATGAGGGGGTATGAAATGACCATAATATACCAGGTATTGGCTTTCACATAAGCTAGAGACCCGGCAATGATCTTGTGGGCACAGCTTCTGATGATATGGGGCTGTATGTCAGGTAAAGGCACTGGGGAGATGGCTGTCATTACAGCTTCAATAAATGCCCAAGTTTACATTGATATTTTGGACACTCTTCTTTTCCCATCAATTGAAAGGGGATGTTTGGGGATGATGAAATCATTTATCAAGATGATAATGCATCCTGCCATAGAGCAAAAACTGTGAAAACATTTCTTCAAAGAAGACACATAAGGTCAATGTCATGGTCTGCAAATAGTCCAGATCTCAATCCAATTAAAAATCTTTGGTGGAAGTTGAAGAAAATAGTCAATGACAAGGCTCCAACCTGCAGAGATCATCTGGCAAAAGCAATCAGAGAAAGTTGGAGCCAGATTGATGATGAGTACTGTTAGTCACTTATTAAGTCCATGCCTCAGAGACTGCAAGCTGTTATAAAAGCCAGAGGTGGTGCAACAAAATACTAGTAATGTATTTGAGTATTGTTTTATTTGTTTGTTTGTCATGATTCCATAATTTTTCCTCAGAATTGAGTGATTCCATAATTTTTCCCCCTGCTTGGTCTACAAAAGTAACCGTTACTCGCTAGCATATTTTTTATTCAAGATTTCCTTTAGTGTTTCTTCAAGGCAGAGAGTTGCTATTTGAAATAACTTTAGTTTTGTGTCAGGTCTGTGATCTGCTTCTTTTCTACAAAATTAAACAACGGAATGGACATCCTCCGAGCCAGGTGATTCCATAATTTTTGCCAGAGGTTGTTCATCACAGACTGAACATGAGTCAACAGTGTGATGCAACAGCAGAAAAGACAAACACAATTCTAGGATGTATTAACAGAAGCATAGAGTCTTGATCACGTGAAGTCATTATCCCCCTCTACTCCTCTCTGCTCAAACCTCATCTGAAATACTGTGTCCGGTTCTGGGCACCACATTTTATGCAAAACATCAAAAAACTAGAGCAGTTTCAGAGAAGAGCAACCACAGTGGTGACCGGTCTGCAGACTATGTGTTATGAGGAACGGTTTTAACACTTGGAAATGATTAGCTTGCAAAAAAGACTAAGGCTAGGGTCCCACTTAAGGCTGACACAGGCGCTAAAAACTTTGAAATTCAGCAGCAGCGCATATTGTTAATGCATCACACTAGGAGCGGCACTTCAAATTGCGCGCCAATATCGCAATTTGAATACAGAGTGCTTCTGTGTATTTCAAAGTATTTAGCGCTTGCGTCAGCCTTAAGTGTGACCCTAGCCTAAGGCTGGTTTCACACTGCAGGATTTGCTAGCATTTTTTGGCAAAAATTGGTAAAGTCCAAAAAAATGCATAGCTGCACAGGAGGCTCAAAAATCAGCCTTAAAATAACGGATCTGTTATTGAAACGAGTGGAAAAAATGGTTGGCATGTGTGACCCTAGCCTATGGGTGCCAAAACCAGGAGAGGAAGTTGCAGAGAAAAACTATAATTGAAAGATTGACACCTGTTCTAAATCTTTGGAGACTCTCCTGGTTTTGGCACACAAACCTGATCGAACCTGATCAGGAAAAAAACTGCAGTGTGAAACCAGCCTAAGGGCGGCTTCACACTGCGGCGTGATCTGGTCTGGGGCTGACCGGGATGACCATTTGAGTGATCCATTTTCGTAGTGCACTGCAAAAAATGGATCAAAAAGTGGACAGTCTGAATGTAGCCTAAGAGGAGACTTAATAGGTGTTTACAAATATCTCAAGGGCTGTCATACTGTAGAGGGATCCACTTTATTCTCATCTCCACAAGGAAAGGCTAGAAACAATCGGAGGAGACACAAATTAAATATTAGAAAAAACTTTTTGACAGTGAGGGTGATCATTGAGTGGAACAGGCAGCTATGAGAGGTGGTGAGTTCTCCTTCAATGGAAATCTTCACACAAAGGCTGGGCAGACATCTGTCTGGGACGATTTAGTGAATCCTGCTTTTTGCATGGGGTTTCAACAGATGACCCAGGAGGTCCCTTCCATCTCTATGATACTATATAATATATACTTACCTTGCAGCATCTGTCATCCACTTTGGTCATCATGGTGTCCTTCTATCATGCACCTGCGGCATCCATGTTTGCACACCCAAGTGATGGGTGTGCAAATATGGTTCCTGCTAGTGGTACTGCTCCATTGCTCACTACTGCTTGCAGTGCCACTGACATCTGAGCCAGAAGCCACTTGAAACTGATGGACACATTGTTGACACTAATCCTGCCACTTCTTGCCAGCCGCTGCCATCACCAAACCTCACAGTTGCAGACATCGTCGCCTCAGCAACTGGGCATGCGCATACCCAGCACACATGCCCAGTTACTTATGCCACTGTCATCTTTGGACATCTGGGTGTCCAAAAATCGTGACAGCCACAGTAACTGTGCCTGCGTATGCCTGGACACCAGCGCTCACTGCACAGGGAGAGAGAGGGGCAGCAAAGGGGGAATTAAAGCACAGCGAGACTGAGATGGACAGCACAGGAGGGGAACAAAGTAGAGGGGGACAGAGAGAACAAGAGAAGAGAGTACATAAGGAAGAAAGAAAGCACAGGGAGGGAGACAGAGAATACAGGGAGCAGAGAGATGATGGGGGAGAGACAGAACAAGCAGGAGAGAGAGCGCACAGTGGGAGAGTGCACGGGGAGAGAGATGAAGCGCACAAGGAGGGAGAGATGAAGCGCACAGGGGTAAGAGACAGCACACAGGAGGGCAGATGTGATGGACAGGGGGGAGAGTGCACAGGGGGAAGAGAGAGCACACAGGGGTAAAAGAGAGTTCAAAGTGAGAAGTGAGCACACAGAGAATAGAGTGCACAGGGAAACAGAAATAGCGCACTAGGGGCAGATACAGCACACAGGGTGACAGAGACATCACACAGGAGGCAGATACAGCACAATGGGAAGCAAGAGTGCACAGGAGGAAGAGAGAGCAAACAAGGGGAGGGGTGGAGCACATAGATGGAGGGGTGAACACACAGGGGGAGGGACATGTTCATAGGGGATGAGTGTGAGAGCACACTTGGGGGAGACAGCCTAAAGGAGAGAGCACACAAGGGGAGAAGACAAAACAAAGGGTAGAGAGACAGCACACAGGGGGAGACAGTTCAAACGAGAGAGCACGAGGGGAGACGACAGCACAGGGGGAAAGCGCATGTGGGGCGACAGCTCAGAGAAGAGAGCACATAAGGGGAGAAGACAGCATGGGGAGAAGAAAGCACACAGGTGGGAGAGAGAGTAGACAAGGGAGACAGGTCAAAGGAGAGAGAACAGAGTGGAGAAGACAGCACACAGTGGGGAGAGAAAGAATGGACGGGGGGTGAACACACAGTTGGGGATAGATGATCACCACGCTCCTGATGCGATAGCTTCGGGCACCCATCCAGTGTAAACAATAAAGGTTGCTATTGAACAACAGGCATCAGAGATCTAGATATTTCTGAGGAATTGATATAAATATTGGAAAAACTGTATACAAAGAATAATAATAACATTTATTTGGTAAAACTGAGTTAAGCATTTAATATGTGGTTTAGTCATTAATAATGAGGTGAAACATAAGGAAGCTTTGCTTTTCTCATTATCACTTTTCCCTATTTCTACATAGTTGTATTACATACACGGTCCACCAGGTGGCAGGACACACACATACATTTCAGATTGAAATGATCTGAACTCATCTTCTTCAAGCATTTACTGATAAATCTTTTCTTCTTTGATGTTACCTGAAACCAGGAACACTTGATCTTCTTAACAACTAAAAAGAGGGTCGACAGCGCTGCTCATTTTATTGGGAGATATAAAAACCAGGATCATCTTACTGCTGAAAACTAAAGTCTATTCAAGGCTTTGATGATCTGGTGGTCATCAACTTTGGCTATTGCTGCAGCCCTACTGATGTCCCTTTCTGCTTTTTTTTATCATCTTTAAATGTCAGTGAAAAACTTTGAGTATTTCCACATCTGTAAAAAGTTTATCATGATAAAATAAAAATTAAAGGGGAACTCCAGTGAGAGAAAACTTTTTAGTACAGACCGTGCCCTCCTACATGATGAAGCAGAGCCGTACACTGCAGTTCTAGGATCTATAGATCACTTATAAATCAATAAAATCATACCTGCTCCCCAGCTCTGGCCCCCACCTTAGGGAACCAAAATCTCTGTCTGAGAGCTTCATGTAGAAGCAAAAAGCAGGATGTGTGCTAGGGGCGTGGCAGGAGGGGTGTCAGGGGTGTGGCAGGAGGGGTGTCAGGGGTGTGGATGCTGTGAGCTGCAGGATCAGTCTACATTCACATCCCTCACATTTCTGTATGGGGAGAAGGCATGGCAGAGGGCGTGACCGCCGACCCCATGCTCCACACATACACTCCAGCCCCTGATATACCATTGTATGTGATGGGGTCCAGGCTTCAAATAGCAATCATGTTACCAAACAGATACAGATACATGCTGTGATCCTCTGCTGTATGATGATGCATAATGTGTACTGTTAATGTGAAGATACGAGCAGAGACAAATCATTACATTGATTAATTCAGCTCTGCATGGTCTATTCTTCCCCATAGGAACATGGTAGATTCCTGTCCTTGCAACTTTCAGTGGATCATCATCATCATCATCATCATCACTCCTCAGTGACAGGCACAGCAAGGCAGCCAAAGTCTGCAGCATCTGTTACACACACGTTATAGTACACACCTTTATTATCACGTAATATCTATTAACAGGTAAAAAGCTATTTTAATGTTCCCATTTATAGACTGTCTTATATGATATCAGTTTAAATGTAGAAATTACATGTACAGTAATATGGTTTTTTGTGTTTATCAATACATGGCACTTTCTGTTCATGTTATGGTCTTGTACCCAGGCGGTTTTAGGCTATATGACACCTCAGGTCCATGTGTAAAAAACTGCAACATGCACTACAAATATGTGTTCAAAGCTTCAGTTTGTGGCAATTTATCCATGCACTTATGCAGCCCAAAACATGAAAAAATGCGGCAGTACCAGGAAAGTGATTGAGATTCCTACAATTTCATGGTCACGCTGCTGATGATGATGATGATTTTCCCTTGCAGATATGAACCTACAAAGTATGTCTTCAGATCTGCAGGATGTCAGCTCTTCCATTTTTATTTTTGCATTCTTCTCAGCATTCATGCTGTGTTTAATTGCAGTGTTGTGCTGTCACATAGGATGGTATATAAGGGGCTGGAGTGTATGTGTGGAGCATGGGTCCGGTGGTCACACCCTTGCCATGCCCTCTCCCCATACAGAAATGTGAGGCGGTGTGAATGTAGGCTGATCCTGCAGCTCACAGCATCCACACCCCTGACACACCTCCTGCCACATCCTGTATACTAGGATTGGGTGCATTATATGACCAGGCGACAAAACCTTTGTCTTGCCAAAATCTGACCATTCTGTGTTCATTAAATGATCAATATTTCAGCATTGATGACAATTTATTTTCTTAACCTAAACCACATTTCGGAGGGTTTCAGCTTTCAAAAGAGTAATTTATACAACCAATGGATGAATTTAACGTCAGGTTATAAGCTTTTATTTACATAACATGGATAAGCGACAGAACGTCTGTCAGGGAGTATATAATATTTTCTCTTTAACCAGTTGAAGATCTGTTACTTTCCCACATGTACGTGTGGTTTTAAGCACTTTGCTGAGTTTCTGGATACTTACATTTTATGTCTTCAAACGTTTATGTGGCCCTCAATTGGTCAGGATGCCACAAAGAGATACTGCACTCCAGCCAGGGTGTGGTCCTCCAGTTGTCACAAGGTGGGGGATGGTAAGGGTGAGTCCTCAACACCACAAAAAACACACACTAAGGACCCAGGGGACCCTGCACAAAAACCCCAGGGGGGAGGGCTCAGTGGAACAACAAGGGTATAGTAGTGTGGGTGGAAAACAACAACGACAGAGAAGAGACATTACCTATTTATTTAGGGCCAAAATGCTTACCAGAAGACCCGTTGGCTAGGGAATACACCTAACCTTAGGCATGTCCCCAGCCATCGGGTCCACTGGCTTGTTTTGTGCTGTAGAATTTTGGTTTTTTGGGGGAATTTTTTTAAGCTTCCTGGAGTTTGCAGGTGTTTTTACACCTGCAGGGTCTGCATTTAGAAACAGTGCCAGATGTGGCAGTAGCTGGGAAGTCCAGGAAGCTTACAATGTCTTTAAAGAGGACCTGTCACCAAACCAGGCATGGTGATCTAATTACAGCACTGGATACAGCATGTCTCCAGCATGCAGGCAAGGGGTCACCCAGCACTTGAGCAGCCCTGTACCCCGAGATAATACAGTTAGAAAACTTACATGCTATAGCCACTAAGGAGGTGGCTAGGGGCTGCAGCCAAGGGCATGTTCACACCGCCTGCATGTGTAATCTGCCCACTGCTGCCAATCATTCTCTCCCTGTCTGCAGCATTTAAACTGAGTTTTTTTTTTTTCTCTCCCGTGTAGCCCCGCCCTCTGAGAGGCGGGGCTACACAGGAGAGAGAAAAAAAACCTCTGTTTAAATGCTGCAGACAGGGAGAGAATGATTGGCAGCGGTGGGCAGATTACACAAGCACGGGGTGTGAATCTGCCCTTGGCTGCAGCCCCTAGCCACCTCCTTAGTGGCTGTAGCATGCAAGTTTTCTAACTGTATTATCTCGGGGTACAGGGCTGCTCAAGAGCTGGGGGACCCCTTGCCTGCATGCTAGAGACATGCTGCATCCAGTGCTGTAATTAGATCACCATGCCTGGTTTGGTGACAGGTCCTCTTTAAAACATCAGTTTAAGAAAGCTTTATATTTTTAAGGGAATTTTTCGTGAATATTTTTTTTTTATTGGAAAGCAAACCTTAATTATTGCAGATGGTCACCAGCATGCAATATCATCTGTTGTACACTTATATAAAAGCAATATATGAAAAAATAGAATATGTCCAATATATGCTTCATATCCCTGATTTTATAGCTCTGTTCACACTAATAAAACCCCATAGTATGGCTATTGCTTCCTAAAAATGTGCAATCACTATTTAATGCCATAATAATCATAATACTAATAATATGTATTCATTTATATAGCGCTTTGCACCCATTTGCAACACCATCCCCATTTCATCATTATGTTTCATAGTAACATGTCACACTTCAATAATGACTGCAGCTAAGTATCTCCAACCCAGTTCATATACATTGTATGTGAGACATGACTCATACAGATGAGATGACGATGCCTGATGGGCTATAGTTGACTTGTTACGGCTTGTTCAATGGTTGGTGGGGAAAGTGACAAATAAGGTTCTCTTGTCAGTCAATTGAAATGTGCCAAATATGATGGCTTTAGGCAGAGGGGGCAGGTATGTAAGATGGACACTGATTATATTGTTAATGACCAATATTTATCGCAGAGATAATTGTTCTCTGTAATATGAACTTGGAATGTCCATTCTGGGATTTGCAATTCCATAATCCTTGAAGGCTTTTATGGTTTCAGGTTTTGGAGATAAAATGAGAAAGATGGGTGTGTTTAGCTATCCAGATATCCACACCCAGGGGATTGTCTCATGTGGAATAATTAGTCTCTTGGTGATCATGTGGTCTGTCTCTGATGTAAGGCAGGTCCTAGAAGTGCACAAGCTGTTTGGAAGCACATGGTGAGGAGACCAGCTCTGGAGTTTTATGTAGCTTCTGGAGCAGTTGCCTCTCAGGAGACAGTGTGTGGGGAGCCATCTATAACCCCAGGAAAGGTAACCTCTTGAAAGTGGGTTGTGTACTGACCGAGGATAGTGAATGAACTGTGCGGATGAACACCTTGGTTAAAATGGACAGTATGTCATTTATATGGTGTGATACCAAAGGTCAGCATATGTTTATTTTACATAAAGCGATTCATGTCTGGAAAATGAACCAACTGGACTTGATGTAAAATAGAAACTGTGTGCATCAATTCCACTGACAAGTGAGTATTTCCCTGTACTTAGAGTGAGCACATTGTTACACATGGTTTTGTCAATCAAAAGTTCCCCATATTTACCTTTAAACTAAAAAAAACACACTTTTTATGGTCGGGGAATACATTACGTAACTTTTCTTTCAGCCCTAAGGGTGGCACATTTTTTTTAGTTTAGTCATGTGTAAGACCTGTTAACAATCCTTTAACCATGTATATAAATGTTTTGTGGACTCTTCCTTGTGTTATACTGCCACCTGCTGCCAAAAAGAAAGGATAGCAGAGATAAAACCCCCTGCTGCTGAGAGTGAAATGGAACAGTCCAGGAGATGGATGGGTGGGGTCTCCAGAAAGAGAAGAGAGACAACTTCCACGTGTGTTGCAGAGAGAGACACAGACCTAAAGAGACTGGATGTGGAGTGTGGAGCCAGACTGCACGAGCAAGGCAGAGATCCAGGACAAGGACTGCACTCGACAGGCTCATGTCAGCGAATTACGGGCCCCAACGGCAACGAGGTACCTCGCAGTAAAACTTGCAGTAAAACTCGCAGTAAAGTGTGCACACTGTTTTAGTTAGGGACAGATAGGAAAAGACTCTGCAGTTCTATATACAAGTTATAGAAAGAGAACAAACACTCTGCGTCTCGCTCGATAAAGACTTTGCATTTCTTTATTTAAAGACATTCAGAGACCATGCATTATCGGCAAACTAGTCACAGTGGTATAAATATTGTATTTACTTTTGCATACCTTCCCCCTCCTTCCCCTTCTTTCCCGCACTTTTCCCTCAGTTATATTAAAAGTGCATTTGTTAACACTCTGTGTTCCGTGCAGTCCTTGCGTATCCCGTCACCTGTGGGCTATTACACATGCTTCTCTTCAAATTATTCCTGACCTCTGCATTGAGGCTGATTGACATGACTGGCTTAACATCACGACAATCAGTCTATTAAATTCCATGATTGCTTACTTCCTCTCATCTACCTGGGCATGCACACTGAATCTTGTTGTATGTCTCCTAATTGATTTCATAAGTGTGCATGTTTCTGACATTGTGATGTCTCCTTGTGAGTGTGCATGCTAAACTCGTCCCTGTGCTCCTGCCATTCTGCTCTAGCTGGTGTGTACCCACCGTTCTGTGTGCCCCTGTGCTCCTGTCTCTGTGTTCATGCTCGTGTATCCCTGCCAGTCTGCGCACCCCTGTGCTCCTGTCTCTCTGCTTATGTGGTGCCCCACAAGTCAGTGCGCCCACAGTAGGGGTACTGCACCCACAATAGACTGTGCAGTATTCCTGTCGCAGGGGCGTGTAAAGTCTGCATGAGGCTCCCATCCCAGCACTCCCACACTAAGCCAGGGTAGACCCATTCCCAGAAGGCGGAGTTAGGGGAGGCGGGAAAGCACACAGACAGTTTGGCCCGAGGAAAGAAGCAAAGGGGAGCCCCGAGAGAGAGAAGGGTCTCCCAGGGAGGGGGCCGAGAGAAGAGGCAGCCCAGGAGAAGAAAGAGGAAACTCTATATCGGATCGACCATAATCCGGGGGAATCCTAGTCCACCAACGGAGTGCTAGCTCCGAGGAACGGTAGAGGTGAGTTCACCGTCGAACACCGGCCATCGCGGGTTAGTTCAACAGCCTCAACAACCCCGTCTAGAATGTACAGCCCTGCCAGAATCTCCCAAACCGGGTCGAGCCCCTTAGTAAAAAGAAGGGTAGCTCATAGCGCCCAACGGGCCTGGTATATAAGCGGGTTGTGCAGGGCAGGCGCAACTAAAGGCAGCAGGATGTAGGATTGACTAAAGAAGGTATACTACGGGAGCCTCAAAAAGACTTTACCCTTTTCTGTGACTACCCAGCCAGCTACCATCTAGAGACTGTAAAAGCTGTAACCTAACCTGCCATCTGAACCCAGTTCCAGTAAAAGCACCCGTCCAGGGGTGTGCCTCAGCCCCTTACCAAAGGAGGGCCCAACCAGAGGCACAAAACTGTTTGCCCGCCCCAATGACCATCAATCAACCAAGGGGGCAGGCCACAGCAAGAGTGTCAAGAAGCTACACCTTTAAAGAGCAGGAAGGGTGCGACCGGAACTCAGACCGACAGAGAAGCAGTCCTGGTACCCGTAGCAATGGGGCAACCCAGCTGTCCGATCTGTTGAGAGAGGTGAAGGAAGAGGCCTGAGCTGCCCTCGGGGACCCGAGGGCGGTCTCCCTGCTCACCAACGAGTGAGATGCGGCCTTTTGGAAAACCTAATTCCAAAAGCTCCGCAACAACATCACCGAGTCTGTGGAGTCGGTCGAGCAACCGGTTCTGAAACGGCCTGGTGGAGCTGCGGGCAGTTTTGGCATGAGACCCCACAAGGGGTGCGCGCCACCATCCAAGCTATCCGGAGTCCCCCAGGATCCATTTACCCACTACCGGACAACTACCCCCAGGTCAGCTCGTCTGACCAAGCGGCACAACAATGCCGCCGCGAACAATGATGGCAAAGTGAAATGGACAGCCGCCAAGCCTGAGCCGCGGCCCACATATGACCCCCGTTGCCTCCCGACCAACGGAAATCAGGTACCGTGATGTCATTCAACCTGAGCAACGGGTGGGGGTTTGTGCGGGAACCTGGCCTCTACGAGGAGATCTTTGTGGGAAGGAGGGAGATAGAAACCCACTTACAGAAGGGTCACCCGGATCGAGACTTGTACCGTGGTGATAGGGTAACGTACGAGCGACACTCGGGCCACTTGGGTGGTTTGCAATCCGTGTATCCCATATTTAAGTCATGATAATACCCATTATGTATGTATATAGTTACTTGGTACCGCTGGGTCTGCAATGTGTATATGTGCCCGTTAGATTGTTGATAGTTAAAATGTTTGCAACATTATAAGAAAAGTGCCTCCCATAAAGGGAAGAAACATGATGCATTTTGTTTGTAAATACAAATGTTATCTGTTATTGTTTATTAAAATATAAAAAAGGCTCTGTACCAGGTCGGGATAGACACACTTGGGGACAAGTGCATTTCACTAAGGGGGAATGTGGCGCCCCACTGGTCAGTGTGCCACTGTAGGGGTACTGCACCCACAATAGAGTGCGCAGTATTCCTGTCGCAGGAGCATGTAAAATCTGCATGAGGCTCCCATCCCAGCACTCCCACACTAGGCCAGGGTATACGGGTAGACCCATTCCCAGAAGGCGGAGTTAGGGGAGGCGGGAAAGCACACAGATAGTTTTAGTTTGGTCTGAAGAAAGAAGCAAAGGGGTGTCCCGAGAGAGAGAAGGGTCTCCCATTGAGGGGTCCAAGAGAAAAGGCAGCCCAGGAGAAGAAAGAGGAACCCCATATTGGATCGACCATAATCCGGGGGAATCCTAGTCCACCACCAGAGTGCCAGCTCCGAGGAACGGTACAGGCAAGTTCACACCCCTGAGCTGTAGACACTGGACATCGCGGGTTAGTTCAGCAGCCCCTACAACCCCGTCCAGAATGTATAGCCCTGCCAGAATCTCCCAAACCGGGTCGAGCCCCTTAGGAAGAAGAAGGGTACCCCATAGCGCCCAGCGGGCCTGGTATGTAAGCGGGTTGTGCAGGGCAGGCGGAAATAAAGACAGTAGGACGTAGGATTGACTAAAGAAGGTAAACTACGGGAGCCTCAAAAAAATTTGCCCTCTTCTGCGACTACCTGGCCAGCTACCTGTCTAAGGACTGTAAAAGCTGTAACCTAACCTGCCATCTGAACACAGTAAAAGCACCCATACAGAGTTATCCAGCCTCCGTGTCTCCTTTCTACACAAACTGCTGCGCAGCTGCGCTGCCCACAACCAGCACCACGGCAAGAAGTGCTGTCCTGCCCCAGGGACTCAGCTCCACCTGCAGGGAGCTGCACCATCCAAGCTGCAATTCCATCGCCCCCAGAGGTCTGAAGCAGCGCTGGTGATCATCATCAGAATCTGCAGTGGCCTCACGAAAAACTTTAAACTTTATTCTCCTTCAATCATCCCCCAATTTTTAGGCTGTTCACTAGGGCCACGGGTTTCGGGCGGGCAACCGGTGACATCCCTTCAACTCCACGCCCGGGTACCGAGTCCCCATAGGCCCTTGGGTGAATCACTCATGCTGGTGTGTATCCGCCGCTCTGCATGCCCTGTGCTCCCATCTCTCTGCTCACGCTGGTGTGTACTTGTCGTTATGCTGCAGCTGCTGCTGCCAGTGGGAGAAGAAAGAAGAGGAATGTGCAAAACCCATGGCCTGGGAAGCTGTGGTGCAGTCTGCAAGTGTGGGATTTAATAGATTGCCGTGACATTGCACCAGTCACGGCAAGCAATCATAAAGCTGGGGGCGTGAATCATTTGAAGAGGACCGTGACTGAACCAAAGAAATGCGCCACCCCTATGACTGAAAGAAAAGGTATGTAATACATTCA
The DNA here is from genome assembly GCA_033576535.1 of Allobates femoralis. Lineage (NCBI taxonomy): Eukaryota > Metazoa > Chordata > Amphibia > Anura > Aromobatidae > Allobates > Allobates femoralis. Next base: position 73,460,677 of record JARQOC010000001.1, on the reverse strand, counting down.
GGCCTAGTTCACACTTAATGCAGGTTTGCATTTTGCTTTATTTGCATTTCTATGCGTTTTTACCGCTAAAAATACATCCAAAAAGCATGTGTTTTTGCCACCATTGAGTTCAATGGAAACGAATGTAAAAATGCTTGCACAAACGCATGCAAAAATGCATGTGCATTTTTTAAATTCAAAAACGCATGCTGGGGGGCCTAATAACTATTGGCCTCACAATACAGAGAATACCAACCACTCACATTTTTCTTTATTGTTTAAGTAATTAAAAATAATTTAAAAAGAATAATGGCCTCCCCTGTATTTTTTTTTTTGCCAGCCCATGGCTCGCAGTTTTATCTGTGCTGAGACTCAAAAATACAGGGACACCTACGCAAATTCATTTTCATTGTTTATTTATTTTTACCCCTCTATAATGGCAGATTTGTTGCCAATGGCCACCAATCACAGGCGCCAGCACAATGTGTGGGGTGCAACATCTAATTACAGATGTGGTCACAGAGAATGAGCATCTGTGGTAGGCTGCTGGGGCGAGTGCAGTGAATAAAGATGGAATTAATGTACGAGACCTGGAAGTGGTGTGCCTGCAGCTGCTGGAGACTCGTTAAGTATAGTACTCAAGGTTAATCATCATTTTGCTTATTTTTACAGCCGCCCAGCCAAACCCAAACAGTAACACAGACATCTCAGAAAAAGTCCATGTCCGGGGTGTTCAGTACGGACCCCCAACTTTACAGTTCGGGTTCTCCCATCACTACTTGCCACTTATATGGTAAAAATTACACGGAAGTATGATTTTCCAGGTCCTTAAGATTACAATGATAGCAACGTGCATTTACTTTTAATTTAAAGAACACATAAGGAAATCATACATTTGTAAAAAAAAAATTAATTGCTTTTGTTGCCTTTTTTTTGTTGTCTGAGACCTGTAACGTTTTGAGTTGATGGAGCTGTAGAGAGATTATTTTTTGCACCGTGAGCTGATGTTTTTGTTGACACCATATTTTCATCGCCTCTTATTGCACTTTTCTTTCAGTCTTGCAGTAGCCAAAAAATGCATTTCTGGTGTTTAGATTTCTTTCTCATTATGCATTTGCCGAGTTAATTTTATCTACTTATATAATCGGGAGTTTGGAATTCGGGCGTTGTAGCCGAATCCCAGACTCCCTTGCGGCACTGCGAGCGGTGACGCGTGGCGTCATCGCGAGCCGCAGCCGCACTACCTCACACCGCCGCCATCCTGCCGTCGGTTGCTGGGAGACCCTCACGTCCTCCTGTGCCCGGGGCCAGGGGCTGCGATCACAAGCTCCTAGCAGGAGAGGAGGCGCCGCCACTGCCACCATCCCCTCCCCGCTACCCCCCTGCTCCATGTGCTACTCTCTTATCCCGCTCCCAAAGGATGACAGGAATCGTAGTCCTGGAAGGTGAGGCGCATTGTTTCCGCGCCCTGCCCACTACTACAAGACACTTCATGCTTTGCGCCGGTCTTCACCCATAGACACACCCCTGGAGGGGAGGAGGAGAACGACAGGTGCACCAGCAAAGTTGTCATGCCCTCATTCTGTTCTGCTCACACACTCACGTCGTCCTGTCGCCGCTGCCGGGGGCTACGATCACAGGCTGCCAGAAGGAGAGTAGGCGCCGCCACTGCCAGCTTCCCCTCCCCGCTACCCCCCTGCTCCATGTGCTCCTTGCTCCTAGGCCGCTATGGATGATGGGAATCGTAGTCCGGGAACCTGAGCCGCACTCTTTCCGCGCCCTGCCCACAACTACAAGACCCATGATGCATTGCGCCGGTCTTCATCCATAAAGAGACCCCTGGAGGGGAGGAGGAGAAGGACAGGGGAACTAACACATATGTATAGGTGATTCTGACGACTTTTAACTTTTTTTTTCACTCTTTTCTTCCACAAGTCGCTTTTCTTGCAGTTTGTTTTGATTTTTGTACTAAATCCCTCCATTTTAATTTATGCCATTTTAGACGATGTACATTCTTATTGCCTTTCCGCTCCACTTTCTGATCTTTTCTACAATTTTTCACATATCTACATCCTAAGGTCCCTAACGTCCCTATACACCAGGCCTGTATCTACGCAGGGCTGCCGGGTCATAGAAGTCCCCCGCCCGCCACATGTTACCCAAACCTATAACGCCTACAGGTTCTCCCACCCCTCCAGCCAAACCTCTCCTCACCCCTCCATCCCCACCTCTCCTCACCCCTCCATCCGCACCCTCCTCACCCCTCCAACCGCACCTCTCCTCACCCCTCCAGCTGCACCTCTCCTCACCCCTCCAGGCGCACCTCTCCTCACCCCTCCAGGCGCACCTCTCCTGACCCCTCCAGCCGGACCTCTCCTCACCCCTACAGATGGACCTCTCCTCACCCCTCCAGATGGACCTTCCTCACCCCTCCAGATGGACCTCTCCTCACCCCTCACCTCTCCTCACCCCTCCACCCTCACCTCTCTTCACCCCTCCACCCCCACCTCTCCTCACCCCTCCTGCCTCACCTCTCCTCACCCCTCCTGCCTCACCTCTCCTCACCCCTCCGCCCCACCTCTCCTCACCCCTCCTGCCTCACCTCTCCTCACCCCTCCATCCCCACCCTCTCCTCACCCAACCCTCCAGCCCCACCTCTCCTCACCCCTCCAGCCTCTGCTCTCCTCACCCCTCCAGCCTCTGCTCCCCTCACCCCTCCAGCCTCTGCTCCCCTCACCCCTCCAGCCTCTGCTCCCCTCACCCCTCCAGCCTCTGCTCTCCTCACCCCTCCAGCCTCCCGCCACATCACACTCTGCTACCCACTGAGCCGCCTGCATACTCTGCTGCCCACAGAGCCGCCTGCATACTCTGCTGCCCACAGAGCCGCCTGCATACTCTGCTGCCCACAGAGCCGCCTGTATACTCTGCTACCCACAGAGCCGCCTCGATACTCTGCTACCTACAGAGCCGCCTGTATACTCTGCTACCCACAGAGCCACCTGTATACTCTGCTACCCACAGAGCCGCCTGTATACTCTGCTACCCACAGAGCCGCCTGTATACTCTGCTACCCATAGAGCCGCCTGTATACTCTGCTACCCACAGAGCCACCTGTATACTCTGCTACCCACAGAGCCGCCTCCATACTCTGCTAGCCACAGAGCCGCCTCTATACTCTGCTACCCACAGAGCCGCCTCTATACTCTGCTACCCACAGAGCCGCCTCTATACTCTGCTACCCACAGAGCCGCCTGTATACTCTGCTACCCACAAAGCCCCCTCTATACTCTGCTACCCACTCACCCGCCTCTATGCACACAATTCATTTCACCGCACTCCCGATGCAATTGCATCGGGCCTTTTTACTAGTATATTGATAATTTGTTCTTTTACAGATGTAGAGATGTGACGTGTATTTTTTAATTTCGTTATTTTTAATGAGAGAAAAGAAGGGTGTTTCAAACTTTTATACATATTTTTTTACATTTTTAAAAACTTTTTATACTTAATGTGTTTTAAAGTTCCCTTACTGGACTTGAATCTATGATTATATCTCTCTATATAGCAAAAATTAAGGTCTCATATGGAGACCGGCCACACGGTGGCTTTCACGGGAGTCTTCGGCATATGGATGAGGATGGAGGTTTACAACAACATACCCTCGGGGATGCATGCTGGAAATTCTACTGTCACAAACTGACAGTTGCGCTTAGCTGGTTACTAGCCATGGAGTGCAATACTTGTGACTGTTAGAAAGAGATGATGGCTGAAAAATAAAGTCATCCTCTACTGGAAAATATGTGGGATGAGTTCATGAGTCCAAGTAATGGAGCTGCATTAGTTTCTTCAAAATTCCAGGGCAGGAGATGATTGGTACAATAAAGTTTGGGTCGAGCGTAGATGTCTTCTAATGTAAGAAAAAACCCTTATTCCAAAATACACATTAGAAGATTAAAAACCGAGGATAGACACAGCCTGATGTGAGTTTTAGGCTGGATTCATACTGTCCGTGTGATATACGACTAAGGGCCATGTCACACACACAGATATTTGTGCAGATATTGTTCACAGATCTCTGGTTGCAGTGAAATCATGGACACATTGATCCATTTGTACACAGCCACAAAATGGAGCAATGTGTCCATGATTTCACTCCAACCAGAGATCTGTGACCAATATCTGCACAAAAATCTGTGTGAGTGACATGGCCCTAAGTCACAGATGAGTAACTTGGAATGTCTCTCCCCTGTCAGGAAGGAAGTGTGGAGCTGCTTAGAAAAACAAGCAGCTGATGCTCCCGTCCAGAGAGGGGAGGCCATACTGAGTTAATCAACCGTGACAAGTCTGACTTAGTCGTATATCACACGGACAGTGTAATTCCAACCTTAAAAACAGATGCATGCGTACGATGAATAAGGTTATAATGCCAAAACACGTCTGTGAAGATGTAACTATCAGGGATGAGTGAACCTTTTGAAGTTCGGGTGGTGCAGCCAAACTTTTTGGCGCACTGCTCATGACCCTGAACTTGACCCAAACCTCAATGGAAGTCACTCCACACTCCGCCATAAAAGAAACACTTCTGAGCATGGAAAGGCAGAATTTTTTTTTTCATAATCATTTTGCACACACACTACACCCCATAAGGCTAGGGTCACACTTGGAGGGACTTTTTTGGGAAGCCTGCGTTAATACTAGGCATTTTTTCTGTTGCTTTTTTGTTGTCAAATTAATGCTAGCATTAACGCATGTGTTTCCCATAGGGTCCCATGCTAACAAAATGCATGCGTTTTTGCAAAAGCACCCAAAAATGTTGCTAGCAGCATTTTTTGTTGCTGTTGCAAAAACGCATCGCGCCAAAAGTGTTGCCTTTTGACCATATGTTTTTTGCATTGGAGCCTATGGATCCGTTAACACGTGTGTTTTTCACACATTTCACTATGAAAAATGTTAGCTTTTAGCGGATCCATGGCGCTAATGTGACCCTAGCCTAACTGTACTTTTAGGCTGCTTTCACACTGCAGTTTTGTCACTGATCAGTGTCCATCAGATTTGTGTGCCAAAACCAGGAGTGTCTTCAAAACTCAGAACAGGTGTCAATCTTTCAATTATAGTTTTTCTCTGCAAGTTCCTCTCCTGGTTCCTCTCCGGGTTTTGGCACACAAATCTAATGGACACTGATCAGTGAAAAAACTGCAGTGTGAAAGCAGCCAATTGCTAGCCAATAAAACACAGCATGTGGCTCACACTGGGCCAAGCACCATCTGTACCTGAGTTCAGCGATGATCTCTCCATTGCTTTGCAAACGTTAAGCACCCAAAGTCTGTATCCTAACAGGTTTGCTCAAGACCAAGAAATTTGGTGACCTGAACCAAACCGAACTTTGAAAGGTCATCTCTAGCGGCTATCCTAGGTTTTAAATCTGCCAGTTTGTTTTGGAATAAGGATTTTTTTATAAATAAGATGACTAGTGATTCGATCAAATAGTATGGTATTTGCGATACTCGTTACTCGGTAAGTATCACTGGTGCTCGTGAGTGATGTGTCGATAGTTATCGATCTGACACAATTTGACAGCTCCCTTCAGTACACAATGCGAGCTGGCACCCCAGTGAGAGCAGATTAAATGGTAGGGTCTCTCTGGGGGGGCACAGCAAGGTGTTTTATGCAGTAGAAGCGCAAAACATGCCCACCCTCCCGTCCTGTCCCTGAAATACTCATTTTATAGCTGGATGTGTATGGGCGGAGCCTATCACTAATTGACTAACATTAGACTCGCTATTCGGATGAATATATGAGTATTAAAAATTACTCGTTAGGAGTATAGGGAGTGCAAATATTACACCACTCGCTCATCACTATGTTGGACCCCTGCTTTACATGTCAACCTTTGCCACACTGCAAGCTCCAGGTATTATGCCAACTGAGGGGGTGAGCTGACATTTGTTTCTACTATGAAAGTTATTACAATACGTTAGTGCTACTGGCTCTTTACAGCCCAGATGAGCATAGGCACAGCTAGCAGGAAGATAGGAGAGCACTGGGCCGTCTGGTAAAAAGTCTGCTACCATCTTAAATACAGAACTAAATGCTGGTAACACCATAAATACATGTCAGCAGTATTTATTTGTGGATTTTAATAGATGTGATTGTAGGAATGAGGCATGACATGTGCCCTTACAAATAAATTATAAATATAATTTTACTTTTTTTCATAAATAATAGCCCACATGAAAATAATAAACTTTTTTTATGTCTTATCAGAGATATCTACTCCTTTCTCATCCTAATCTGACTAATTTTCCAATTACTGAGATAGGAGATGACAGCGGGTGCTTACAAAGTTCCTTAGCGATCAGGAGGAGGAGCGAGAGGCAGCACAGACATTCTGCTGCAAGTTCTCCTGAAAAGACAGTTACACTTTACAGAAATGTGGGGACAGAAAAATACCAGATGCCATATTTATTTTGTACTGCTCACTATACTTATGGACCGTATTGATAGTAATGGTAATATTCTGGTTTATTGAATACCAGTTCATAGAAAGGATTCCTAGAGTTAGTATTAGTACATTTCCTGATGTAGGTTCCCTACATTCATTAACGCCTTCCAATCAGTAAATATAATCTTGGCTCCATAAATCTATTACAATAACTGCTGAGCGCTCATTAGTTTGGGTTGAAATGGGGATATTCTTTAGTTTTCCACCTTGGCTATAAAATGCATCAGTTAATGACTCAGGAATGACATGTAAAAGCCCAAATCTTTCTCATAGGGTAAACATAACAGGGTTGGGTGTCTGGTGTGAAAACACAGATAACGCCAATTATCTACAGGTTGACTTGACTGTGTCAACACGCAGTGTGCTACCTAGATAAAGGCAGGAACATGGTACAAACTGGAAGGTTTCTTTTGGCTGCGTTTCAGGCACCATAGTTGACTGTGTAAGAACTGCGGTACAATAAAAAAAGACTTATTTTTGGTATACATACTTTATTGCAGACTCTAAAGGATAAATATTATTTATTATTATTATTAATAAGTATTTATATAGCGCTATTAGGATACATGGCGCTTTACAATTTAGAGGGTAGACATAGAAAAGTGGTCGAAGACGACGACCACAAACAGCGACAAACGATGACAAATCACAAGTAGTAATACAGGTACAATGGGGCCAGGGATCCTGTCCGCGAGGGCTCACAGTCTAAAGGGGGTGGGGACGGAGACAGTAGGAGGGGGACAGGTGAGTTGGTGCAGTGGATAGGGTCTCAGTGTGTGTTGTAGGCTTGTAGGAAGAGGTGGGTCTTCAGGTTTTTCTTGAAGGTTCCCAGGGTCGGGGAGTGTCTGATGTGATGAGGGAGGGAGTTCCAGAGTCTGGCAGAAGCACGAGAGAAGTCTTGTGTGCGGTTATGGGAGGTGGAGATGCGGGAGGTTGAGAGAAGTTCTTGGGAGGAGCGCAAGTTGCGCGAAGGGAGGTAGCGGGAGACCAGGTCGGAGATGTAGGGAGGGGACAGGTTGTGGATGGCTTTGTATGTCAGGGTTAGGGTTTTGAAGCGAGATCGCTGGGGGAAGGGGAGCCAGTGGAGGGCTCGGCGGAGAGGGAAGGCGGGGAGTATCGGGGAGATAGGTGGATAGGCAGCAGAGTTGAGAATGGTGCGGAGAGGATCAAGGGAGGTGGCAGGGAGGCCGGTGAACAGGAGATTGCAGTAGTCCAGGCGGGAGATGATGAGGGCGTGGACGAGTGTCTTAGTCGTGTTGTGGTCAAGGAAGGAGCGGATGCGGGCAATGTTTTTTAGTTGAAGTCGGCAGGCGGTGGCGAGGGCTTGGATGTGGGGCTTGAAGGAGAGGGAGGAGTCGAGGATTACCCCGAGACATTTAGCATGGGGGACGGGGGAGAGGGAGCAGTCTTTAACGGTGATGGATAGGTCAGGAAGGGGGGGAGGGTTGTTAGGGGGAAAGACGATGAATTCAGTCTTGTCCATGTTGAGTTTGAGGAAGCGGGTGGAAAAGAAGGATGCAATGGCGGATAGGCATGGAGGAATTTTAGATAGAAGAGAGGAGATGTCAGGGCCAGACAGATAGAGCTGAGTGTCGTCAGTGTAGAGGTGGTAATGGAGGCCGTGTGACTCGATGAGGCTGCCTAGGCCGAGGGTGTAAATGGAGAAGAGTAGTGGTCCCAGGACCGAGCCTTGGGGGACACCTATGGAGAGGGAGTGGGGCGGAGGAGGTGGTGTGGGAGTGGGTGACACTGAAGGTCCTGTCTGTCAGCTAGGAGGATATCCAGGAAAGGGCGAGGTCAGTAATGCCAAGAGATTCAAGAATTTGGAGTAAGAGGGAGTGGTCAACAGTGTCAAAGGCAGCAGAGAGGTCGAGAAGGATGAGGACGGAGTAGTGTCGTTTGCTCTTGGCGATCAGAAGGTCGTTAGTGACTTTGGTCAGGCTGTTTCGGTTGAGTGTTGCGGTCAGAAGCCGGATTGTAGGCGATCGAAGAGAGCACAGGAAGAGAGGTGGGAGACGTGTTGTTCAAGAAGTTTTGAGGCAAACGGGAGAAGATATATGGGGGATAGTTGGAGACTGATGTAGGGTCGAGGGATGGTTTTTTTTAGGATGGGCGTGATTAGGGCGTGGGTGAGGGGAATGTGCCGGATTTGAGTGACATGTTGAAGAGGTGCGTCAGGGCAGGGATGAGGACTGTGGTAAGGTTAGGGATGAGGTGGGAGGGGAGTGGGTCCAGGGCGCAGGTGGTGAGGTGTGATCATGATAGAAGGGAGGAGAGGTGGTCCTCAGTCATGGGGGTGAAATTGCATTTGAGTGGGGGGGGATGGGCTGGAGGTGGGATGGGGTGAGGGGAGTGTGGGTCGAAGCTTTGCCTGAGTTTGTCAATTTTGTCTTTGAAGAAGGTGGCGAAGTCGTCGGCGGAGATGAGAGGTGAGGGAGGAGGTGCAGGGGGGCGAAGTAAGGAGTTGAAGGTTTTGAAGAGTTGTTTGGGGTTGTGAGACAGGGCGGTAATTAGGGAGGAGAAGTATGCTTGTTTTGCGGAGTCAAGGGCAGTCTTGAAGGTATTGAGGGAACGCTTGTATAGGATAAAGTGCTCTGCGGAGTGGGACTTCTTCCATTTCCGCTCGGCTGCCCTAGTCGTCCGTCTGAGTTTTTTGGTGAGGGTCGTGAGCCATGGTTGACGTTGTAATCGTGTTGTGTAAAATGTGAGCGGTGCAGCCTGGTCGAGGGCTGTGGTGAGGGTGGAGTTGTAGAGGGAGGCGGCGGAGTCAGCGTCGTGAGCAGAGGCCAGGTCGGAGAGGGGGAGGAGGGATTCAGAGAGTGAATGGAAGTCAATGAGCTTAAGGTTTCTGCGGGGGTGGGGAAGTGTCCGACAGGGGGGAGTGTGGTAGGGGGGAATATATACATTTGTAGGATATGCAACATTAATCACAGACAGGGGCATAAGTACAACAGGTGCAGAGGTTGCAATTGCACCCGGGCCCTGGCGCCTAGGGGGCCCCAAAAGTCCCTTTGGCTTATAGAAAAAGACTAATGCTATTAAAGATTTGTAATAATCGGGGGCCCCGTTTGAACTTTCGCATCGGGGCCCACGAGGCTCGAGCTTCACGTTACACCACTGGTCACAGATTTAGGATTCACAGGTTACGGTAAATGTGAAATGCAATTATTATCTTGAAATCCAATCCAAGGGACTACATTAAGCTTAAAGGGTGACCATACTTTCAACTATCATATCATAATAATCTGTCCTGTATGAATCACACTATTTTAGACCATTGCATAATGTGTGTTTTCCATATTCAATAATTTTCTCTCTTAATTTGCCATTATCTCTAAACTGGTTTGAAGAGATTATCTGCTCTATTGTCTCACATACACAGCACAAGACACAGAGAGGAAGTGCTCAAACAGAAACAGCAGCATGGAAGAAATTATAGAACAGTCCTGAGCTGTGTAGATGGAATCCAGCCCTGTTGTAAGATAAAAGGCTTATTAGAAATCTCATTATCATCTTTCTGTATGGCCCACTGTTTGTTTTCTAACTTTTCCTCTTATTCCTCTTTCCATCTATATAAAGTGAAATATGCTCCACACCTGACATCTCACTGGGCTGTCAGGTCTATCCTCTCTTGAGCAAGGTAAAATGTAGCTGTTTTTTTCAAAGGGGGTAAAAGGAGTCTGAGGGGAAATGAAGACATGGCTCACAAGTGGAGAAAGAAGCTGATTTTACTGATAATAAATATTCAATATAACGTAATTTTTAATGTATGTTTTTAAAGAAAAGTGTCTACTAAGGTTGGTTTCACACTACCATGTTTTGGAATCCTGGGGGATGCAAGTAAATCCCCCGCAGCAGCAGACAGTTGCATTCGGATTTGTACCTTTTTTACATGGATCCGGTGAAAAATGACATACCCCCGGGAAAGGGGGGGGTCATTTCAAACTTGGCTCTGGGCATGCTCCGACCAAAAATCCAGATCTGGGATCAATAGAGCCCCATGTAATATAACACGCATTACCCCAGATCCGGGCGTTCATGGTTTTGTCACAGAGACCAAAATCGCTCCAAAATTTGTTTTTGGTCTCAGTGCTAAAACCATGCACACCCGGATCAGGGGGAACCATAAAGAAGCGGATGCACCCACAAGTTCTTGCAGCACCATTGAAGGCCAAAAAAGGATGTGGGTGCATCTAGTTTAAGGCCCCATTCACACACTGCTTTTTTTGCTGCGTATTTTTATGCACAAAAAGCCAGAGGTGGAACAATCAAAACCGGGAGTAGCGCACTCAGAGGAAAGGTCTAAAGGCCGCTTTACATGTCCCAATATCGTTACGATATTGTATACAACGGCACGGGAGCGCGCACGTTTTTGGCACTTGTCCAAGATCGCATAGTAGATGTCACACAGGGAGATATCGGCAGGCAACGCAACTGCGATGTATACGCCCCCACGTACGAGTGACCCAGGGAACGACCTTTTAGCATGGGAGTGAATAGGGGAAGTTGTGTTCCAAATCGTTGTTGCGTCGTCACACAGCACGATCTGGTCATATCAGAGAGCCAATATTGGCCAGTTGGAGAGCCTGCACAATTATTCCCCGATATCGTTTTGGCATCGTTCTTGCATCGCATTGCTCATTTACACCACACAACGCACGAACGATATCGGCGGCAATGCCCGAACCACATGACTTTTTATCGTTGTTGGGCAACGATATCGTGCCGTGTAAAGTGGCCTTAAGGCCTCATGCACACTTTCAGTATTTGCTGAGTTTTTTACCTCAGGATTTGTAGCCAAAACCAGGAGTGGATGATTAAATACAGAAGTGGTGCAGGTGTTTCTATTAGACTTTTCCTCTGATTGCTCCAAAAAACTCATCAAATACTCAGCGTGTGCACATGACCTAATAGAAATAAGTGGTTGACTTAAATGTTTAATCACCCACTTCTGGTTTGTGTTGTGGTGGGTTTACACACACCAATTTATCTGTTCAATATCTGAACAGATCTCTGGTTGCAGTGAAATCATGGATACATTGCTCCATTTTGTGGCTGTGTACAAATGATACAATGTGTCCATGATTTCACTGCAACCAGAGATCTGTTCAGATATTGAACAGATAAATTGGTGTGTGTAAACCCACCATTGAGCTTGTGCTTAAAAATACGCAGCAAGAAAAGCAGTGTGTGAATGGGGCCTAAGCTGAATTCACTCTGATACAAAGAAATGGTAGTGTGAAACCAGCCTTACTTATCTTGTAATAGCCTGTTCTGTGCTTCCCCTTCAGTCTGGAAGCTCATTGTAAAGCGGCCGTCACACATGTCGACATCGCTAGCGATATTGTAAGCGATCACATGCACGCGCAATCGCTTACAATATCGCTCACATCGCTGGTGAGATGTCACACAGACAGACTCACCAGCGATGTGGACCAGCGAGATCGCTGGTTACTATGGTACACATCGGGTTACTAGGCGCCGCGCGGCGCTTAGTAACCCGACGTGTACCATAGTTACCATCTCCCAGCATAGGCTCTGCCGCTGGGAGATCGTTCATCGTGGTGTTATACACCACGATGAAGCATATCGTTAAATCGTTCATCGCTAGATCTGAGCTCCGGCTCTCAGATCTGCGATGTCACGATCAAGCGATTTTACATAGTAAAATCGCTTGATTACATGCAACGATGCCAAAACGATATCGCTTAAGCGATCAAAACGCAGATCACTTAAACGATATCTAGCTATTTATCATAGCGTGTGATGGCTCCTTAAGAATGAGGGGAGAAGAAGAGATGCAGCTGCACTTTCTGAGAGTGATCTAAGGCTAGGGTCACATCTGCGTTTTGTTTTATAAATCCTGATCCGGTTTGGAGCTTTCAAAAAGCTCCAAACCGGACCAGGAAACGCTCCTCATAGGAGCCTATGCAAAACACCGGATGGCTTCACAAGCCATCCGGTGGCCGGATCCGGCACTGCTGCCTGCGTTTTAAATGATGCAGGCAGCAGTTTTCGCAGCGTTTCTGGTACCGCACTGCGGTAACCGGATGGCTCAGGATGTGTAATCCTGAGCCATCCGGTAACTGCATAGTTTGCGGATCCCGGCTATTGCCGGGATCAGCAAACTGTCCTCTGCCTAATCAAGAGTTAAATTTAGTAAGTAAAGTACTGTTTGAGGTCTGTAGGGGGGGCTAAGACCCCCCTACAGACCAGCCGCCCACTCCGGTGGGCTTCTACTACAATTTCCTATGGCTCGGGGCTCGGATGAGCCCCGTGCATGTCTCCAAACCTCCCGCCCCCCCGTATCACTATACAGGGGTGCCTGCACCCCTCTTGTATAGCGATTCCTGCATGTGGCCCTACAGTTAGAATACAGAACACATGTAAGCTCATACTTACATGTCATCGTCGGCAGTGTAGTGTGAAATCCCTGGGCGGGGCTGTTTGCTGCAGCCTCCGCCCCCTCATTCCTTATGGCCGCCCCCTCTGTGCCTCATCCAGTGATGTGAGGGCGGCACGTCATGAAAGGGGCGGGGCTAAATATGTGCCGTGGTTAGCCCCGCCCCTTTCATGACGTGCCGCCCTCACATCACTGGATGAGGCACAGAGGGGGCGGCCATAAGGAATGAGGGGGCGGAGGCTGCAGCAAACAGCCCCGCCCAGGGATTTCACACTACACTGCCGACGATGACATGTAAGTATGAGCTTACATGTGTTCTGTATTCTAACTGTAGGGCCACATGCAGGAATCGCTATACAAGAGGGGTGCAGGCACCCCTGTATAGTGATACGGGGGGGCGGGAGGTTTGGAGACATGCACGGGGCTCATCCGAGCCATAGGAAATTGTAGTAGAAGCCCACCGGAGTGGGCGGCTGGTCTGTAGGGGGGTCTTAGCCCCCCCTACAGACCTCAAACAGTACTTTACTTACTAAATTTAACTCTTGATTAGGCAGAGGACAGTTTGCTGATCCCGGCAATAGCCGGGATCCGCAAACTATGCAGTTACCGGATGGCTCAGGATTACACATCCTGAGCCATCCGGTGACCGCAGTGCGGTATTCTGCACACATTTTTGACAAAAAATGTGTGTGACCGGAATTGCATTCACCGCATCCGGATCCGGATGCGGTGAATGCAATTCATGTTTGCAATGTGACCCTACCCTAAGACAGGAGGGAACAAAGGTGGGAAGACATCTGATTTGCTCAGAGTGTCATGGTGGGTTTACACGTTGCTATATCATTCCGATATCGTATACAACGGCGCGGGAGCGCGCAGTTTGTGACCAGTTTTCCCTGAATCGCATCGGCGGTTTACACGTTGCGATATCGGGATACAACGTCCCTACGATGTGTATGCCCCCGACCCAGGAACGACCATTTAACATGGGAGTGAATGGGAGACGTTGCAGTACACATCAAAGTTGGGCTGTCACACGGAACGATCCGGCTCCAACCGGCATCCGATATCGGGCGGTTGAATAGCAGGCTATCGGTTTGCCATCGTTCCTGCATCGTATCGGACGTTCACACCGTAGAACGCACGAACGATATCGGGTCCAACGCACGAACCACGTGACTTTTGGTCGGAGTTGGACGCCGATATCGCAACGTGTAAACCCACCATCAAGGTACCGTCACACGACACGATATTGCCCGCAACATCGCTGAAAAGTCCCGGATTCAGCGATGTTGCAGCGACATCACAAGTGTATTGTGCTGTGTCACAGCACAATGCAACTGCGATAAATCGCTGGTTGCGAGTTGCCAGGTTTACCAACATGTTTTAAAACCTGGTGATGTCGCACCAGCGATTTGCCTGGATTTTGCCGTGTGACAGCGTGATCAGGATGTTGCTGGCGATACCGCCTATTCGCAACATTGCTGCTTATCGCTCGCTGGGTTGTGCACAACCCAGCGAGCGATAGCTGCTGCAACTTTGCGGTGGCGTCGCAGGCAACATCGCTGCGTGTGACAATTAGGCAGCGATGTCTGAAGCGAGGGCGCACCCGTGGAATCACTTCCAACATCGCTGCAACCTTGTACCGTGTAACGGTACCTTAAAACACAGCACTAGAATCACCAATCTTGTCCAAACCCTCAAAATATATAATTAAAACACCATAAATGTATGGATGTATAAGGAATTTAGATTTTTCATTGAAAATTCTCCTAAATCCATTTGGCGGAGCCGAAAACTGTTAGGGTAGCTTGAGGGCCGCTTTACACACACCAACGTCTGTGACCAACTTCTGAACAGATCTCTGGTTGCAGTGAAATCATGGACACATTGTTCCATTGGTACACAGCCACAAAATGGAGCAATGTGTCCATGATTTCACTGCAACCAGTAAGTTGTTCAGAAGTTGGACAGATAAGTTGGTGTGTGTAAAGTGGCCCTTACAACTTACTGGTTGCAGTAAAATCATGGAGACATTGTTCCATTTGTACACGGCAACAAAATGGAACAACGTGTCCATGATTTCACTGCAACCAGTAAGTTGCAAGTAAAATTGCATGCAATGTTGCGACGTGTAAAGATACCCTAAGGCTGGCTTCACACCACGGCGCAGTCCGGTCCGGGGCTGTCAGGCATGAACCTGACAGCCCCGGACCGGATCAGCACACAGAACCGGAGGGCCACATGTGCCCTCCGATCCTGTGTGCAGCTGGATGGCTGTAATTGCAACCGCAGCTGCTGATTTTTCAAGACCGCATTGAGCTAGCCGCGGTCCTGAAACAACAGTGGTTCCCGGATTCACCCGGACTGGGGCAATCCGGCCCCATAGGCTCCCATGTTAGGGAGAACCAGATTGGCCCGGATCCGGGAGAATCCGGGACAATCTGGGCAAATCCGGGATCCGGCTTTTTGGGTTGATTTTTCTCCCCACACATTTTTGTGTCCGGTGAGAATAATCTGAATACTCCTGGATTCATCCGGAGAGATGGAAACCAGATGGCAGAGAGCTGCCATCCGGCTCCATCCAGCCTCATAGGATACTATGGGGCCAAAAACTGGTCCGGGGCTGTCTGGTTTACACCGGACAGCCCCGGACTGGACCTTTCCGTGGTGTGAAGCCAGCCTAAAAGAAGCCGCAAAATAAGTGCCACATGCTATTGATCAATAAAACAGTCGTACAACAATTTAATAGAAAGAAAAATAGGGACCGGTTTTTGTTGTTTTGTTTATTGATATGTAACCAATTGTATACAAAGTATGTCAAAAAATACATCTTCTAAATGCCTAAAGGGATTTGACCTTTAACAAAGTGGTCCCCAAGCTTGCATAAATGTAGTTTAAGAAACAGAGCAGGTACTCACCTTCCTTGCAGCCAGCACCAGCTCTACACCACTTCTCTGGTCTCTGTGTTTTGCCAATAGCATTGACGTCACATTGACAGAGCACATCATGGCTGCAGCCGATCATAGACCTCAGAGGCTCATAGTCTACATAGGAAGAGCCGCCAGGAAAAGCCGCTGCAGCCAGGATGTGTGCTGTCAATATGACTTCACAAATGCAGACAAAACACTGACTGCAGCAGTGGCATACATTTGGTTTTAGACTGAAGTTTCGACTATTTATGAGTGTAAAACTTTCGGGGACCACTTTTCGTAAAGAGGAAAATGCCCTTTAACATATAGATTTAACAATACAGAAAGGCTTTCAGTAAAAAACATACTGGATAAAAAGACCATGCTAAATCTTATGGGTACATACAGTATATTAAACATTTCTATAAGGCTAGGGTCAGTCCTGCATCTGCCCTCAGCCTGCAGAATCCGCTATTGCAGAGCACACCGGAAAATGCTGCAAATCGTGTTTCCTGTGCGCTCTGCAATAGCATTTGTGAGTGGAGTCGGCGGCTGCGCCAATCATCAGGTTACCATATTGATGCATAGGCAGGCGGTGTATAGCGTTACATTACATTAACGCTATGCGCTCAGCCTGCCAGAAACTAGGTTTTCAACGGATTCTGCAGGCTGAGGACATACGCAGGTCTGACCCCAGCCTAAAAGCAATGCAAATTGCACAGACAAAAAACTAAATGTACTTTTGAATATTTCAGGGATGAGAAACAATTTTATACTAGTTGTATACTTAGATACATACAGCAAATTGACAATGATAATGCCCATGCTGTGCACAGACAAAGACTCGCCAATCAAATGTTTGAGGCTGTAAAAAGCGAATGCTTATGAATATTAAGGACTACATAGCTGGAACTAATCAATGAGAGGACAACCAGAGCTCTTTTACCACAACTAAAGCAAGGTATAATATTTATATTGCGCTATTAATTCCATAGTACTTTACATACATTTGCAGCACTGTCCCCATTGAGGCTCACAATCTAAATATCCTATCCATATGTCTTCACAATGTGGGAGGAAACCAGAGTGCCTGGAGGAAACCCACACAAACACGGGGAGAACATACAAACTCCTTGCAGATGTTGTCCTTGGTTGGAATTGAACCCAGGACCTCAGGATGTGCTAAGCACTGAGCCACTGTGCCCTTACTTCATGCTGCTCTCAGTTAGGACAGCTAAATCAGATAAGTGATAACAAGTTTTCTGTACGAACACCCAATTGGATAGAAATGTGGTAATTTTTTCTTGCAATTCCTCATAGGCATGGTATTGAAATTCTCATTAGTAATTTGAAAACAGTATTATTGGGTTGTTTTTGTAGTTCACATATGATATCAGTTACACTAAGACATTGCATCCTGAGGATGCCTAAATCACATTACTACTGCATATTCAAATATCTAGTTAGCATATAATACTTATTTTTATATTATTTATTGTATAAACTTATATAGCGCTATTAATTCCACAGTGCTTTACAAACGTGATCATCACTGTCCCCATTGGGGCTCACAACCTAGATTCCCTAAAAGTGTGTCTTTGGAGTGTGGGAGTAAAGCAGAGAACTGAGAGGAAACCCAGACAAACACAGGGAGAACATACAAACTCCTTGCAGATGTCATCCATGGTGGGATCTGAACTCGGGACTGCAATTGCTGCAAGACTGCAGTGCTAACCACTGAGCCACTGTACATTTCCTCTGCAGGGGTTAATAAAGGAAAAATAAATGGCTAGGGGCAACCTTATTTTTCTTTCCAATTGTTAGAGGTTTGTGAACCTGATCATATAGAGATCAGACAATCATCAGTCTGAATTTTAAGATGACATACAATAACAATGACATACAAAGACATCTGCAACCTGGCTCCTCCATACAAATGTGATATGGTATCCTGAGACTTACCTACACGCAACCTGCAATCCTCATACGATCTCGTTCCCTACACCCCTCTTATCAATTCTTCTCACAACCGCATACAAGATTTCCCAACACTCTGGAACTGTCTGCCCCAACACATCAGACTCTCGTCTACCATGGAAACCTTCAAGAAGAACCTGAAGACCCACCTCTTCTGACAACCTACAACCAGCAGTGATCCCGAGTCCACTAAACCGCTACACCACCACTCTACCCTCTCCTAGTGTATCCTCATCCATCCCTTGTAGACTGTGAACCCTCGTGGGCAGGGTCCTCTCTCCTCCTGTACCTGTGCGTGTACTTGACTATGGATGCCCCTTTTCACATGTAAAGCGCCATAATAAATAATAGTAATTAACTCATTCAAGTTATACTTGACAACTTTCCATGGTGGGCATTCAAGAGGTGTGCAAAAATTCCTACCATTAGCCACTACTTTTAGAGGACAATCCCAGCTACAACCCATTCCTACTAATTCTCAATCTCCTCAAAGTCTTCATCCCCACTCTTGGTCACTCTGGGTCACTTGATCTGGGAGATTTGCCTAATTTACTGGGAGGTTTCTACTTCATCCAATAGCACCTCTTCCCCCATAGATTCCTAAATAAGTCTATTTCTTTGGCTAATACCCTTCTAATATGTTATATGGAACCTTATGGCCACTTTACACGTCCCGATATCGTCGTCCAACTTCGATAAAAAGTCACGTGGTTCGTGCGTTGGCCTCGATATCGTTCGTGCGTTGTGTGGTGTACATGACCAATTTGATACAAGTACGATGCCTAAATGATATCGGGGAAGAATTGTGCAGGCTCTCCAACTGGATCCAATTGGATGGCCGATCTGGCAGGATCGTTCTGTGTGACAGACCAACACCAACTTGGAGCACAACTTCCCCTATTCACTCCCATGTTAAATGGTCGTTCCCTGGTTCGCGCGTACAAGGGGGCGTATACATCGCAGTTATGTTGCCTGCCGATATCTCCCTGTGTGACAGCTACTATGCGATCTTGGATTTCAGCCAAAAAAGTGCGCGCTCCCGTGCCGTTGTATCCAATATCGAAACGATGTTGGGACGTGTAAAGTTTGTATTAAACTATCATCCTTCTGAAAAACATAATATTGGAATTTTCACAAAAGGAAAAATTGCAAAAATTGCAAATAAATGAGAAATGATTACTTATTGGCGACGCAAGAACTTAGAATTTTGTCTTTTCCTCAACTACATCGACAGCATAGCAATGCTTTAGAAAGCTATCTCCTCTCCAATATTTATGTTAACATAGAAAGGTACAGGGCTTTTTGAAATGAAATCCATCTTTATTCAAAGAAGAGGAGTAGAATTGGAAATTAAAGTGTAGTGCTATTCCATAGAACCTTAAACTGGCACAACTCGCTGATTGTATATGGCAATAAAACCCCAGAAAACTCAGTGTTTTGCTTTCAAAATGCAATAGAAATGTTTTCTCAATGCACCTTTCCTGCTTCTCTATAAAATCTCATAGTCTGTTGACAGTGTGTAAAATCAGAATTTATGTCTTCTTTAACTCACTGGAAGAAACGCATTTGAGTAAAGTCTGCAGAAGTTAAACCAGCAAGAAACTGAATAGAGATGTGCCTAAATGTGAACCGCTTCATTGATAAGCTGCTAAAACCTCTCAAAATTCCCTTCTCTGCTTTGAACATAGATTGCAACATTTCCATCTTTATAGATTTGACCACCTGTACTGGAAGGTATATTTTTATCATGTATACAAACTTTTTAGAAGTTTTCAAAACTGCCCCATATTATAAAAAAAATAGTGATAAGTTGAACATTACTCAGATGAGTAACTTTAAAACTTTGATGTGCCTGATAAGATGAAAGTTGTTTTTCATTTTTAATGTATAAAAAATATTAAACATTCTGAGTGTTTAATTATATATGCAAGAGGAGCTAAAATATTTATTAACAATGTTATTAATTTTGAGCTTAGAATCCAGTGGGCGATCCTTCTCAGTGGTAGGCGATTTTTCTCAGTGGTAGGCAGTTCTCAGTGGTAGGCGGTCCTTCTCAGTGTTATGCGATTTTTCTCAGTGGTATTCAGTTCTCAGTGGTAGGTGGTCCTTCTCAGTGGTAGGCGATTTTTCTCAGTGGTAGGCAGTTCTCAGTGGTAGGCGGTCCTTCTCAGTTGTAGGCGATTTTTCTCAGTGGTATTCAGTTCTCAGTGGTAGGTGGTCCTTCTCAGTGGTAGGCGATTTTTCTCAGAGGTAGGCAGTTCTCAGTGGTAGGTGGTTCTTCTCAGTAGTAGGCAGTTCTCAATAGTAGGCGGTTCTTTTCAATGGTAGGTGGTTCTTCTCGGGGTAGGCGTTCCTTCTCAATGGTAAGTGGTCCTTCTCAGTGGTAATTGGTTCTCCTCAGTGTTGGTGGTTCTTCTCAGTGGTACGTGGTTCTCAGTAGTAGGCAGTTCTTTTCAGTGGTAGGTGGTCATTCTCAATGGTAGATGGTCCTTCTCAATGGTAGGCAGTCCTTCTCAATGGTAGGTGGTTCTTCACAGGGGCAGGCAGTCCTTCTCATTCGTAGTTGGTACTTCTCAGTGTAGGTGGTTCTTCTCAGTGGTAGGTGGTTCTTCTCAGTAGTAGGCAGTTCTCAATGGTAGGCGGTTCTTCTCAATGGTAGGTGTTTCTTCTCGGGGGTAGGCGTTCCTTCTCAATGGTAAGTGGTCCTTCTCAGTGGTAATTGGTTCTCCTCAGTGTTGGTGGTTCTTCTCAGTGGTACGTGGTTCTCAGTAGTAGGCAGTTCTTTTCAGTGGTAGGTGGTCATTCTCAATGGTAGATGGTCCTTCTCAATGGTAGGCAGTCCTTCTCAATGGTAGGTGGTTCTTCACAGGGGCAGGCAGTCCTTCTCATTCGTAGTTGGTACTTCTCAGTGTAGGTGGTTCTTCTCAGTGGTAGGTGGTTCTTCTTAGTAGTAGGCAGTCCTTCTCAATGGTAGGTGGCCCGTCTCAAAGGTGGGTGGTCCTTCTTAGTGGTAGGTGATCCTTTTCAGTGGTATGCAGTCCTCAGTGGTAGTCGATCTCTCTCAGTGGTAGGAGGTACTGCTCAGTGGTAGGTGGTCCTTCTCAGTGGTAGGTGGTTCTTCTCAGTGGTAGGCTGTCCGTCTCCGTGGTAGGTGGTCCTTCTCAGTGGTAGGTGGTCCTTCTCAGTGGTAGGTGGTCCTCAGTGGTAGGCAGTCCTTCTCAGTGGTAGTCGATCCTTCTCAGTGGTAGTCGATCCTTCTCAGTGGTAGGCCGTCCTTCTCAGTGGTAGGCCGTCCTTCTCAGTGGTAGGCTGTTCTTCTCAGTATTAGGTGGTTTTTCTCAATGGTAGGTAGTCCTTTTCAGTGATAGGTAGTCCTTCTCAGTGGTAGGCGGTCTTTCTTTGTAGCAGCTGTAGGGTAGGCTGTCAGTCATTGAATAAGACAACACTCCCTAAAATGCAATTGTGAACTTGTGCATACTGACCATGACATATACTATAACAAACAAAAAGATAGACAATTCTGTAATTTCTTTAACCCAATAAAGGGCATCATAATACATTATTTTGTAGAAAAAGATTTAGTATAACTTATTGATTTCAAGCCTGTTCTCATGCATTAAGAAATAAAGAGACAGTTGCATTCTGAAATGAACAAACACATGCAAACAATGAATATAGGAATATACAGAGTGGGCTATTTATATGGATACACCTAAATAAAATGGGATTGGTTGGTGATATCAATTTCCTGTTTGTGGCACATTAGTTTATGGGAGGGGGAAAACTTTTCCAGATGGGTGGTGACTAGGGATGGGCGAATCTACTCGCTAGGACTCGTTACTCGGCGAGTAGTAAGGGACTCGCAGGACTCGGTACTCTGAGAGTTTCCCAGCGTTTACTCGCACGAGTACAATGCAAATCAATGGCAAACGCTGACAAAACTAGGATTGCCATTGTCTTGCATTAGACTCGGCTACTGTGCCAGTGATAGCAGGGAAACTCGCAAAGTAACTGCTGTTACTTTGCGAGCCGAGTCCAGCTGTCTTCTCTGTGCAGGCTGCCGCAGCTCCAGGGTCCTAGAGCCCGCCTGCTCACAGAGATGATGTAGCAGTGCTGAGATTGTTCTCAGTCTGCTCATTCCCTGTGCATAGACATCTATATCTATGCACAGGGGATGTAGCAGAGAGGACATCGCGTTTTGGACTGCGTCGGACAGAAGAGGATTTTTTTAATTAAAGATGGAGTCCCTAATGGCTTTTTTTTTATTTCAAATAAAAAATTTTCTCTGTGTTGTGTTTTTTTAACCCTTTATTGGAGATTCTTAGCGGCTGGGTCAAACGTGGCCTGACATTAAGAATCTCGGGCTTAATACCAGCTTGTATAACAAAGCTGGTATTAACCCCTTTATTACCCAGCGTGCCACCGCCACCAGGGCCGCTGGAAGAGCGGGGTTCAGCGCCAGAGGATGGCGCTTCAATGAACGCGCCATCTTCTGGGGCGGCTGCGGGCTGCAATTTGCAGCGGGGGGTGCCCAGAAAGCTTGGGCATCCCTGCGCTGCAGATTCCAGCCCCCAGCTGCTTAGCTGTACCTGGCTAGACATAGAAATTGCGCGGAGCCCCACGCATTTTTTTTTTATTATTTCATGAAATTCATGAAATAATAAAAAAAGAGGGCTCGCCTATATTCTTGTGTCCGGCCAGGTACAAATAGGCACCTGGGGGTTGGGGGCAGCCCGTCGCTGCCTGCTGGATCCGGCTGGTTCCAGAAATACGGCGAAGCCCACGTGAAATTTTTTTCTGACAAATCCATAAAACAATGTAAATAAAAGGGACTGCATCTTTATTAACCCCTGGACCATGGGCGAGGGGTTAATAAAGATGCAGTCCCTTTTTTAGGATTGTTTTATTGATTTTTCAGAAAAAAAATTACATGGGCTTCGCCGTATTTCTGGAACCAGCCGGATCCAGCAGGCAGCGACGGGCTGCCCCCAACCCCCAGGTGCCTATTTGTACCTGGCCAGACACAAGAATATAGGGGAGCCCTTTTTTTTTAATTATTTCATGAATTTCATGAAATAATAAAAAAAAAATGCGTGGGGCTCCACGCAATTTCTATGTCTAGCCAGGTACAGCTAAGCAGCTGGGGGCTGGAATCCGCAGCGCAGGGATGCCCAAGCTTTCTGGGCACCCCCCCGCTGCAAATTGCAGCCCGCAGCCGCCCCAGAAGATGGCGCGTTCATTGAAGCGCCATCCTCTGGCGCTGAACCCCGCTCTTCCAGCGGCCCTGGTGGCGGTGGCACGCTGGGTAATAAAGAGGTTAGGGCCAGCTTTGTATTATCAGCTAGCCCTAAGCCCGAAATTTATGGCGGTCACGCCAATATTAGACATGACCGCCATGAATTTCGATTAAATTGTTTTAAAAAAAACACAACACAGAGAAAAAATGTTATTATAAATAAAAAAAAAAGCCATTAGGGACTCCATCTTTAATTAAAAAAATCCTCTTCCGTCCGACGCAGTCCAAAACGCGATGTCCTCTCTGTTCATCCCTGTGCATAGATATAGATGTCTATGCACAGGGAATGAGCAGACTGAGAACAATCTCAGCTCTGCTACATCAGGCAGCAGGCGGGCTCTAGGACCCTGGAGCTGCGGCAGCCAGCACACAGAGCAGACAGGACTCTTATCTGTGCGAGTTTCCCAGCGATTACTTGCACAGTAAACGAGTCCAATGCAAATCAATGGCAAAACTAGGATTGCTTCAGGCTGAAGCTTCCGAGACACATCTGTGATTTGTAAATTGCACATTACTCGCTATTACTCGCTTCCCCATTCATTAACATTGGACTCGCTAGACTCGCAACAAGTAGCGAGTCCTGGGCTCGGACTCGCTAGAATTAAGCGATTCCGAGTAATTTAGGATTCGCCCATCACTAGTGGTGACCATGGTGGCCATTTTGAAGTTGGCCATTTTGGATCCAACTTAATTTTTTTCAGTGGGAAGAGGGTCATATGACAGATCAAACTTATTTCAAATTTCATAAGAAAAGCAATGGTTTACTTGGTTTTAACGTAACTTTATTCTTTCATGAGTTATTTACAAGTTTATGACCACTTATAAAATGTGTTCAAAGTGCTGGCCATTGTGTTGGATTGTCAATGTAGCCCTCTTTTCCCACTCTTGACACACTGATAGCAACACTGCAGAAGAAATGCTAGCACAGGCTTCCAGTATCTGTTGTTTCAGATGCTGCACATGTCGTTTTTTCACAGCATAGAAAATTGCCTTCAGGTGACCCCAAATATAACAAAGATAGTGGGGCTATTGTTCATCATTGGAAACCTCAATGGCACTGGATGTCTGAAATTACTACAGGATGATGTGTTGCCCTCTTTATGCACTTAAGATGGCACATTCCCTGCATTTTTCCAAAAATATGGTGCACCACCACATTATGGGTGTCAAGTCTGAGCATTCCTACATGAACAGTTTCCTGAAAAGTGGATTGATCGTCGTGGGCTAGTTGAATGACCATAAAAGTCTCCTGATCTGACCCCTTAGACTTTTAGAGGACTTCAGAGGACACCAGTAATTATACAGGAGACTTCAATACTACATTATTGGAAAGTATGGAATAGGCAATTAAGCGATCACAGGCAAAAATTCCGTAAGGGGACTGATAAAGAAAAAAAATGGTAAAACCTTACAACTTTTTTTTACTCTGAAATTGTAAAAAAAACTCTCCTACTATTTGGCATCACAGTGTGAGCAATTGTCCAACATATATAAAAAAATAAAAATGTTTATATTATATGGTAAATGCTAGAACAGAACCCATTCCAAATAGAAGAAACCTGTCACCTTGCAATAAAATTCAATAAAACGATATTACAAAATTGTATTATCCCTAAAAGGGAACCCAGAAAAATTACACCTTGTCCCTTCCCCCACCACCAATAAAAAACCGCAAGCCCTCAATCAACTTTATTAACAGCAACATAAAAAGGTTTTGGCTTTTGGAGAAGCAAAATTGAAACAAGGCCAAATTTGCTTGGGTTGAAGGTGGATGTTCATTATAAACTCCAAACATATGTTTGTATGCATTCAAGAGACTAGTCATCGGTGAGTGCCGCTGACTAGTCTCTTGAATGCATGTGATTATTGTGGAATCAGTGTGCAACACCTTTAGATGGCACCGAAAAGTTAATAAATATAGTGGCTATACCTAGTTACACCATATAGTGCCCAGTAACCTCTAATATTGCAAACATATGTTTGTGATGAATTCATGAGTAGGACTTAAGGCCCTGTCACACGCTACGATATCGTTAACGATATTGTTGCAACGTCACCGGTTTGGTGACATTACAGAGACGTCATATTGACATCATTCTGTGTCATATTTACCAATGACCAACGATAAGTTTGTTGATCGTTGGTCGTTGGTAAATGACCTGTACCATAAATTTATCGGCATCGGCGCGTGTGACAGAGAGACCAACAATGAATGACCTCCCAGCGCTGCACAAGGTAAACATCGGGTAACTAAGCACAGCGCTCTGCTTAGTTACCCGATGTGTACCTTGATTACCAGTGTTCTTGCTGGTCCTGATCGCTGGTGAGTCTGCCTGTATGACAGCTCACCAGCGATCAGATCATGATGTCCCAGCAATCCACATCGTTGATGGGATCGCTGGGATATCGTTAGGTGTAACAGGGCCTTTAGGCTAAAGTTTTTGTAACATGATTTACTACCCTAAATTATGCTATTGAGGCACAGGTGTCTAACATATAAAGCTATGGCATCTGGGAGAACCAAAGACAATTATAACTTTGGCTAGGCTGGTTGGCTAGTGTGTGTTTAACAAGTGATCTTGTGACTTTGGCTAAATTTATTGAGGCTTTATAAGTCAATGAAAAACCTTCTTTAGATAAACAGATAAAACATCTACTGTTTTCTTAAATGTGTTTTATTATTTATATTTTAAAACCTAAACTCAAGAGTAAAAAAAAATACACACAGATATATAAGTAATTCCAGTGAAAATACATCCCTACCATCTTAACCCTCCAGAGATCTTTGTAATTCCTGGTCAATGTGATACTGTCACCGGAGGTCACTGAGGTGAGTCAACTTATAACAGAATTGCTTGACATTACTGACATTAGTTTTCTATAAACCTTTTCAAAAACAATTATAATGGCCTAGACCTGGAATGCAGAATATTTTACGAAGAACTAAGTAAAAATATATACAAATACCATAATTATACTAAAGTTTGGATAATGTATTGTATATGATGTAAGATCCAAGATTCTGACATATGTAAATGAAGAAAGTCCCTACTTTTTGTCTAGTTTGACAATTGATGGCTGTTACTGGAGACTTTCATTTGCATCTTACACATTATGTCACTATAGATAAATGGTCCTTCGCAATGTTACACATAATCATATTTTGAAGGGAAGCTCTTGCCGTCCTCGCTGCGTCGAGACTCATTGTAAATGGATTTCTTGCTCTTGTCTTCATATACCGATGTCTTGTATCCAGCACTTTTGGCAGATACATGGTAGGAAACACCTTTGTATCTAGAGAAAAAATATCAAAGATATATGAAAGGTATAATATAATTTGCTACAATACTTATTGCTATATCATAACACTTTAGACTTGGCCCAACTGGTCTTCATACTCATTCATGTAGGATCACGGCTGCTGATTTAGCAGTATTGTAAATTGGACAATTGGTATAGAACTTTCATTTACTATAGGTGACTTACATAAGAAAACTAAAACTATCTGTTGTTTTTGAACATTGTATGATAGTATTATTAGGGAGCTGAATTTAACCCCTTCACGATCAATGACGATAGGTACATCATTGGTTGCTTTTTTAGCTTTGATGTTGACTCATGCTGAGCTCGCATACATGATATGATATGATATGATCAGCCAACATGTGCAGCTAACAGATGCAGGTGGATCAAAGATCCAGCGGCTTTTGTTAACTCCTTAGATCATGCTGTCAAACTCTGACAGCGTGATCTAACATGCCGCAGCAGGGATCACGCTATTCCCCGCCACCATCAGTGACCTCATGATGTGATCATGGAACACCGATGTGTTGCTGTGGAAGTGAGGGGTCAGGTGATGACCCCTGTTGCTGTCATGCCTCACTTCCTGTGAAAACAGGCTGAGCGCCGGCATTCACAGGGGATGATTTCTGCAGTAGAGAGCCATCACATATACCCAGAAATGGTATCATTAGAAACCTCAACTCAAGATTAAAAAAATAAGTCATCATACAGCCCCAGATCCTGACAAAATGAGAACACTATTAGATTATTGCTCCAAAAGTGCAATTCATTTTTTCTAACAAAGGTCTGATTTTTTTCACCACTTAGACTACCTTCTCATCACGATTTTTGCACATCCGTGGTGATCCTTGAATTTCAAGGATCACACGAACAGTCACAGATCTGTGCCAAC
The DNA here is from genome assembly GCA_033576535.1 of Allobates femoralis. Lineage (NCBI taxonomy): Eukaryota > Metazoa > Chordata > Amphibia > Anura > Aromobatidae > Allobates > Allobates femoralis. The sequence goes on along the minus strand of JARQOC010000001.1, from coordinate 73,433,413 downwards.
AGATGCCACTGATGCCCATGAATCCGTGTTTTCAACGGATCCATCATCAGTTAGCAGAGATAGGGCTGTACCTTGCTTCTGAGTATGCGCAGTAATCGGATCTGTGTTACGGATCTGATTTTTTGACGTATCCAAAATACATAGACTCCCATGTTATGAAATGCGGAACGCAAGGGATCCGTTATGGATTTGTGATGTCCAATTTGAGTCACAGAGACCAAAATCGTAGCAGGCTATTATTTTGGCTCCGTGACTAAATCGGACAGCAAAGGATGGTGGTAAAATCGGATGCCAATAGGGACACATCCGATCCAATCCGTTGCCCATTGGGATACATGGGAGGCAAAATTGGTTCTGTGTGTATCTGTTTTGACACGGATACACAGGGATGCAGCAAAATCGTGATGTGAAGGCAGCCTTAGATAACAGTAAAAGTATACATGTTTGATATCTACGAACTCTTACTGACTCTTACTGGCATCATACCGACATGTCAGTTTTACCATATTGTGAACATGGTGAATAAAAAACCTCCAGAACAATTGTGAAATTGCACTTTTTTTTGCAATTGTACCGCACTTGGATTTTTTTTCACATTTTCTAATGTAGTATATGGTTAAATGAATGATGTCATTCAAAAGTACAACTTGTCCCGCAAAAGCAAAATAAGCCCTCTTATGTCTATATGGACAGACAAAAAAAATCTATAGTTTTAGGAAGAAGGGAAGGGAAAAATGAAAATTACCCTGAGGTGAAGGGGTTAACAGCTCCTGAGCTAATGAAAAGATCACTGGAGTGATGTAGCGGTTCATTTTGTGGGGTGGCTGAAATCCAGTGTAAATGGAGGTTTATGAAAAAGTAAATATTCATGTAAACAATATTTGTCACCTATCCAAAGTATAAACTATAAATGTATGATGTCTAGGGATTTCTCTAGGTCTCCAGGATCCCCACCGATTGAGAGATCCAGGATCATATATTCTCAGCTTGAACTCAGAATTTTCACACCTTCCTAATATCTCGATATACTGTACATATCTATGGGAGAGATGGAGATGCCAACTGGGGTACTTAGTTATCTCTGTCAGTCCCCCAGACAATTAATATTTTATTTCATGGTTGGGGGTCTTGGAAATCATTCATCCTGTCAATCACACAACCTAGTGTTAATGCTAAATGTTTTCATCATCCATCTCCTATAAGCTTTTAAAATTGATTTGGATATATACTGTAGTCATGCTAAAATGTTTTGAGACTGACACAAATTTTGGTTTTCACAAAGTTTCCTGCTTCAAATATTATAGTGGCAATTTGCATCAACTATTTATTGTTATGAAGAGGGATCAGATTAATTGCACAACATTGCAGTAAGTCCCTTGCCATGAAAGTTAACCTAATCACGATTCTCCCATTTCCACATTAATTTTAAACCTATCTGAAATGAATTACTTATATCACTTTAGTGATCTTTTTGTTAGCTTAGGAGAAAGTGTTAGGCTGCCTTCACATCACGATTTTGAGGCATCTGAGTGTATCCAGGTCCGGACTGGTAGGCGGGACTACCGGGAATTCTCCCTATGGGCCGCCTGTGGTGGTGTGGGCGGGGCCTCTGCACCCGCTCCTCTGATGGGAGAGATTAGTTTGTTTTTTTATTAAACTTTAATCCTCCCCTCCGTCAGACAGTGTGACAGATATATGTAATCTGCTGTCTTTTCGGAGGGGGGGAGCCTGCAGGGCCAGGGGGGCGGGATGCTGGGGGGTGCACCAGCGCACCTCTATAGTCCTGGGGTAGAGGTAGCTGGATGACCCCGGAAGTAGCGGTGCCTGCATTTCCGGGGTTAGCTCCCTGTTCTGAGGTGCTGCGGCTTCTCTGCAAACAGTGCAGACTGCAGAGCGATGACAGGAAGTAGGAGGAAGAAAAGCCCTCGTGCCAGCAGGAGACCACAGGAGGAGGTGAGCGCTCAAAGAGCTGAAGATGGGGTGGGGGAGGCTGAAGGGTTAAAACTATTAGAGGTTAATGTCTTTTTAGCAGCTTGTTTTAGGGGTTAATGCTTTGTTAGGGGCATGCTAGGGGTTAATGCCTTGGTAGGGGCCTGTGTTAAGGGTTAGTGCTATGTTAGGGGCCTGTGTTAGGGGTTAATGCTTTGTTGGGGCCTGTGTTAGGGTTTAATGCTGGGTTAGGGGTTAATGCTTTGTTAGGTGCCTGTGTTAGGGGTTAATGCTTTGCTGGGGGCCTGTGTTAGGGGTTAATGCTGGGTTAGGGGTTAATGCTTTGTTAGGGGCCTGTGTTAGGGGTTAATGCTTTATTAGGTGCCTGTGTTAGGGGTTAATGCTTTCTTGGGGCCTGTGTTAGGGGTTAATGCTGGGTTAGGGGTTAATGCTTTGTTAGGGGCCTGTGTTAGGGGTTAATGCTTTATTAGGTGCCTGTGTTAGGGGTTAATGCTGGGTTAGGGGTCTGTGTTAGGGGTTAATGCTTTGTTAGGGGCCTGTGTTAGGGGTTAATGCTTTGTTGGGGGCCTGTGTTAGGGGTTGATGCTGTGTTAGGGGTTAATGCTGGGTTAGGGGCCTGTGTTAAGGGTTAATGCTTTGTTGGGGGCCTGTGTTAGGGGTTAATGCTGTGTTAGGGGTTAATGCTGTGTTTGAGGTTAATGCTTTATTAGAGGCCTGTGTTAAGGGTTAATGCTTTATTAGGGGCCTGTGTTAGGGGTTAATGCTGGGTTAGGGGCCTGTGTTAGGGGTTAATGCTGGGTTAGGGGCCTGTGTTAGTGGTTAATGCTTTGTTGGGGGCCTGTGTTAGCGGTTAATGCTGTGTGTTAGGGGTTAATGCTTTATTAGGGGCCTGTGTTAGGGGTTAATGCTTTGTTAGGGGGCCTGTGTTAGGGGTTAATGCTGGGTTAGGTGTCTGTGTTAGGGGTTAATGCTTTATTAGGGGCCTGTGTTAGGGGTTAATGCTTTATTAGGGCCTGTGTTAAGGGTTAATGCTTTGTAAGGGCCCTGTGTTAAGGGTTAATGCTTTGTTAGGGCCCTGCGTTAAGGGTTAATGCTTTGTTAGGGCCCTGTGTTAGGGGTTAATGCTTTATTAGGGGCCTGTGTTAGGGGGTTAATGCTTTATTAGGGACCTGTGTTAGGGGTCATTGCTTTATTAGGGACCTGTGTTAGGGTTAATGCTGTGTTAGGGTGCGTGCACACGATCAGTATCTGCAGCGTTTTGGACGCAGCGTCTTGCCACTGCGTCCAAAACGCTGCATATTACAGTATAAGCATAGTGGATGGAATTTCTAGAAATCCCATCCTCACTATGCTTAACCCGCCCACAGCGTGTTTGGAGCTGCGGTGTGGGTTGCGGCAGTCCGCTCTTCCGCAGCATGTTTGTTTCATGCTGCGGAGTTGGAAGCTGCTGCCACAGTGAGACTATAGGGAGAAGCCGCCCTGCACCCGCCGCACATGGTGAGCGGCCACCTGTGGCTTCACATAGGTCCAGAGGAGCTGCATCCAACATGCAGCTCCTCCGAACCTTGAGCACACAGCCTGAGGGGCCTGTGTTAGGGGTTAATGCCTTGTTAAGGTACCGTCACACGTGACAATATAGCTTCCATATCGCCATAAATTTGTGTGTTTTGGCGATGTGGAAACCACATCGCCTGTGCATAGTGGCGTGAGTCAGGGAGATTTTACGGCGTCAAATCGCCGGTGGAGTGTCACCTGATTGCCCTGCACTGCAGAGAAATCAGGCGTCATCCACAAGGCAATTTCAGCGCATGGTGACATGTGACAGGGCGAGGGCGATGTACGCAGCGATCGTGAAAGAAATCAAGTAGGCGTGCTAGGATGTAGTGGTTTTTGCGTCGCATCTGCGGCGATTGGTGGGTGATGCTGCGTTCCGATTGGCTGGCCGTGTCCGAGGCACCTTATTTGATGAGCCATGCATTCACTCAATGCAGACCAATGGGAACGCAGTTACGTCCACCAATCGCAGTGATAGGGGACACACTCTAGCACGCCGCTATAACACTATGGATGGTGGCATGTGACGCGGCAATGTGTGAGGGGAAATTGCTTCCGGTCTGCGGCAGGGAATTTCCGGAACGCAGGATCGCCGGAGATGGTACGTGAGATCTCTATGTGTGACAGGGTGACGGCGATGTGTAAAAAAGTGCCCAGGATGCGCGCGCTCACATCAAATTGCCAGCCATATGGCGGCGATATTGCTACGTGTGACGGTACCTTTAGGGGCCTGTGTTAGAGGTTAGTGCTGTTTTACGGGTTAATCCTGTGTTTGGGGCCTGTGTTAGGGGTCTGTGTTAGGAGTTAATGCATTGTTAGGGGCCTGTGTTAGGGGTTAATGCTTTGTTGGGGGCCTGTGTTAGGGGTTAATGCTTTGTTAAGGGCCTGTGTTAGGGGTTAATGCTGTGTTAGGGGCCTGTATTAGGGGTTAATGCTGTGTTAGGAGCCTGTGTTAGGGGTTAATGCTGTGCTAGTGTGGCGCCCCACTGGTCGGCGCGCCACTAAGGGGTACTGCACTAAGATCAGCGTGTGTGGTATCCCTGTGGCCAGTGAAAGGGGAGGTTGATATGTGGCTTTCATCCTGCATTCACACAATCTAGAGCAGGGGACTACAGGGTTAAATCCTCTGCTAAGAGACCCAGTCCCGGTGGGAGGAGTTTCAGGCCAGAGTAGTGTGAGAGCGGGAAGAAGTTAGAGCAGCAGTCAGTCAGAGAGCTGCGGTAGAAAGGAGAGGACCCTTCAGGGGATGTACGGGGAGGGCACCCAGCAAGAGTGGTGACCCGAGGGAGAAGGAGGGAGACCCAGTGCCGGACTGTTTGAGTATACAGTCTGGGGGAATCCCTGGTCCATAGAACGGAGAACTGGCTCTGGGAGTGGCACGGGCAAGTCCAACTCTGCAGAGCCAACACCGGTGGGACCGAGGAGTGTTCAGCCTCCCGGTCGTCTCAAGACCGTAGCCAAACAAGGAGCCAGGACCTGCGGAAAAACTCCAGGGGTGTGGCATCCCTAGAAGGTTCCTATAAGAGCATAGAGTCACAGAGGAGAGTACTGGAAGTGAGGCCAGGTTTCAAGCCAGCCAAGCTTCATTTTAGACAAGGACCAAGACTGTAGTAAAGTGGGACATCTGCCTAAGCCACATAGAGACACCCCATTCAGTGGCCACTACCCAGGGTTGAACTGTGTTATCTAGTGACAAGTAATACCCATACAGAGCAATGAAAACCTCTCTTGTCTTATTACAGTCGATGTACATAGCTGCTACCGCGACAACCAGCACAGCAGCAACCCTGCCCCGGGGATCCTGCTCCACCTGCAGGGAGCAAGAGCAACTGGCTGCAATACCATCATCTCCGAAGGTCTGACAGCAGCGCTGGTGTTATCACCAGAATCTGGAGGTGGCGTCACGAACAATCCATTTTATTATTTCACTGATACACCTTTCAATGACTACCAGGGCCACAGACCCAGGCATCGACCACTGGTGACAACTTACAGTAGCAACGCCAGGAATCCAAGCACCTCGGCACCTGGGTGAGTCATTAGGGGCCTGTGTTAGGGGTTTATGCTGGGTTAGGCACCAGTGTTAAGGGTTAATGCTGTGTAAGGGCCTGTGTGCGGGTTAATGTTGTGTAGGGGGCCTGTATGGGGGGAAAACTGTGTACCAGCCTGTGTAGGGGTTAATACTGTGTGGCAGACTGTGTGAGGGTTACAACTGTGTAGGGGCTGTTGTGAGTTCCTTTATGTTGGTGCCCAGTGCAGCATCAGAATGTTTTCCTGCAGTCATATTTCACGCTCTTCCTGGCATCTCCATGGATTCTGTTCCTCTCTGCGCCCAGCACTGGACCTGCTGCTGCCACCTTTTATCTTTCCCTATTTCCAGTATCTGGCTAAGTCCTGGCTACCTATATACCGTCCGCAGCCTTCTATCTATATACCGCAGCCTCCTGGGTATGCTGGTATAGTTCTCCTGTCCTGTATATGTAGTGCCCCGCTAGCCAGTGCGCTACAAAAGGGTACTGCGCCGCTAACAGAAGGTGCAGTATGCTTTGTCCTGGTAGGGGGTAATAGAAGCCTGAAGCTCCACAAGCACACACATACACCTAGTGATAGGGGACCAATCAGACAACCCGTTACAAGGGTAACCGGTCCTGGTGGGAGGAGAGCTAGGTTATATAGTGAGTGGGAAAAAGGGGAAGACAGACAAGTGTGAGATAAGCAGTGAAGAAGAAGAAGTAGAGAAGTAAAGGAGGGAGTGAGAGGAGAAGTAACTGGAGGGCACCTTAACCTGGTAACCCAGACAGAGAGAGGGGTGGATAGAGGGTAACCGAATACCCTGGCCCAGTCCGAAGCGGGGTATCGGCTCCGAAGTGGTGCAGAGGACAATCCCTGAGCCACAAACACCGGCGTAGTCGATAGCTTCATAGGAGCACTATCCAGCCCGACCTATGCACGGTCCCCACCAGAAGCACCAAACCAGGTTGGGCTCCTATAGAGAGAGAGAGGTGTCCCATCTCACCCAACAGGCCTGGTCTAACAAGCGGGATTTGTGCAGGGCAGCGCAAGGAAGAAGGAGTGCACCGAGGGAGGACAGAGACCAATATAGAGAAGGAACATCACTGGAGCTTCAGAGGGACATTACTCACTGCCAGGACCACCCAGTCCACTACCCCAGCTGTAACAACTGCATATCCTGTAAGCTGCAGGTTACCGGAGTAAAGTAACCATACAGACTGAACAAGGGTCTGTGTTTCTTCCTGGCGAATGGAGGTAATTCCACGCTGTGAAGCATAGACTGCACTGCCCCATTCCTACCGCGCTACCCTACTCCACCATCAAACCCATACAGCCCCGGGGACCCAGCTCTTCCTGTAGAGAGCCATAACACATTGCTGCCGCCCACACCCCGGAGGTCCCAGCAGCCCCGATGCCATCATCGGAACTACAGGTGGCGTCACGACAAAAATTCATAAACTTTAATCCCTGTAAATACCCCTTTTTGTTGTCACCGCAAGGGCACAGGCTCGGGCACCGACCACCCATGACATCCACCGCACCCGAGACCTGAGTACTCAGACCTTTGTGGGCCAGACATATGCTGAGTATAATCCTCAGTATCTGTACTATTCTGTATATACTGTATACTCTGCACAGTACCACTTCTCCTGTCCTATAATACTGGGTCTAATCCTCAGTGTCTATATTATTCTGTATATATACACTGCACAGTACCACTCCTCCGTGTCCTTTCGTATAACTGGTGTAATCCGTCATATGTCTATCTATTCTATGTATACACTGCACAGTACCACTTCTCCTGTCCTGTATACTGGGTGTATCCTCATGTCTATATTACTCTGATATATACACTGCACAGTACCACTTCTCCTGTCCTGCATACTGGGTGTAATCCTCAATGTCTATATTATCTTGTATACACTGCACAGTACTGCTTCTCCTGTCCTGTATACTGGGTGTATCCTCAGTATCTATATTACTCTGTATATATACACTGCACAGTACCACTTCTCCTGTCCTGTATACTGGGTGTAATCCTCAGTATCTGTATTATTCTGTATATATATATACTGCACAGTACCACTTCTCCTGTCCTGTGTACTGGGTGTAATCCTCAGTATCTGTATTATTCTGTATATATACACTGCACAGTACCACTTCTCCTGTCCTGTATACTGGGTGTAATCCTCACTTCTATATTATTCTGTATATATACCTGTACAGTACCACCTCTCCTGTCCTGTGTACTGGGTGTAATCCTAGTATCTGTATTAGTCTGTATATATACCCTGCACAGTATCACCTCTCCTGTCCTGTATACTAGGTGTAATCCTCAGTATCTGTATTATTCTGTATATATACACTGCACAGTACCACTTCTCCTGTCCTGTATACTGGGTGTAAGCCTCAGTATCTGTATTATTCTGTATATATACACTGTACAGTACCACTTCTCCTGTCCTGTGTACTGGGTGTAATCCTCAGTATCTGTATTATTCTGTATATTTACACTGCACAGTACCACTTCTACTGTCCTGTATACTGGGTGCAATCCTCAGTATCTGTATTATTCTGTATATATACACTGCACAGTACCACTTCTCCTGTCCTGTATACTGGGTGTAATCCTCAGTATCTGTATTATTCTGTATATATACACTGCACAGTACTACTTCTCCTGTCCTGTATACTGGGTGTAATCCTCAGTATCTGTATTATTCTGTATATACACACTGCAGAGTACCACTTCTCCTGTCCTGTATACTGGGTGTAATCTTCAGTATCTGTATTATTCTGTATATATGCACTGCACAGTACCACTTCTCCTGTCCTGTATACTGGGTGTAATCCTTACTGTCTATATTATTCTGTATATATGCACTGCACAGTACCACTTCTCTTGTCCTGTATACTGGGTGTAATCCTCAGTATCTGTATTATTCTGTATATACACACTGCAGAGTACCACTTCTCCTGTCCTGTATACTGAGTATAATCCTCAGTGTCTGTATTAGGCTAGGGTCAGATTAGTGTCTGCTCATTAGTGGTTTGCAGTGTTTTCCTGTGCGCTTTGCAATAGTGCATATCCGGATCTTCTGTGTGGAGCCCGCAGCGCGGGAAGCATCAGGTTACCATAGAGATGCATAGGCAGGCGCGCATAGCGTTACATGGCGTTAACTCTATGCGCTCAGCCTGCCAGAGACTAAGTTTTTAACGGATTTGGCAGGCTGAGGGCAGACGCAGGTCTGACCCTAGCCTTATTCTGTATATAAACACTGCACTGCACTACTCCTGTCCTGTTATCTGAGAGGGGGTATTATCTTCTGTATTAGTGATGACTTTCCCTTCGCTGTGGATCTGACGGCTGGGACCACCACAATTCTGAGACACGTAGCTTTGAAGATCACCATGTAAATGGAGCTGTGGCCCTCTGCTGCACCATTCACATGTGGCTCTTCAAATAACACCGAGAAAGTGATGAGGTCATGACAACGTAAAATCAAATTTCATGGACCGGGGCTGATGTGTGGTATAGTATGTGGGCTGGTGGGATTTGTTTTCCAGGGCTGCTTTTTGGTCCCAGTCCGGCCCTGACTGTATCCGTGTCAAATTGAATACAGTCAGATGTGATTGTGGCTCCCATGTATCCCTATGGGGCTTGGATTGTGCTCGGATGTATCCTTTTGGCCATCCGATTTAAGCACAATCCGTAGCCTTCCGATTTAGTAATGGATCCAAAATTGCAGCCTGCTGTGATTTTGGTGTCCGAGACTAAAATCGGATACGGATGGTCCGTAGGGCTACATAATGGGAGCCTATGGACATCGGATCCGATTCTAAATCGGATCAGATGTCAGCTCCATGATTATGTACTGAGCATGCCCAGAGGCAGTGCTCAGTACATAACCCTGCCTGTCCCTGTCACTCCCTGTCTTTCCCTGTCTGTCCCTCTTTTATCTCTGCCCCCCCCCTCTACTCTACCCTCTCCCCCCTGACCTCTCCCCTCCGGTCTGTAAAAAATAACAAAAATCCTCCCAGAGGACACATTATCTTCCGCCGTCTCCATGCGACAGTCACCATCTGGTGGCTGAAGGACCTCTCGTGATGTTACAGAGCTGGTCAGCTGACATGTCAGCTGATTGGCTCTGTGACATCATGACAGGTCCTTCAGCCACGAGAAGGGGACTGTTGCATGGATCTGGCGGACAGGTAATGTATCCTCTGGGAGGATTTTTTTTATTTTTTAAAAACCGGAGGGGAGAGGACAGGAGGGAGGACAGGGGGAAGATAGAGGAGAGGGGGGGCAGAGATAAAAGAGGGACAGACAGGGAAAGATGGAGAAGATTCAGGGAGAGACAGGGACCACAGGATCCACATGGATCCTGCATAACACGGATATGGATGGCTATTTGCCATCCAATTGCAGGGATCCGTGTGGATCTGTGGCTGTCCGGGGGATCCAACCTAAACACGGATCCCCACGGACAGCCACAAATCTTAGTGTGAAGCCGGCCTTCATGAGGACAAGGTAGCTGATATCACTCTGTCAGGCTGAATGAATAGCAGACTGGTTGCTTTAAATCCAATACGTCCTTGGCTGAATCCTTCACTCTTATGCAAGCTTACATGCTGAGATTTTATCAGCTGAGATGTGTAGCTAACTGCACCAAACGGATCAGCTGACAGCATGATCATTGACAGCAGCACTGCGGCGAGGATCGCGCTGTTCTCCACTGGCATCAGAATACCCGTGATGTGATCGCCGGACCTCAATGTGCTACCTTGATAGCCCGAGGCCCTGTGATGACCCCGGATGCTGTCTGGAATCACTTCCTGTGGATGGCTGGCGAGCACCGACATCCACAGAAAGTGATAATTTCTCCTGTACACAGGCGTGCAGCAGGTCTGTGCACAGGAGAAGTGGTCAGAGTGTACAGTGGTGAGGCCCACTGGAGGCAGGGTGAAATAAAGAAAACATTTTTTTTTTAAAATATGAAAAAAAAACATAAAAGTTCAAATCACCCCCTTTTGCCCCATTGAAAATAAACTATTAAAATAACAAAGATACACTTATTTGGTATTGCCACATTCAGAAATGCCCGATCTATCAAAATGTAAAATCAATTAATCAGATCTGTAAACTGTGTAAAGGCCCAGTTACACACATAGATAATTGTGCAGAGATTGTTGGCAGATCTCTGGTTGCAGTGAAATCATGGACACATTGTTCCATTTTGTGGCTGTGTACTAATGTAACAATGTGTCCATGATTTCACTGCAACCAGAGATCTGCCAACAATATCTGCACAATTATCTGTGTGTGCAACTGTGCCTTAACAGAAAAAAAGTCCAAAGCCAAAATTAAGCTTTTTTGGTCGATGAAACATTGCAATCAAATACAATAATAGGCGATCAAAACAACGTATCTCCCTAAAAATGGTATTATTATAAATGTCAACTCAAGCCGCAAAAATTAAGTCATCACACAGCCCAAGAGCCTAAAAAATGAGAATGTTTCGGGTGGTGGAAAATGACGCAAAAGTGCAATTCTTTTTCTTTAAAAACTTCTGAATTTTATTTTCACCACTTAGATAAAAGTATACATGTTTAGTATCTACAAGCTCATACTGACCCAAGGCTTCATGCTGACATGTCAGTTTTTCCAAATAGTGAACATAGTGAATAAAAAACACAAAAAAACAACATGTAATTGCACTTTTATTTTGCAATTTCTTTGCACAGGGAATTTGTTTCCATTTTTCTGTACACTATATGGTAAAATAAATGATTTAATTTAAAACTAAAACTCGTACCTCAAAAAAGAAGCCCTCATATGTCTTAACTGCCGGAAAAATGAAAAAGTTATGGTTCTGGAAGAAGGGGAGGGAAAAATGTAAAACAGGAAAATCGTCAGGGGAGTGAAGGGGATTGAAAGGAGAATGGAGCTAGAGATCATTGTCTTCTTCTGTTAACTGTGCAGTTATCATTTCTTTACAATAATAGGGCTTTACAGGCAAGGAGATTAATGATTGAAAAATTGTCCCTAATTCAACAATTTTTTAGTTCATCAAAAACTTCAAAGAGAGAGATTCAATTGATGAGTTTTATGTCAGTGAATTAGGCTCGGTACACATTTGCGTTTGTAACGCAGCATAACAGAACGCAGTCAAACGTAAGCGCACTGCATTCCTATGTTTAATATGGGAACGCATAGTAGCTACGTTTGGCTGCGTTCGGTTGCGGTTGCGTTCGGATGCGAATAATTTGTTTGCCCTCCTCCACCCTCCGAATGCAGCCTGTTGCATTTTTTGTGCATTCACTGGCACTTGTTTTATCAGCAAGCACCCGCGAGCACACAAAAAATGCATGGATCTCAATGGATCCGCAGTGTCCTCCGCATGACAGTGCAGGAGAATGCTGCGGATCTCATTGAAATCTCTCCCGGTGGCCGTCGCTGATCTACCGGGAGATCAGTGGCAGCCACCGGGAGATCAGTGGCGGCCACCAGGAGATCAGGTGGAGCAGCCGCTGATCTCCTGGGCATGGCCGCAGCTAATCTCTAGGCGGTGTCGGCGTGAGAGATTTGAAGAAACAGCTGATCTGACAGCTGTTTAAATCTCGCGTGCCGACACCGAAGAGGTGATGTCTTCGCGGAAGATTTAAACAGCTGTCAGATCAGCTGTTTCTTCAAATCTCCCAGGCTGAAAGCATCAAGAGATCAGTGGTGGCCGGAAAGAGGAGATCTTCGCCGCCAATGTGGCACCCTGGCTCCTGTTGGGCACCACAGAACTCCTTGGGGCATGAATGGAGCTAACAGCAAGCATCACTCACACAGAACACTTACAACACCTTAGAACACTTGGTTTCACCCCAAGCCTCTAGGGGAGCTCCACTGGTCACTTTGAGCCAGTTCCCCTATAAATAAGGTCTTGGAGGGAGAAACACCAGAGTGTGCAGACGCTAGAAGAGCTGCAGGTTGTGTGTAATCTCTGGCTTATGAGACACACACACCAGGCCTAATCAGCCTATCTAGCAAGTGAGGAGACCCTTGCAATTGGGGTCAGAGGAGAAGGAGAAGCACCTCTCAGGGACACCAGAGTGATCATAACTCTCTCCCTTAACAACCGGTTACTGGACCCGAAGCTGTGTGAGCTACATAGCCACCACAGAGAACCAGCATATTTCACAGGGAATCTAGCCCCCTGTTCACCTGCCACACCTACCAGCGTGAGCCCATGGAAAAAGGTAGAATTATCATCACCCTTTTACAGTGCCCTCAGTGCAGCTACCCAGGTGAAATACGTTCCATTGAACATACTGCCCGGTCCGGCTGGATTTCACATCCACCCGACCTCAGCCTTAGAAGACTGAAAGGAAGCCTACAACCACTGCTTGCTGTGAACCTCCAGAAGTGCTGACTTCATCCTCACCCGGTCTGAGCGTACCTGAAAACCATCAGTAAAGGTACTTAAAAGACTTTGGTGTGTCTGTGTCTGACTCCAGGGTCTAACAGCAGTGCTACCGCAGCTGCCTCACAACATCTTGTGCAGCTCCTGGCTCTGGGGACTCCCGCTCATCCTGTGGGGAGCGTTCCATCTTGCTGCCTAACATCCCCCAGAGGCCTAGCAGCGCCAGTGAAGTCCCCAGAACACCCGCAGGTGGCGTCACGAAGACAATCAATCCCTTACTGTTCAGCCATCCCCCCTATTGATCTGGACTACCGGGCCCCACAGCCGCAGGCGCGGTTCCGTGACAAGGTGAAGCAGACGCCTGCGACGTGCAGAACCCGGCTACGGTGAGTCACCGCCAAGACAGCTGATTTGCTGGCCAGGCACCATACCGATGTGAATGCATGCGGAGAGTCTCCTCTGCGTTCACATCAGTGTGGCAGCATCTGCCTGCGTTCGGGGTCTACATGCCCTCCGCATGCAAACACAAACGCAAATGTGAACCCGGCCTTAGAAAACTAAGAATCATTATTAAATGATCAATCACAAACAGCTCCCAACTACAAGAAGATCTCTGGATTGAAGTTACCTTTGGAAATTGGTAGTAGATGCATCAAATAAAACTATAATAAACATTCATGTAGTATATCACCTATTAATTATAGATCTAAATCCATTGGTCAGTATTATAAACATTGGTTTTCCTCTGATATATCCTATATTTATACACCTATTTTTCAGTTGTAATAACAGGAGTCCTGATTGGCCTTATCCAAACTTACAGCATAAAACATGGATGCGATATTTCTGTGATTTGCTTTTAAGAAACTCGTTAGGAAACATTAAATTCACAAGTTGACTTACTTTGTTTCCTCAGGCATTAAACCGCGGCATGCTATGCACATCATGACTCCCCCAAAATGTAACGCCACCAGCAACCCATCCAACAAACAGTGCAGATCCAAATGTGTACCTATGTCACAAGGAGATAACATTCATTGTTAGGATCAGATGAATTATATTCTACAGTTGTGTACATTGAGATGGTAAAAAAGTCAACAGCCACTAAAAGTAATTTGAGACTTTAGCAGAAGTAGACATATTTCATTTTACATTAATTTCAGTCCTGAAAAGTTGTTTTCCATAGAGTTATTATATAATTCCAGGAGCACTTAAGGGAAATGTTTTCTACCACACCACACTCACACCAACTATTGATTGGTCACTTGTATTATGTATGGTAGAGTATGATGAATCAATAGACAACCCTGGAAAATAACCCAGTAAAAAGCTTTAACAAGTGTTCAGGATTGTGGAGTGGTGCTGGAAGAAAAGACTCACAAAAAACCTTCACAATCCTTGTATCTTTTTTATCCCACACACTCAAACAGTTATTCAACACTGTTAACTCCCTCCTCTGCCCACCACTTCCCCTTCCAACCTCCCTCATCTCTGTGGAATACTTAGACATACATTTAAAAAATAAGAACAACCAAACTAAAGAAGTCTTTACTGTTCTACCACCACAAACCTTCCAGATAACAGATCAATGCCCTTCCCCACATTACCTTTGTCTGAAACATCATTGAAGGAATGATTATTTATGCCCTCTCCAAATAACACATCACTGCTTGTGCGCTTGACCCCATCCAACCTCCTCCCCTTCCTCATCACCACTCTTATCCCACTCCTAAACCATGTCTTCATCCTATCATTAACTTCTGGTACCTTCCATTCTACTTTCAAACATGCCATAATTACCCAATCCTGAAGAAATCATCCCTTGACCCGATCTCTACATCCAGCTATAATCCCATATCGCTGCTGCTGTTCGCTTCCAAACTCATTGTGCAGCATATTCATGCTGACCTTCCTTCCCAGCTCTCATCTATCCCACTGTTTGACAATCTACAAGTCAGGTTTCTGTCCACACCATTCCATCGAAACTGCCCTGATGAAAATTACTAATGAATCACTGCCAAAGTTAACAGACAATTCTCTATACTCCTCCTTCTAGACCTGTCCTCTACCTTTAAACAGAGGGGATACAAGGGTGCATAGGGTTTTATCCTTTTAAGAAACAAGAATAATCAGTGCATTCACTGCTCACCCTATTCGGTTGTGGGACCCACAACCGGTTTATTAGCCTCATACAGCCACTGCTGGATCCACCATTCCTCGTGGAAGTCAAGACAATGCTCTTATGTGGGACCAAGCAATGATAGATGATCCGCACTGCTGCACTTAAAAGATGAATCCTACAAGGTCTTCAGGGTAAAGGTGTTTATTGCTTTAACGCGTTTCGAAAACGTCCTGGTCTCTTCATCAGCAATACACTAAAAACTTTTTTTCTTGGTGTATTCCTGATGAAGAGACCAGGACGGTCTCAAAACACGTTGAAGCAATAGGCACTTTTACCCTGGAGACCTTGTAGGGTTCATCTTTTAAGTGCAACAGCGTGGATCATCTATCATTGCTTGGTCCTACATAGGAGCATTTTCCTCTGCCTTTGACACAGTAGACCACTCCCATGGCTTCCAGTACAACCTACACACTGATGACACTTAGCTCTACCTCGCTTGCCCAGGTGTAACTTCTGCTGTCCAGAATCCCAGAGTGTCTATCAGTCATATCCTTCTTCTTCTCATCATATTTTCTAAAGCTCAATGTGGACAAACTGAACTCATCCTTCATCCATATTACCTATCTCCCCTACCCAATCTATCGATCACAATAAAAAACATCACACTTTCACTTGTACCGGATAATCTTCTGCATTGGAGTAACCATCAACTCTGTCTTTCAAACCACACATCCAAGCTCTTGCTACCCGATGCCTCCTCCAACTCAAAAATATTTCCAAAGTCCGTCCTTTCCTCAATCTTGAATCTACTAAAATGTTAATCCATGCCCTTATCATTTCATGCCTTAACTACTGTAACATCGTCCTTTGTGGCCTTCCTGCTAACACTCTCATCTCTACAGTCCACCCTTAATTCTGCTGTCATCTAATCTACCTCTCTTCTAGCTACTCCTTTGCTTTTCCTTCTTGCAATTCCCTTCATTAGCTCCCACTTCCCCAATTTATCCAGTTCAAAGTAAAACTGACCTACAACGCCGTCTATAATATGTCTCCTCTGTAGATCGTTGAACTAATCTCCATGTATCTTACAACACATAATCTCAGATCCTCATAAAACCTCCTTCCCTCTTCCAAGAAAGATTACAGCATGCAAAGACCCCTTGTCTCAATCAATGTTGAAACGGCCGCAAACCCCCAACCTACTGACTCCTTCCCAAACGTTCTGTAGAATGTAAGCCTGCAAGGGCAGGGTCCTCACTCCTCTGTTCCAGTCTATGATTGTTAGTTTGTTTACTGTAAGTTAAGTCTGTATTTTGTTTTTAACCACTTCTCATGCACAACACCATGGAATCAATGGTGCTCTAAATATAAATAATAATAATTATAAATGTGTTGTATGTATCTCACAAGTTGATATTCTCACAATTACCTTGTCTGAAGTGTCTGGAGACCTCCCATACCTCCCATGCCACTAATGGCTCCACCTGAGTACATGTTACTAGTGGTCATCCAGAAGTTCGTTACCAGCATATTAGCAAAGACAGACACTCCGATTATGGAGCAAAGACCTTCAGAAGAACAAGGATAAAAGGATAACATTAATAATTATAATTAATAACAAGATTATATCACCACGTGGTAATAAAAATAGAAAAAATGGGTGAAAACAAATGAAATCTTAGTCGAAAAATTCCAGCATTTTGTCAAATGCTTTACATAGAGATAATGTTACATTTGTGGTTTAGGAAATATTTTTTTGTAATGCAATATGAGATACAGGAAGAAACGGCAATAATTGCTAGACCTGAGGAGGGTAAACTACAGTTTACTCACCCTCCCCAGGCCCAGCACTTCTCCCTGTATCTGATATTGGCTGCAGTGCTGATGTCATCTGGACAGTGTGACAGCCAATCATTGAGTTCAACAGTTCTCTTGTGTAGAAGGAACGGCCCATGCAGAGCTGTTGAGGTCACTGATTGGCTCAATCTGACATCATCACTGCACCCAATCTCAAAAATAGGGAGGAGCAGTAGAGACATCACTTGACACAAAGAGGGTGAGTAAAGCACGGGATGTTGCTTTATAACAAAATGGCACCCTAGTAGTGCTATTTTTTGAAAAGTGACAACTCTTTTAAGCTTATTACAGTAATAACTTTGTTTTTCTATTCCTCTAAGTGATCCTTACCTCTTGTAATATTCATGTTCTATATTTCTGCTAAATCATACATGCATGGTTATTTCTCATCATTGCAGATGTCCTTATTCCGAGAAAGGCTCTATTCTGCTCAATATATGTTTAACATAGCAGCCATCAAGGAGCTTTGAAACCAAGCGATCCAATCAAAGAATAAGATAGAAAAGAAATAAACAACCTTCTTACCTGCAACAATGAACATAACTCCAGATGTCAGGGTGATATTGGCTTTAGCAGAGTCTTCCATGCTTCCAATTCTAATACATTTCAAGGCAAAGATGGAAATGAGTAAACCGATTGCTCCTAGTACAATTGCCACAATCATCAAGGCTCTGACTGCCTGGAACATAGCTGGAAAGAAAAAGTCATCAGGATCAGTTCACAATGTGATTATGGATAACAGCGTAAACAGTCTCTTTGTAGACATTTATACTATAAGATGACTATTGTAGAGATTTCCGAACGTCAGGACACTTAACCAAGGCCAGGCGGTGAAAACACTTTGTCCCGCAAGTAAATATGCAGTTGGGTCCTACTCTATTATCTATATCTACTCCACGTGTTCTTTTCATCTTTTTTTGTTTCAATGTTATCTACATCCTAATTCCACTCTCCCTTTTCATGAGACTCATTAATCATTAACTGCACCTCACCTTGATATTCATTTGGTTAAAAGCTACACTGGTCTCAAGCTACAATTAGTGAGAATTGCATACATCTATGTAAAAAGCTATAGAACTAGTCATTATGGTATAAAATTGTACAAATACCTCTAAAAACTCCCAAAAAACACAGCTGTATGTTTTTTTTTTTACTCTTTGTTGCTTTCAGTTGTGAAAAATTAGCAAAAATGCTGAAAAAAATTGACATATTGTTTTTTTAAAAAACCTCAACAGTAAAAAACACAGCAGGTGTGAACCTTATGAATTTCGGGATCTGGCGGTGCAGCTGAACTTTTTGGCACGCCATTTATGACCCTGGACTTGACTCAATGGAAGTCACTGATTGGCAGTTCAGTTCTCCGCCCACATGCAGTCATCCATAAATAAAATCCTGCTGGGAAAGGGAGTGGGAGGGGTATTTTTTGTTCTTCAAATTAATTTTGGACACACTATGCGCAAAAACGGTACTTTTACGCCCAGTATGAGGCGATCAAACACTGCACGCGGCTTGCACTGGGCCAAACACCAATTGTATCCTATCGCAGCAATGATCGCTCCAATGCTTTGGAAACGTAAAGCACCCGAACTCCAAACCCAAACAGGTTTGTGATACACCGGGAAGTTTAGTGACTCAAACCACACCTCGAAAGGTTTGCTCATCTCTAGTCAGAAAAAATAAAAGAAGGGTGTGTGTGCAGGAGATTTCTCGAATCTCATAGGTTTGCTGGTACTGTAAAAAGCAGTTTTTAATTAGCATAAAATCAATGAAAAAAACCTGCAAAAGCACAAAAAATGTGCCCTGTGTGCAGGGCCGGGACGACAGCTAGGCGAAACTAGGCGATCGCCTAGGGCGTCATCTTGTGCAGGGCGCATTCCCGCCTGACCGGAGTCCGGTCACCGCCGCCCGGCCCTGGAGTTGCGGGGAGAAGCTGCGGCAGGGAGCGGTGGACGCCGCCATGTTCTTTGTGGCTGGCACCCACTAACTGTACAGCCAGTCAATAGAGGTTGAGACCTCTACACAATGGCCACGGTCTCCAATTAGCCGCGGCCATTTTGTTGAAGTCTCAGCTTTTACCGACCGACTGTACTGTTAGTGGGCGCCGGTCACAAAGAACATGGCCCGCAGCTACTCCTCGCAGGCAGCATCCTGCAGATGTGCCCTCCGGGCTCCGGCACCCCTGCTCCGCATCCACAGCTCCCCCCCAATGGTAAGTTATGCTGGAGGCTGTGGGGGAGACAGGGAGGCTGTGGGGGAGACAGGGTGACTGTAGGGAGACAGGGAGGCTGTGGGGGAGACAGGGAGGCTGTGGGGGAGACAGGGAGGCTGTCAGGATGGAGGGATGCAGTCAGGATGGAGGGAGGCTGTTGGTATGGAGTCAGGATGGAGGGATGCAGTCAGGATGGAGGGAGGCTGTTGGTATGGAGGAAGGATGGAGAGAGGCTGTCAGGATGGAATAGGCTATTGGGATAGAGGGAGGCTGTCAGGATGGAGGACCGCTGTTGGGATGGAGGAAGGATGGAGGGAGGCTGTCAGGATGGAGGAAGGATGGAAGGAGGCTGTCAGGATAGAGGAAAGAAGGAGGGAGACCGTCAGGATGGAGGTAGGCTGCCGGGATGGAGGGAGGCTGTAGGGATGGAGGAACGCTGTTGAGATGGAGGAAGTATGGAGGGAGGCGGTCAGGATGGAGGGACATTGTTGGGATGGAGGGAGGCTATCGCGATGAAGTGAGGCTGACGGGATGGAGGAAGGAAGGAAGGAGACTATCGGGATGGAGGGAGGCTGTCGGAATGGAGGGAAGCTGTTGGGATGTTGTCTATATGGCTGGCAGCCATCTCTATTGCGTACGGCCAGCAGTAGTCTCTATTGTGTATTCTCTATTGCGTACGGCCAGCAGTAGTCTCTATTGTGTATTCTCTATTGTGTATGGCCAGCAGCAGTTTCTATTGTGTATTCTCTATTGTATGTATAGTCAGCAGCAGTCTCCATTGTGTATACGGTCCACAGCCATCTCTATTGTGTATACAGGTAGCAGCTGTCTCTATTCTGTATTCTCTATTGTATATACAGCTATTGTGTTTAGCGTTATAGAAAAGAAGTTGCAACACACAATCAGCGGTGCTTATTCACTCTTTGTGGGGTGGCGCTTCAACAGGCATATAGTCAACAGGCATATGGTGGACTATATGCCTGTTGAAGCGCCACTTGCGGTGTGAAACGGCCATCGCCTTTGAGAACCCCCCCGTCATCCCACCCGCACCATGTAAGACCACACGAAGAGGGAATAAACACCGTTGATCCTACGATGTTGCAACTTCATTTCTATAACGCTAACAGGATGTGATGAACCGCTAACTGGAAGTGTGGACTGGGTTGTTTGAGTGCTCAGCAGGCTGAATGCTGGAGCGCTGGTGATCAGGAAGGGGGCACCCTGAAGCAATCTGCAAGCTGCAGCTCTCCAGAAACACCGTGGACAGATTGGTGCTGGCACCAAGAATCATCAGAACCGTGACTGATACAGCTATTGTGTATTCAGCCCACAGCAGTCTCAAGTGTGTGTGTGTGTGTATGTAATATATAATAGAGAGAGTGTAAAAAAAGGAAAAACAGCACAAAAAATAGAAAAAAGTGGACTTTATTGCCGAATGCGTGGCCACGGTGGGGGCGCCGTTTGCCTTACCTGCCTTGGGCACCAAAATGCCTTGTCCCGGCACTGCCTGTGTGAACATAGTCTAATATTTATCCCAATAGATTTTCCCTGTCTGTTAGGGCCCTTTCACATCAGCGGTTTACGCTGATGTACAGCAGATCCTGCAGGTATCGCCACATCTGCCAGATCTGCCACCTATTGGCCGCACTTGCTGCCCGGATCTGGCAAGCCCCATGCATTGTCTATGGGGCTTGTGGTCCAGTGCGGATGTGGCAGATCCGGCACTTGCGGCTGCGAAAAAATATCCTGCAAGCGGCGTTTGTTTCTTAGCAACCGCAAGTACCGGATTTACCGCATCCGGCAGAACCACACTTGCTGCACTGGACCGCAAGCCCCGTAGACAATGCATGGGGCTTGCCGGATCCGAGCAGCAAGTCGGCCGTACATCAGCGTACACCGCTGATGTGAAAGGAGCCTTACTTGTGTTTTAAGCTGTGTTTTCAAACACTTTAAAATAATCATTGAATATATTTGTTTCCAGCTCATAAAATATTCACTCATTTTCATAGGCAAATGGTAATTTAGATACATTATAGAAATACAAAATGAAAAAAAAAGTTTAAAAGTGTAAATTAGAGGAGATATCTTATTTTTGTCTTTCTCTCTGATTTTATTTTTTAAAGCCTACAACTCAACTCATTTCTAGAACCTAAATTTCCTTTGTGAATGAATATAGCAAGGTTCCAGTAGTATATAGTTTGATCTGGATAGGTTTCTGAAGTTGTAGCTAACTTTTCTTTATTCAGGTCAAGATTCAGACATGCAGAGGATATGCTCCCTCGAACCCCAGGTTATGCCCACAGTTTGCTAAATGCATCTTGAGTCCAATTTGCTTTAATTATTATAATTTTGTTTGCTCAAACACTGAATATGATCACTTTTGTATAGATCATACAAACGAACAATGTTTTGCATTTATATGCTTCTAAAAATGACATGAGTATGACATTTATCTACATAGTACCTGGTAATAAAAGTCCCTATTTGTAAATGCCCTATTTGTAAATGCATTTGGGCCTGTTTTTAGTCTAGTTTTTCATAGTTTTTGCCTGCTTTTAATTTGCTCCTAATTTTTCTTGATAGTTAATAGTTATTTGCTTACTTTATACGTGTTTTCCTGTTTTCTTCTTATGTTTTGCCATTGTGGGCAGAGTTTTTGTAGCAGAGCTGCAGATCTTCATCGAGGTGCTTCGTGCTGTAGATTTACGGTCAGAGCTGGATATGTTTGGGGTTAATAAATGGGTAAAAGAGGGTTGCCTGTGTGTTTTATTTCAAATAAAGGATTTTTCTCTTTGTGTGTGTTTTTTAACTATTTACTGACTGGATTGGTAATGTGGGGATCTCATAGAGACCTGAACATCAGCAATCTAGGGCTTGATAACAGCTTTCAACTCTCAGCTGTGAACACACTAGAGCAGTGACAAGAGTTAGGTAAAAGCTCCAGGATTGGTGCATTTTATTGATGCACCAGATCTGGGGTTGCTGTGGTCTACTATTTTTAGACTGAAGAGGGGCAATACCCTTGTCCCTTCCCACCCTCTGGAATACAAGACCCCCGCTTTATTGGTTTTGCCTTGGCTGGTTTTCCAAAATGGGAGGTACCCCACTCCGGTTTTTGAAAATAATTTATTTACAAATAAATAATTAGCAAAAATAGCGTGAGGAGACATTTTATTTGGGTTACCAGCCAGGCTCCAGTCACTTTCTTTATCCTAGCTGGCATTCAAAAATAGGGGGATCCCACGTCATTTTTTCTTATTAATTATATTTGACCTAAATACAAGGCCAAACACCCTTTAGTGCCACATAAAAGGCACTAAAGGGTGGTATATTAGAAAATATAGGGGATGGGACATTATATAGCTGATTGACTTTTATCTATCATCTATGTAATCTATCTATTCTATCCATCTATCTATATTTAGAGCATGTAAAAGACCATGTTAAAAACGCGTTCCATGTGCTGTTCGTGTGCTAGCTGTTTTTTTACACGCACCTATTGACTTGCATTGATGAGTTTCAAGCAAGATATGCTGCCATACGCAGCATTTTGTGATTTTTTTTCCTCAGCTTGTTTCCAGCCAAGAAAAAACTCGCAGATGGACACTGTGCTATTGTTGTAACACTAGTGCAAGTGCAACCTGACTTTTATCAGATTACATTAGAACGTGAAGTGAAAAAGTTGCCAGAGAGAGATGGCGATTAATTAGCAGCATAAATTAAAGAGAACGTGTCACCTCCCATGCATGGTGATCTAATTGCAGCACTGAATGCAGCATGTCTGTTGCATTAAGGCAAGGGGTCCCCCATCCCTTGAACCCCCCTGTACCCTGAGATAATTGAATTTAACAACTTACATACTGGAGCCAGAAAGGAGGGGTCTAGTGGCTGGAGCCACTTCCCTCACAGGGCAGTTTCATGCCCCCTGTATCTTTTTTCCGCCCTCCACCGCCTCCCTCATGTCACTCATTCTCTCCCTCGCCTGCTGCATGCCGAGCTAAACGCAGGTGCAGGAGAGCGATCGCTTGTTGTGGTGCTGGCCGCGTTGCCGCGCCTCCTGCTGTGATGTCACTGCCTTTCCCTGCCCTGCTCCATGGTTAACATGGAGCAGGGCAGGTATAACGGTCTCCTGCGCCTGCAGCTACACAATGGAGGGAAACATAAAAACAAGTAATAATGACAATTATTTATTCAAAAAACACTATATATTCAAGAAAATCAGCTTTGAGAAGTTTTTTGAGATTTTTGATATGAAAACATCATGGGATAATGCCTTTAAAGCATGATATAGTCAGTAGAGTATTCACTCATAAATTACTGGTCATGTTTTAACTCTTCATTATATGTTATTGGGGTTTTGTTGGTTCATTTTTCATATTAGTCTATAATGTTTAAACACCATTATGTGTAAGTGACTGCAAATTGTCACTTCAGGGAGGAAGTAGACGAATTTGGATGCCATCTATTGAAAGTAGCAGTCCTAAATTTCATAATTGACTCTTTAACAAACCTTTTAATAGGACTTAGAATTTAAGCCATATCAGAACCCCAATCTGCAGATGCTACGTTTCGTGGGTGATTGCCCTTCATTAGTGCAAAGCACGGGTTCTGATATGGTTGTATGAAAAGCTATGACAAGGTCAAGGGAGAGTAGCTCTTCCCTTGATCATGTAAATGACAAAAGCACAAGTTTCCTACTTTTCATCTTATTTCTAATATATTTATATAAAACCTTAACATGAATGCCTTTCCTATAAAAATAACCATTAAAGTATAAGTACACTTGTGTAGGAACAGACTAATCATTCCCATCATCATTCCCTTTTCTCGGGCAGGGTGTGGACTGCATTGACATTATTCATTTGTCTGATAAGGACCAGAACACCTGAATCACCGCTGATAAGATATGTTCTGCTGTGTAGAACAAAAGAGCAAATTCACAACCAGGGTGCTATTGTTTATCAGCACTTGGAACCTACTTAGAAAAACACCATTTTGTTTCCTAATTTGAATAACGAACAAGTTTTGATATTTGTATCCATCATTCCTTAAATACAGTTATGCTTATACAGTCACATTTCATCCTACTCAGGTAACAGTCTTGAGACATGAGAAAGTGTTTGTCTACTTCTTCATCTCTTCTCAAACTATGACAATTCTTCCCCACCATACCCAACAAATATTCATTCGACAAAACAGCAAATTATCAGATTAAATAATTTTTGTAATAAAAATAGTTGCCTCGTAAGTGTCTAATAAACATTTCACAGATCAATTCCGTTTGAAAGATCTTGAAAAAATGTATGTAAAAATATTTTAACATCATTTTGAGCCTATAGTATAATCTCATTGTATATCAACAACTCGCTTACTAAAGGAAGAAAAACCAGAATAAAAAAAATCTGCAACTGTAAGAAAAAATATATTAAAAAAAGGCAGACCTGGTAACCCAAGGATGGTGAAGTAGGGTCGACATTCTGTGAATCCGGAGCTCTCTCGTACGCAGCTCCTCCATAGTCCCTGGTACTGAAACACTGCAGTCACTGGGTTGTCGTAGAGGTCCTGTGTACTCCACGGATCCAGTCCTGTGGCTGCTATAATTCCAGCAAAGCCCAGGGCTGAGACTACGAAGCCCATAGTTTGGCACATTGTGGTTGACATGGCTGAGAGCTGTTGAAGGTCCAAGCTGGTTCTGTCTGCTTCTCCTGATATGCCAGACTCCTATTCTGAAGGACAATCGTAACCTCCTCTCTCTGCCACCTGCCTTGTTTGCTTAGTATGTTTTCATAAGATATCACAGTTTCACCCTCATCGTGGGTAGTGTGTGGCTGAGTTTCGCATGACACAATGCACAAGGTAGGGGCATATGATGACAATAGAACTACAAGGTTTTGGCATCATTATAGGAACCATCGTCATGGTTTCTATTTTGACCGAAACCATTTATATCTCATGTTGGATGACTATATACAACACGTTATTCCCGAAAGCTCTCAGATTTAACAATTTCAGTATCCTTGTATCACCTTATTGATATTTACATCTATGGCTACGTCATTATTGATTGTAAGAATAGCACTGATGGGATTTGACAGACCCCATTACAAGACAATGTCTGTTGCACATAGATGGTGTTTATACTTTAACTGATCCATTGCTAAGTCATTCTAAAAATTGGCAACATAACTTAGATGTGAACAGAACCTTATTGCATATTTGTTTTCTAAAAAAAAAATCTGATTTTCAACTGACATTAAAGAACAAGTCCTTGTCCCATTTCTGAGTTATCTTGATCTGCTATCCCATAATTAGTGATGTTTCAAGTAGAGTTCATGTTTGAGGACACCTTCAATATTCTACAGATGATTTCGTTTCTGCTCACCTAATTTTTGTAATGTGCCAGTGATGAAGATAAGGCTGTGATGTATGCATCTGTTTGGCCATACAGTTTAAAATATTACATCCATTTAGTACAGTTTGCCAAGTCACTGTTATTAAGGGTCCTTTCACATCAGCGTTTTTCGCGTTTTTTTTCGCAGACGCACCTGCCGCAAGTGCCGATACCACATTTTCCGCACCTGCCGCAAGCCCCATAGACATTGTATGGGGCTTGCCTCAAGTGTACCGCGGCCGTTATGCGGTAATCACGGCTGTTGCGTTTTTTTCACCGCAACTACCGCGATCAGCGAAAAACACTGATGTGAAAGGACCCTTAATAACAGTGACTTGGCAAACTGTACTAAATGAATGACATATTTTAAACTGTATGGCCAAACAGATGCATACATCACAGCCTTATCTTCATCACTGGCACATTACAAAAATTAGGTGAGCAGAAACTAAATCATCTGTAGAATATTGAAGGAGTCCTCAAACATGAACTCTACTTGAAACATCACTAATTATGCGATAGCAGATCAAGATAAAACCGCAACTGCCGCGATTGTAAAACGCTGATGTGAAAGCAGCCTTAGGGCCCTTTCACATCAGCGTTTTTTGAAATTCGCGGCAGATGCGGTGAAAAAAACGCATCTGCTGCGTTTAACGCATAACCGCGACACTTGCGGCACACTTGTGGCAAGCCCCATGCAATGTCTATGGGACTTGCGGTAAGGGTGCGGCAGGTGCGGCAAGTGCGGTTTTGGCACTTGCGGCAGGTGCGGCCGCGAAAAAAAAATGCTGTCAGCCGCGGTTTTTTTCGCGGCCGCACCTGCCGCAAGTGCCAAAACCGCACTTGCCGCACCTGCCGCAAGTCCGCCTATACCTTGTATGGCGTTTACCGCAACCGCGCCGCAACCGTGCCACAAGTGTAGCCGGTATGCGGTAATCGCGGCAGATGCGTTTTTTTCACCGCATCTGCCGCAATTTGAAAAAAACGCTTATGTGAAAGGGCCCTTAGTTGGATTTTAAAAATCTATGGCCGTTAAACATGCATGTTGGAAGCATGTTCCATTGTATATAGTACTGAACATACAGCTTAAAACAGGGTGTTTTCTACTTATAGGAAGGGGCACAACTTTATGATCAATGGGAGTCTGACCACTGGGAATGTCAGCTCTGCAGATCTCTGGCTGGATGGAGCAGACGTTCTGCACATGCATCTATGGGACTTCTACCAGAGCACAGCACTCTCCTTTTTTTAACAATTAATGAAACACAAGTGTGCATGCTTGACCTCTGCTGAAGGTACCACCCCAGTAATCAGTAATGCATTCCTTATGGTATGTGCTCGACACAGTGCCTCCGGTCCTACATGAACCTGAGGGTGAGCGCAGGGAGACTTCAACCGCCTTGTAATCACAATCTGTGGTGGGTACAGGGCGGCTTCTCTCTGCATTCTCCAGCAGGAGATCACTACAGCTGAAATAACGCTGCGGAGGGAGAAGCACAGTGAGGGTTGGACACAGTGGCAATACACTGAGTCCAAAATGCTGTATTAACTGAAGGTAAGTATGCACCCTTTTCCTGAGGAGATAACTTATGATATTAGGAAAACCCCTTATAAACAATGTCTTTAAATTGTTAATACTTACTCCAAGTGAACTTTCCCTGAGTGATCTTAAAATCATGACAATTGAGAATGTCCCATGACTGGACTGGCAAAGGTAACAGATGCCTAGTGACACTTATGGAGTCATTACAGTGCCCAAAGGGATCTCTTTATTCTGTTTTTCACAAATATTTAAAGACGCTGTCCACTTAATCTTTATTTTAACAAATGGGTTAGGCACATCAATTTGTGCAGCTAAATAATATAAAAGTATTACAGGTTCTCCACCTGCACTTGTTAGTACAACCTTCCTCAAAGATAGCTCAGCACTCCTGTTCTCAAAATGGCACGTGACCCAAACTGTCCATTTGATTCCTAAAATAGAAAAACATGGCAAATGAAATAAAATGGGAAGAAACTGATGGACAGATGTAAATGTGGCACCCCACTGGTAAGTGCACCACAAGAGGAGTACTGCACCCAGACTTGAGTGTGTGGTATCCCTGTCACCAGAGGATGGTAATGTTAATCTGAGGTCTCATTCCTGCATTCATACAGTTAGGTTAGGGGACCTTTAGGTTAACCAGTTGCTAGGGAACCAGTCCTGGTGGGAGGAGCTAAGGTGTAGTGAGATAAGTGGGAGAGACAGTTAGTCAGTCTGTGAGAGGAGTCGTTGTGAGGAGAGTGAAGTAGAGGGTGCCAGTGAAGGAAGGCAGCCCAGACAGAAGAGGGAATCCTGGCTTGAAGAAGTCCAGGGCTGGACCGTGCCAAAAACCGGTCCGGAGGGAACCTAGTCCATGATGGAGTACTGGCTCCAAGTGAGGTGCAGGAAAGTTTAGCTCTGAGCCGCCAAACCCGGTGGGTCGAAAACTTTTCATATAGCCCCGACCTGGTCCAACACGCATGTCCCCACCAGGAGCTCCAAATCAGGTTGAGCCCCTTAGAGAGAGAAGGGTTACCTCTATATATCTAACGGGCCTGGTAGGAAGAGGGCTCCGTATAGGGCCGTGCACGGATAGTAAGGAGAGCGCAGTGAAAAGGACAGAGAATATACAAGAGAGAACATCATTTGCATCCTTTGGTGACTACCCAGTCATCTACCTGTGACTGTGTACTTTGTGAACTGCTTGAGAAGTCTCCAGTAAATACCCATGCAGAGCAAGAAGGTCTCCTGTGTCCTAAGTTGGCCACCTGTTTGCCAGTCTCAAGGAGAAGACTACGCCTCTCTCTGTGAAAAAACATTTCTTTACCTTACTGCCCTGGGGACTTTGCTCCACCTGCATGGAGCAACATCATCCGGCTGCCTATCCATCGTCCCCGGAGGTCTACTGGCAGCGCTGGTGCCATCATCAGATACTGCAGGTGGCGTCACGTTAAAAAACTTTTATTATTTATTTTTACTTACCTTCTTTTTTCGTGACCCTCAGGGCCACAGATCCGGGCACCGGCCACCAGTGACAGTCCCTTAAAGCTACACCCGGGATCCGAGTACCCACGGCCCTGGGATGAGTCATAATCACCTGCTCCTCCATAAGCAGCCATTTTGAGAACAGATAAACTGTGCAGTCTGTGATGAAGGTTGTATTAACAAGTGCAGGGGGAGCATCTATAATACTTATAAATTAGTAAGTGTCACAAAATCATGTAATAATTGTTATTATAACAAAGCTAAAGCTAACAAACCCTTTTGAATATTACATTGTTATGCAGAATACAGTAAAGGCTATAACAATGAACAGTTTAATCCTGGGCAAAAGTTACTACAAGGTGCCAAAACTATGGACAATATGTAGCATGTCATTAAAAGCATATTATCAGCCTGCAGACGTCTGCTTTACCTTTGCTGGTTATCAAAAATACGTGCAACCCCACATTATTTTTTTAAATTATTTATTTTTTAAGTTAAACAAAGTTAATCATCCTATAATGCTGCATGAAAGGCACTTAAGAGTGCATGTTTATATTATGTAGGCCGGTTGTGACATTATATAACACCAGGATATCTATCGATGGAAAACAATAATCAGAACATCACCACTACTATAAGAAAGAGAGCAGGAGCTAGGCCCCTACAGCAACTATCCACACATTGTGATAGTGTCACGATCAGGGATGAGCGAGTACCTTATTATTTGTGCTCGCTATACTCGCAACGAGTAGATTAGCGGTACTCGCTACTCATTGCGAGTATAGCGAGCATGAATACTTTTGCAGTGTATCTATAGATACACTTGAAAGTAGCCTAAAAGTGAGTAAAAGTTGTTAAAAACAATAATCTTACATACTCACCTGTCCGACTCCTGCACCGGGACCGGAAAACCTCACCTCCGCTTGCTGGACAAGGACCTTTCACTACCAGCCAATCAGATGGCCGGTAGCGATCTGGCCAATCAGATGGCGCCACGTCACAACTACGTCATCGCTAGCGGCCACCTGATTGGCCAGTTTGCAAGGTCCTGATAGTACATCTAGGACCTGGCAAATTGGCCAATCAGGTGGCCGCTAGCGATCACGTGGTGTGACGTGGCGCCATCTGATTGGCCAGATCGCTACCGGCCATCTGATTGGCTGGTAGTGAAAGGTCCTTGTCTAGAGAGCGGAGGTGAGGTTTTCCGGTCCTGGTGCAGACGTCGGACAGGTAAGTATGTAAGTTTATTGTTTTTTAACATCTTTTACTCACTTTTAGGCTACTTTCGCAGTGTATCCATAGATACACTGCGAAAGTATTAGGACTACTCGCTACTCCCGAGTACACATAAGTACTCGGAGAGTAGCGAGTAGCCCGAATACCGCTACTATTCGGCGAATACTGAATAGTAGCGAGTATACTCGCTCATCCCTAGTCACGATATCTACTCTGCCTTTGTCTGTTACTATTGTTGTGGAAGCTGTTAGTCTGTGCTAGGTCTGTGCTGCAATAACCTGTCTTAACTTCCCTTAATTAGGCCTCTACTTAAGCATGCTAGGTGCTCCATTCAGTGTCAATCATACACTTGCTTTTTCCTGTTTAGGTCTGATCTTTCTGTGCTCTGTGCCTGATCCAGCCAGTCTATATTCCCTTACCTGGACCATTTCCCTATGACATGACTACTATTTTGCATGCTCCCTGTATTCTGTTTTGTCCCTCTGGTTTTCCTGACTTCAGCTAGAATTGAACTTCGTCTCTGACTACCCTTTGTTATATTGCGCCATTTCCTGAACTTGACCTCGGATTGTTTGACCTCCCTTTACCTTCATTAAGGTCTGGGGAACTATCTTTATACCTTATGGAGAGGAATCTTATCTACCTAAACCAGATTCCTCTCCATAAGGTAGAAAGCTATTTCCCCAGACCTCGTCTTAGCCTCTCATATAGCCAGATCAGAACTCCCACACACTGCACTGATGAGGGGCAGTCACCCCAAAATGCAGCATCTGAAGTTTGGGGTTCTGATCTGGCACAAATCCTTATTGGGTGGCAGTAGAGTTTTTTCACTTTTTCACTGAATCTACAATTTGTATATTTCCCAAAGGAGCATTGTGGCTATAAGTCTGCTTATCAGCTTATCTCTCTCCTTATGGCGCCTTACTCGGTGTGAGCAGAGATTCCCCTGGTGCACTCTCAACTCTATTTGAAGGTCCCGCGTTTCTTTGCGCCACAGCCGCGGGTACGCGTGTACGGCATCTGCGCATTGTGTCGCCGTCATATTTAATTTTGCCTCCTCTCTGAATGATGCGGCAGCGGCCGTGTCATTTCTGCTTCTGCGCACTGTGTGCCGCACTTGTCCCGCCTCTTTGAATGACGCGCTACGGAGTCACGTCATTCAAAGAGGCGGGACAAGTGCGGCACGCGACATTCAAAAAGGGATGGTTTGGGATGTGCTTGAACGCTGAAGGGACAGGTAGTCATAGCTTTGGAGCCTAAATCGACCTGACAGGTTCCCTTTAAATGCTTTGATAGTATCAGAATAGCTTCAGCCAGTAATCTATGTGATATATTGTTGAATTCAGGGTTTCTTTGCCTACATTAAGTTGCTGTCAAATGAGGTAGCAAAACCCTGCTGACCATTTCCTTTAACCCAGCAATAGTTAATTACTTCATAACTTAGTCAAAGAAAAAGAAGAATCGAAAGGGATCTTGAACACAACTCCTCAATAAACGAGAGGCTCATTCACTAAAACATTGTAGCAGACAGATTCTCATACAGTGAATAACCATGCGGACAGTAGACTATAATGGGAAGTCAGATATCTATGTTGATCAATTCAGATATGCTTTTTAAACTTTTCTGCTTCAGGGTTATTGGGACTACAAGTGAGCAGCACCCTCTCAATGCCCGTAATACGATTATACTGTCCACCTCAAAGACCACTAAGGTTTGGCAACCAGAATTCTGGACTGGATGCCATCAGCTCTAACCCCATGTTGACGATTCAGTGCGATTCTCTACACATCATGGGACATGAGGTCCAATTACCCCAGTACCAAGTGAACTGGAGCCATGACCTAATTCGCCAGAGATCCACCATGTAATAAAGAAGTCGTCTCAGCAATTTTTTCCCAGATCTATCCTAATTATGTATACACTGTATGCAGAATTATTAGGCAAGTTTTAGAGGATTATTTTTATTATTGATCAACAGCTATGTTCTCAATCAACCCAAAAGACTCAAATATCAAAGCTTAATATTTTTGGAAGTTGGAGAGGGTTTTTTTCGATTTGGCTATCTTAAGGTACCGTTACACGAGGCAATGTTGCTGCGATGTTGCCGACAACTTCACGGGAGCACGCACGTTTTTGGCACTTTTCAAAGATTGCCTTGGAGATGTCACAAGCAGAGATATCATAGGCAACACAACTAGGATGTTGAAAGCAACTTTTGTTCGCTGGGTGATGAGCAACCCAGCGAGCGATCCTTATCAATGTAGTGAATAGGGGAAGGTGCTTTCAACATCGCTACTGTGGTGTCACACAGAGCGATACTCGCAGATCGCCTGAGCAACATTGCCAGGTTTCAGAACATGTTCATAAACCTGGCAACTCCGCTGAAGCAACTTATCGCCGTTGAATCACCCTGTCACACGTTGCAATGCACTAGCGATGCCAACATCAACAGCGATGCCTACGTCGCTTTTGGGCGATGTTGCCGGTAAGGGTATCTTTAGGAGGATATCTGTTTGTGCAG
This sequence comes from Allobates femoralis, assembly GCA_033576535.1. Classification (NCBI taxonomy): domain Eukaryota; kingdom Metazoa; phylum Chordata; class Amphibia; order Anura; family Aromobatidae; genus Allobates; species Allobates femoralis. The sequence continues at coordinate 73,401,140 of JARQOC010000001.1, read as the reverse complement.
GTAACTATTACTGTGCAGAATTATTAGGCAACTTAATAAAAACCTAATATATTCCTATCTCACTTGTTTATTTTCACCAGGCAAACTAATATAACTGCGAAAAATGTAGAAAAAAACTTTTCTGACATGTAAAAACTAGTGACCAATATAGCCACCTTTCTTTATGATGACACTCAACAGCCTTCCATCCATAGATTCTGTCAGCTGCTTGATCTGTTTACGATTAACATTGCGTGCAGCAGCCACCACAGCCTCCCAGACATTGTTCAGAGGTATACTGGTTTCCCTCCTTGTAGATCTCACATTTTAGGAGGGACCACAGGTTCTCTATGGAGTTCAGATCAGGTGAACAAGGGGGCCATGTCATTATTTTCTGATCATCATAATGGGAGACCCAGACAATGGGGTTTAGGGCACTGCCCTCCGGAGGCCACACTAGGTACTACAAGAACTGTAGACACCGCCCCCTCCGCTTATAAACCCCTACCGCAGGGAACATCCTCAGTTTTAAACTTAGTGTGCTCGGAGGTACCACACGCTTTGCTTGCACTCATCGCATTCTCACAGCTTACGTGATGGCGTATGAAGACAAGGTAAAGAAGGTCCCAGTCAGGGACCTCCGGCAGTCTCCCTGTTTACCTTCGGGGAACATGCAGGTCGAGGTACCGGAGGGCCTAGTGCCTGGGCACACTGTGTCTCCCGGTACGCTGCCGTGCTCCTTCCCATCCCTCCTGGGGGCTCTGAGAAGTGGGAGATAGGAGCCTTGCACAGCTCCGCTCCGTCCGAGGCCTCCCTAAATGGTGCTTACAGACCGGACTGGAGTCAGCTCTGTCCGAGGCCTCCCTAAATGGTGCTTACAGACCGGACTAGAGCCAGCCCAGTCCGAGGCCTCCCTAAATGGTGCTTACAGACCGGACTGGTGCTGAACCCCCGTCCGAGGCCTCCCATGATATGGTGCTTACAGACCGGACCGGCACTGAGATACTCCGGTGTCTCCGGTGTGCCTGGGGGTAGTGTCTGACACTGATGTGTTTATGACACTCAGACCGCGCGTTGCCTTAGGGTCCGCGGTTCTGGCGGTGTACCCTGTGCTGGGGTCACCCTGGCTGACCGCCCTGTGTGACACAGGGGCTGCGGCTGTGGGCTTCAGACTTTGTCTGTGAGCCCGGGTATTTATGTTTAATACCTCCCGCGCTGCGGGCTCCGGCGCTTACATTATTGTAATGGCGGCCGGGAGAGATGTGGAGCGGCCCATGTGACCTGGATGGGCGTGTGTGTGTGCTTCCCGCGTGTTTCGGCCCCGCCCTCTGCTTCTACAGCGGCGGCCATCTTTTCCCCTCACTTTCCTGCTGGGATCGTTGGAGACTGCTCTGCTGCACTCCAGGGGAGACCAGGTTTTCTTTCCTCGCGGAGGCCACACACACACCGCTCCCTTCACCACCGCTGTGCAGCGGTCGGTAAGCCACCGGTTTCCGGTGAAGTTTCTCCTGTGTTGATATTCCTCTACCGTGGGTATGTCCTCAGGGAAGAAAGGTGCTGCTAAGGCAGCCAGTACCACACCTGTCTGTGCTACATGCAACGGGACACTGGTGGAGGGGTCCTGCAATAATTGCGGACGCCCAGACGCCCGGACTGTCACTGCTGAGTCAGCAGCTCCGGTGCTTTACCCTGAGGTTCAAGTGATCCCAGGGCCATGGGAAAAACAAAGCGAGATTAATGCCTCTCTGTTATCCCAATTGTCCTCCATGTCGCAATCCCTGGAGGCACTAACAAGGAGACTGGATGCTCCAGCTACTCCTTCAAGCTACCCCCGGGTGTCTCCATCTTCCACCGTGAGACCCCTTAAGCGGGCTCGCCGTGATGATTCACCCGAGCTCCAGATCCTCTCTGAGGAGGATCGTCACTCTGAGGGTGAAGAGGATGATGGGGGTTCAACTCTCGGGTCGGTGTCTGAACCAGCTGAAGGGGTGGAGGATCTGGTGTCTTCCATCAACGAGACTTTACGTCTCGGGTTACCCCCTCAGGAGACAGCCGTTCACCCGAAGGAGGTCTACCAGTGGTTACGACCTGAGGCTAGACCGTGTGGTTCCTTTTTGGACCACACTAATTTTGAAAGGGTGGTTAGAGCTCCCAGGGTACACCCTGGACGGCGTTATGTCCGCAAATCCAAGGACAACCGCTTTCCCTTTCCTCAGGAGGTGCTTCAGGAGTGGTCGCAGTCCCCGAAAGTGGACGCTTCCATGACCAGGATTGCTGCACGCTCCCTATTCTCTGCCTCTGATAGCTCCTCACTGAAGGATGCGACAGACAGACAGGTCGAACAACTCGCCAAGTCGTCTTATGAGGCTGTGGGGTCTTCATTTGCCCCGAGTTTTGCTGCGGTCTGGACTCTGCAGGCGATCACATCCTGTCTGGATGGGATTGCTGACCTGGCAGGTTTTAACTCTGAAGTCCTGGCACTTACAGAGAGGGCAAAGGCCTATGCAGATTATGCTAGGACGGCGTCCCTGGAGACTGCCACTCGCTCAGCTGTGGCTTCGGCCAATGCGATAGCGATCCGCAGATTGTTGTGGCTGCGTCTATGGGACTCAGATGCCACGTCAAAGAAGATTCTGCAGAATCTTCCTTTCTCTGGTGACAGGCTGTTTGGTGCCGAGCTGGACAAGTTGATCAAAGACTCTACGGAGTCCAAGATCCCACAGAATAGACCTAAACCTAGGTATACTGTGAAAAGGAACCCTAAACAGTGGTCCTTTCGTACCAGCTCACAGCCGTCAGCGTCTTCCGCTCGTGCGGACCGTGGGGCCAAGCCCTCTCAGCAATGGCGCCCCAAGAGTCGCCAGAAGAAGTCGGCAGGTACAACAGCTGCCGCTCCCAAGCCCACCTCAGCATGACTCGCTCTCTCTTCCTGCCTCCCCACAGGTTGGAGGTCGCCTGTCTCAATTTCAAGACAAATGGCGACTCCACATCCAAGATCAGTGGGTTCGAGACGTAGTCTCCAGAGGATACAGGATAGAGCTGTCGTCACAACCCACACACCGATTCCATCGGTCTGTCCCATCTCCAGAAAAGGCTCAGGCTTTTTATCTGGTCTTGGAGGGACTCCGCAGAGACGGAGTGGTGGTTCCAGTGCCCACTGGGGAGAGGTTCAGGGGTTTCTACTCCAACCTCTTTATCGTCCCGAAGAAGGACGGCTCCTTCCGCCCGGTTCTGGACCTCAAGCTGTTCAACCGCCATGTGTTGGTTCGGAAGTTCCGCATGGAATCCCTGCGCTCCGTGATCGCGGCTGTGTCGCAGGGCGACTTCCTGGCGTCCATAGACATTCGCGACGCTTACCTTCACATACCCATTGCACCGTCTCATCAACGATGGTTGAGATTCGCGGTGGGGGAGGAGCACTTCCAATTCGTGGCGCTGCCCTTCGGGTTGGCCTCGGCTCCCCGGGTGTTCACGAAAGTGATGGCATCAATGATGGCCTTACTGCATGCGCAGGGACACGCCGTCATTCCTTATTTGGACGACCTACTGGTCAGAGCGCCATCGGAACACCTGTGTCAGCGAAGCCTGCAGGCGACCATGCAGTCTCTGGAGCAGTTCGGGTGGCTTCTCAACATCCAGAAGTCCACCCTGGTTCCAACCCAGTCACTGACGTACCTGGGCATGGAATTCCACACGGACTCTGCTCTAGTGTCCCTACCACGAGCCAAACAACTGGCCATCCAGTCGGGAGTACGCGATCTCCTCGAATCGCCTCATTCATCCCTACGGGTATTGATGAAGATGGTGGGACGCATGGTGGCAGCAATAGAGGCGGTGCCCTTCGCACAGTTTCGCCTCCGTCCTCTGCAACTGGAAATCCTCCAGAGGTGGGACAAGAGGACGTCCTCTCTGAATCAGCTGGTGGTCCTCTCCCAGCCGACCAGGGATGCTCTGCAGTGGTGGCTTCAGCCGAGTCACTTATCAAAGGGACGATCCTTCCTGAAGCCATCGTGGTTAGTGGTGACCACCGACGCCAGCCTGAAGGGCTGGGGCGCGGTGTTTTTACACCACAGAGCTCAAGGTCTCTGGACACGTGCAGAGACGACGTTGCAGATCAACGTGCTGGAGCTCAGGGCGGTCTATCTGGCTCTCCTGGCCTTTCGGGTGTTCCTATCCGGACAACCAATTCGGGTTCAGTCCGACAATGCGACGACTGTCGCCTATATAAACCACCAAGGAGGAACCAGGAGTGCACAGGCTCTAGCGGAAGTCCACCGCATTCTATCATGGGTGGAAGCCAACAACTGCTTGATTTCCGCAGTCTACATCCCAGGTGTCGAGAATTGGGAGGCAGATTACCTGAGCCGACAGGGGATGGACGCCGGAGAATGGTCTCTCCATCCGGACGTCTTCCGGGACATCTGCATCAGATGGGGGACCCCGGATGTGGATCTGATGGCCTCCCGGCTGAATCATCAGGTGCCACAATACATGGCGAGATCGTGGGACCCTCAGTCTCTGGGGGCAGATGCTCTAGTCCTGAGTTGGTCAGATTTTCGCCTGCCATATGTTTTCCCGCCCCTGGCGCTGATGCCCAAGGTCCTGTGGAAAATCAAGACGGAATGTCACACAGCCATTCTAGTGGCTCCGGATTGGCCGAGGAGGTCCTGGTATCCGGATCTGTGGCAACTGTCCGGCGGACGCCGGTGGGCTCTTCCAGACCGCGCAGATCTTCTCGCGCAGGGCCCCTTCTTCCGCCCCAATTCCAGGGCCCTCAGATTGACTGCATGGCTCTTGAGGCCTGGCTCTTAACATCCAGGGGTTTCTCTCCTGCGGTTGTTTCCACCATGAACAGAGCTAGACGGCCCACGTCACGGAAGATTTACCACAGAACGTGGAAAGTCTTTTTCGCCTGGTGCTCCTCTGGGGGACATGTACCTTGGCCCTTGTCGATCCCGACCCTATTGGCTTTTTTGCAGTCAGGTTTGGAGTTGGGCCTTTCCCTCAGTTCTCTGAAGGGTCAGGTATCAGCGCTGTCTGTATTGTTCGACAGGCGCTTGGCGCTCCTCCCAAAGGTTCGTCAATTTCTCCAAGGGGTGTCTCGAGTGGTTCCGCCGTATAGGCGGCCTCTGGACCCTTGGGATCTCAACATGGTCTTGGCGGCTTTGCAGAAACCACCTTTTGAGCCATTGAGAGAAGTCTCTCTTTCTTACTTGTCACAGAAAGTGGCTTTTCTGGTGGCTATTACGTCCCTGAGACGGGTCTCTGAACTGGCGGCACTATCGTGCAAGTCACCCTTTCTGGTGGTTCACCAAGACAAAGTGGTGTTACGCCCGCGGGCGGAATTTCTGCCAAAAGTGGTTTCCACTTTTCATTTGAACCAGGAGATTGTGCTCCCATCATTTTGTCCCGCTCCTGTTCATCAGATTGAACGCGACCTCCATACTCTGGACCTCGTACGGGCGGTACGCATTTATGTGTCCAGAACTGCCTCCTTCCGGAGTTCGGACTCCTTGTTCGTACTTACGGCAGGTCGCTGTAAGGGGTCAGCGGCGTCAAAATCTACCTTGGCCAGATGGATCAAGGCACCCATTCAAGAGGCTTACCGGTCTTCTGGTTTGCCTCTCCCGGTAGGCTTGAAGGCACACTCGACAAGAGCTGTCGGTGCCTCCTGGGCCTTGCGACATCGCGCCTCTGCTCTGCAGGTGTGTCAGGCGGCCACTTGGTCTAGCCTGCACACCTTCTCTAAGCATTATATGGTGCATGCCCATGCCTCTGCGGATGCAAGTTTGGGCAGGCGGGTCCTCCAGGCGGCGGTTGCCCACCTTTGACGGGGACCGCGTATGCAAACGTCTTTTGAGGAACTTTTTCCCGCCCTGGGGTATTGCTTTAGGACATCCCCATTGTCTGGGTCTCCCATTATGATGATCAGAAAAAAGAGAATTTTGTTTACGTACCGTAAATTCTTTTTTCTTGAATCATCAATGGGAGACCCAGCACCCACCCAGTGTTCCGTTGTATGTTACGGCTGATCTGTCCCCTGTTGGGGCAGTTTATCCAGGTTGTTGACCCGTCTGTTCACGTGTCTTCCCGAGGTTTCGGGTGTGGTTTTCTGTTGTCTCCTCGCAGCTTATGGACCAAACTGAGGATGTTCCCTGCGGTAGGGGTTTATAAGCGGAGGGGGCGGTGTCTACAGTTCTTGTAGTACCTAGTGTGGCCTCCGGAGGGCAGTGCCCTAAACCCCATTGTCTGGGTCTCCCATTGATGATTCAAGAAAAAAGAATTTACGGTACGTAAACAAAATTCTCTTTTTTTTCTTCTTTTAGACCTTGTGATGGAGCATTGTCCTGCATGAACATCATGTTTTTCTTGAACGATACTGACTTTTTCCTGTACCACTGCTTGAAGAAGTTGTCTTCCAGAAACTGGCAGTAGGTCTGGGAGTTGAGCTTCACGCCATCCTCAACCCAAAAAGGTTCCACAAGTTCATCTTTGATGATACCAGCCCAATACCAGTACCCCACCTCCAACTTGCTGGTGTCTGAGTCGGAGTGGAGCTCTCTGCCCTTTACTGATCCAGCCTCTGGCCCATCCATCTGACCCATCAAGAGTCACTCTCATTTCATCAGTTCATAAAACCTTTGAAAAATCAGTCTTAAGATATTTCTTAGCCCAGTCTTGATATTTTATCTTATTTTTCTTGTTCAAAGGTGGTCGTTTTTCATCCTTTCTTACCTTGGCCATGTCCCTGAGTATGGCACACCTTGTGCTTTTTGATACTCCAGTAACGTTGCATCTCTGAAATATGGCAAAACTGGTGGCAAATGGCATCTTGGCAGCTTCATGCTTAATTTTCCTCAATTCATGGGCAGTTATTTTGCGCCTTTTTTGCCTAACACGCTTTTTGCAACCCTGTTGGCTATTTGCCATGAAACGCTTGATTGTTCGGTGATCACGCTTCAAAAGTTTGGCAATTTCAATACTGCTGCATCCCTCTGCAAGACATCTCACAATTATGGACTTTTCAGAGCCCGTCAAATCTCTCTTTTGTCCCATTTTGCCTAAGGAAAAGCATTTGCCTAATAATTAAGCACACCTTATATAGGGTGTTGATGTCATTACACCACACCCTCCTCATTACAGAGATGCACGTCACCTGATTTACTTAATTGGTAGTTGGCTCTCAAGCCTATACAGCTTGGAGTAGGACAACATGTATAAAAAGTATCATGTGATCAAAATACTCATTTGCCTAATAATTCTGCGCACAGCGTATAAATCATGCAAATATAAAAAATATTTACTGATCGCCTCCTTCTTTAGTGTCCAGGTCTGTTATGGTCCTTTTCTGGCCCATGTAACCGCTCTTTTTTGCCAGCTCATATTGAGTAAAGCAGTAGCTTCTTTTCCAATGAATATTTATAAGACCCACAAAGAGGCTCCATAGAGTAATATTAAGGAAGAGACTCTTGGTCTTAACATAAACCCCTATGTGAGCTGGCTAGTCTGGCCCAGATTATGTGGGGGGAAGGGAATGGGAGCAATGCTGGAAACCAAGGAAATGGAAAGTCATATTTTAATATACTTACATATTATATACATAATTAAGAGAAATTAAGGGAAAAAAATTGCTGAGGCATCTTTAATGTAAGATTCATGACAACACATAGCCAGTAACAAGTATTAACTTCTTTCCTACAAAGCAAGCAAATTATATGGCGTAGCTCAATGCATACTGTACTTATACATGAGCACTGATCACTGATATATATGTATACTGTGAGTGTCGTAACTTGAAGCAAATGGGCCCCGATGCAAAAGCTTCAACGGGGCCCCCGATTATTGCAAATCTTTAATAGCATTAGTCATTTTCTATAGGCCAAAGGGACTTTTGGAGCCCCCTAGGCTCCAGGGCCCGGGTGCGATCACAACCCCTGCACCTGTTGTAGTTACGCCCCTAGATACTGTACTGTATGTACGCCACTCAGCTACGAGATCTTGTGATAACTAACAGGATTTGATATCGGGGGTTATGGAGGCTCTGTGCCACATCCTAAACTTTTCATTTCTTTTTTTAACCCTGTTATGGCAAAGTCAATTTTTTTTCCCAATCTGCCTATCAAGAACCATAACTTTTTTACTTCTCCATTGACTTAGTCATATAAAGCTTTTATATTTGCAGATTTTACTAGAACCATTGAATTTGCCATGTAATGTGTTTACTGTGTGGTAAGAATGAAATGACAATAATTCTGTAGAGCTGTTAGATTATGATGAGTCCAAATTTATAGTTTTTTTTTACAGCTTTAACTTTTACAATGTTTAAAAAAAACTCATAAAAATGTGGTTTGTGTCACCGTATTCTGAGACCTACAACTTTTTCATACCATTTTTTGAAAATGTACAACTTTTTGATATCTTTTACATTGTTAGGATAGTCACAGTGAGTGAAATTGTGTTATTTTTGTATTCTACTGAAAGAACTTAAAAGTTATGCCTTTTTACTTCTACATTTCCCCTTTAGGTTAACATATACGGTAATTGCTGTGAATTTTAGGGGCCAGATCAACAGTTATAAGTTGAAGCTAAATAGGAAAAGGGATTGTTGTTTTAAAAGGGTTTTCTTACAATCTTTTTACAAGATAGATGAAAGCTGTCTGATCTGTTGGGGTCTCACTGTTAGGACCCTCATAGATCATGAGGATGGGGATATTTTGTCGCCAGATGCAATAGACTGGCCGCTGCTCCTTACATTGTTCATGACACTGTCAGAGGTAGGTGAATACATACAGGGGGGTAACCACAACAGGCGTAGGGGTTGCAATTCCACCCGGGTCCTAGAGCCTAATGGGCCCAAAAGTCCCTTTGGCCTATAGAAAAAGACTATTGTTATTAAGTATTTGCCAGAATTGGGGGCTCTGTTGGAGCTTTCACATTGGAGCCTGTGAGCTTCAAGTTATGCCATTGGCTATTTTCTCCAGTCCATTAAAAAATCAATAGGAATTCAGTGTCATAAATCAGGGGACATAGAACCCACTTTATCATTATCAGTAGTTATGGGACCCCACAGTTATGAGACACTTACGACATATAAGTTGTAATTAAAGCACAACCTCTTTAATGCAACTCTTTTTTGTATGAAGTATAATTTGATGAGTATAATATAACCAACTTGCTTATTTTCTCCAAAGAACAGTCTCAAGTATTAAACAGAACCATAACAGGGATGCCATAGAGTAACACAAGTGCTCTGATGAACCATAGCAGGGATGCCATAGAGAGACACAAACGCTCTGATGAACCAAAACAGGGATGGCGTAGAGAGACACAAGCGCTCTGATGAACCATAACAGGGTTGCCATTGAGAGACAAGCGCTCTGATGAACCATAACAGGGATGGCGTAGAGAGACACAAGCGCTCTGATGAACCATAACAGGGTTGCCATTGAGAGACAAGCGCTCTGATGAACCATAACATGGATGCCTTAGAGAGACACATGCGCTCTGATGAACCATAACAGGGTTGCCATTGGAGAGACAAGCACTCTGATGAACCATAACAGGGATGCCGTAGAGAGACACAAGTGCTCTGATAAACCATAACAGGGTTTCCACTGAGAGACAAGCACTCTGATGAAGGATAACAGGGATGCCATAGAGAGACATAAGCACTCTGATGAACCATAACAGGGTTGCCATTGGAGAGACAAGCAATCTGATGAACCATAACAGGGATGCCTTAAGGGACCGTCACACGCGGCAATTTTGCTATCAATTTCACTGGCAATTTGCTGGTTGCAGTGAAATCATGGACACATTGTTCTATTTTGTTGCTGTGTACAAATGGAACAATGTGTCCATGATTTCACTGCAACCAGCAAATTGCAATTGAAATTGCTAGCAAAATTGCCGCGTGTGACGGTACCTTTAGAAAGACACAAGTGCTCTGATGAACCATAACAGGGATGCCATTGGAGACACAAGCGCTCTAATTTTATACAAAAATATACAGAGTCTAATGAAGTCTAAATGGTAAAATGCATGAATGTTATCACTCCTTACCATGTAGTCATACAATCTGAATGCACTGCCATACAAGGTGCATGACAGTGTGGATTAACTTTACTATAGTGATCACTTATTGTTTTCTTTTTGTTTTTATGGGTGGTTTTTATTTATTATTTTCCCCAATTTATTTTTCAGCAGATTAGTAGTTTCATAGTTTTTAAGGTTGAAGGAAGACTTTAAGTCCATCTATTTCAACCCATAGCCTAACATGTTGATCCAGAGGAAGGCAAAAAAAAACCCATTTGGCAACACTAAGCTCCACATTGGGGGAAAAAAATTCCTTCCTGACTCCAGATATGGCAATCAGACTAGTTCCCTGGATCAACGCCCTATCAAATAATCTAGTATATACAGTGCCTTGTGAAAGTATTTGGCCCCCTTGAATTTTTCAACCTTTTGCCACATTTCAGGCTTGGATATTTTAAACTTTTTTAACAAATAAAAAACTGAAAAGTGGGGCGTGCAATATTATTCTGCCCCTTGAGTTAATACTTTATAGCGCCACCTTTTGCAGTGGTCTGATACTCCTTCAATTTCAATATGATCGCTTGCACAGTGCTCCTTGAGATGTTCAAAACTTGGGAAATCTTTTTGTATCCAAATCCGGCTTTAAACTTCACCACAACAGTATCTCGGACCTGCCTGGTGTGTTCTTTAGACTTCATGATGCTCTCGGCATGTGAAACAGAACCCTGAGACTATCACAGAGCAGGTGCATTTATACGGAGACTTGATTACACACAGGTGGATTCTATTTATCATTACCAGTCATTTAGGACAACATTGGATCATTCAGAGATCCCCACTGAACTTCTGGAGTGAGTTTGCTGCACTGAAAGTAAAGGGGTCGAATAATATTGCATGCCTCACTTTTCAGTTTCTTATTTGTTAAAAAAGTTTAAAATATCTAATTAATTTCGTTCCACTTCGTGATTGTGTCCCACTTGTTGTTGATTCTTCAAAAAAAAAATTAGAATTTATATCTTTATGTTTGAAGCCTGAAATGCAAAAGGTTGAAAAGTTCAAGGGGGCTGAATACTTTCAAAGGCACTGTATAACCGCTAATATTATATTTTACCAGAAAATCATCCAGCCCCTCCTTAAATGTTAGTAGCAAATCATTCATTACAACATCATACAGCACAGAGCTAACAAAGCTCCATAGTCTCACTGCTCTTACAGTAAAGAATCCACATCTGTAACTATCTGAAAACTGCTATCAAGTAGGTTAACCTAAATGAGAATAGTTAGAGGGTAGTTAAGTTGAGATCTATGGCACATCATTCCAGTAAAATATTATACCGTAAGTTCAAAGTAAATGAAGACTTAACATGGGAATATTGAATTCATAGTCAACTACAGATTTCATCAAATACACCAATGGCCTGATGCATGATAGCTGCCATGGACTGACTGGAGTAGGATGTGCCCAATTTATGGACAGGGACTGAAGTACATTTCTGGCATAATTTCTGCTACTAATGTGGCATACATTTTAATAAATTTTTTCGAGCGAGCCTTAAATTGCCCCATCGCTCTCAGTTTCCACCCATTTTGGCACAGCGGGCTGGGACTGACATACAAACAGTAATAGCTGCTAAGTTTTTGCACACCTTTGAGTCACGTAAAAATTTAGCAACAATTTAGTGTGTTTTACAACATAATCCTGGCAAAACATCTTAATGAATTTGGTCCCAAGTTTTCATAGTCAAAATGCAGTTGAGTAACATGTTCCTTAATCTTTCATTAAGGCTGGGTTCACATTTGCGGACCCCTCCGCAGCGTTCTGCGGAGGGGATCCGCAATGTGACCGCAGCGGCCGCGAGCTCCTATCTTTATAATGGGAGCGCACGGTGCTGCGCTTGACAGCACAAGACCGTGCACACCCATTCACTCCCATATGTGATCTGTGCGCAGGAGGATGCCTGCGCACAAATCACACAGTCTCGTCCGCACCAGGGACGCGACATGTTGCATTCCTGGTGCGGACGAGACTGTGTGATCTGTGCGCAGGCATGAGCCTGCGCACAGATCACATATAAGAGTGAATGGGTGCGCACGTTCATGCGCTGTCAAGCGCAGCACCGTGCGCTCCCATTATAAAGATAGGAGCTCGCGGCCGCTGCGGTCACATTGCGGATCCCTCCGCAGAACGCTGCGGAGGGGTCCGCAAATGTGAACCCAGCCTAATAAAACTTAACTGTATATTAGAAATGAGGTGCAAGAAAAAAGAAGGTTTTTAAATTCTATATTTTTCTAAATTCTTCATTTTCAAATTCCAATTATTTAACTTGTTAATTTTAAATATTAAGCGTAAGGTCATTATTAAACATTACTCAACTTTTTTAGCAAATTTGATAAACTTAATGGAATGTTTACAGAAATGTTAATATTGTATTAGACAAACTTAGTTGTGAAGTTCCATGACATCCTCATGGGCTGAAGTGGGTCAATATATAGATAAACCATGATATTAGTAATTGTATTTATTCGGCACAAATAACCTTTTTTCCAGTAAAGAAATTTAAAAAATAGATTTGTTTTTTGGAGGGGGGGGGGGAATAATTTGTACCCTTTTGCGGATACATAATAATAGCTGAAAAACTGAATATCCAAGTCCAGCCTTAACAGTACAATAGGCTCCAAAATAAAGTGAAGGTGTGTTTCATTCTTTTATGATAAATTCCTCATTATGGCTTATAGAAAAAAAAAACGTCATGTACGAATCCAATCTCAAGGATTTTTTGGGAAAAATACATGGATTTCGAAGGTATCTACCTTAAACAAATCTCAATATTTTGAATTGTACGGATAAATTATATCAGTGACCATTCATGCTTTTTTTATATTACAATATGTCAAGCTAATTTATATATTTTTTAAATGACAAAATTAGTAAATTAAATTAATCATCAATAAAACAATCCACAAATTATTTATATTATTAATATTTGTATACTACGATAATTCAAAAAAAAGAGGTGGAATATTTGGCACAATTGGCATCTCAAAGGACAGAAGGGAAATAGTTAATATTTAATATTCCCTCTAAGATAAGAAAACTACTTTTGCTGATGATGATGTTAACATGTTTGTGTGTATATATATATATATATATATATATATATATATATATATATATATATATATATATATTCATATTTGTATATATCAAAGCAATAAAAATCATACATATAGAACAGAGTTCTTTGTAATTTCTGCAACCAATCTATTATATATGGGCCTTAATAATAGCAATGTATATATAGAGAGATGACTAATAGGTAGGATAGGTGGATAGATATTATTGTTATTATTAAGACACATATATATGAGATTGTTTCCAGAACTTAGAAAGAAAATCTGTTCTATAAGTCTGAGTCTAATTGTTTCTGCAATATGGACAATTTTTTCAAACCCCATTATATTGTATGAAACAACTGGAGAACTTTCTTCTTTATACCTGTGTGTGAAGATATGAACCTTTAAGAACTCCAGAATTAAGCATAGGGTGCACACTTGTCAGAGCCCCAAAAGGTTAATTTATCTCTATGGTCAATAATGTCAGACATCACAATTATCAAATGAAATGGAAAAAAAATTCTCACCAGGTAATCCAAGGATAGTGAAATACGAGCGGCATTCAGTATAGCCGGAGCTATCTCTAATACAGCTTTGCCATAAACCTTGGAAATTGAAAGTCTCGGTCACTGGGTTATTATAGAGGTCCTGAGTGCTCCATTGATTCATAATAGTGGCCGACGTTATACCAGCCACTCCAATAGCTGCAAGGAAGAACCCCAAGCACTGGCAGAGGGCTAAAGCCATGATGCCTCTCTACGTGTCTATGTGCCCACAGGTTTAGATTCTAAAGAATGGATACCTAATTCAATTTGTGGCAGAACTGTAGGGATGTTGTATCTTTACACTTGCAGTGTTATATACGTCACGTACTGAGTCGCACAGCTGCATGGAACGAGCACCCGCCCCAGATCTAATCTAAACCTGGCAGATAAATATGCCATTCAGTACCAGGTAGCTATTGTTATATCAGACTTTCTCTGTTTAACCTGTACAAAAAAAAAAACAATTTCTCCACCCCAATCCTAATCGTGAGTAACAGTCACTTAAAAGTGAGCAGAGCCCAGGTATGCAAATAATCATCATATAAATTACATTGTAACAGAAGACTTCAGAAAACAGAAAATGCAGGGAAAATGCACAGGAAAAACACAAGGTTTACTTATTACCTTCACGAGAATACAAAGATTGCAAGGAATTTTCTTCCTTCTATAGGGGTGGACATTCAAAGAGAGACATTATACATGACACATAAAGGAAATTGAAAATAAAAAAAAACCTAGTACCTTTTGGTATTTTAAAACTGAAAGTTTTCCAGAAATATTTTTAGCTTAAAGAGTAAATGTAATTTTATTGGAAAAAAAGAAACAATTCTGCACTGGTTGTTAATGATGGGTCACATAGAAGCTTATTTTCTCACATTTTTCTCTGCTCTTTTAAAAACTGCACTTTATGGCTGTGTGGGCGTGGCCATAGCTGATAGGGAGCAGTGTGATGTGCCAGCAGAGAAGGGGTTAACAGAGATTGTAACTGAGCTGTGTGGAGCCAGATGACAAATCAGAAGCTTGTGCAAAGGAAAGAGGAGTTTGCACTGATCCTGACATTCTGACACTGCTTAGCAATTTTGCTATAGCTTGAGGTAATCTGATACATTGTCACCTCATGAGCTGCAGTCAGGAGCTTGCACAATGTGTAGGCCCTGCCCCCTTACCCTTATATGGTTATGTGGCCGTATTCAGTGTGAAGACAGCTCTCACTGAGAATGAGCTTCACACACAGTACAGTGGGGACACCCTGTGGAAGGTTTATGAATGGTTTTCAACCTGAATTTTCTAATGAAGTATAATTGAAATTTTAATAAAATCACTTGCTCTACATTATTATCAAATAGAAATTTAAATGGCGGTTACGCTTTAAGTCGGATATTGGGTCGCATTGAATAGACTAAAAAGAAAGAACATTTTTCAAGTAATTTTCAACTAAAAAACAAAATGTAGAAAGTATGATACCAGACAAACCAGAGACCTAGACAACACTGTTTTTTTTGGCTTCCATCAAAACAGTGCAGGATACTCACCTTGCTAGTCACCTGGCCCACTGCTGCAGCTGGTCGTTCATTCCTTATCCCTATCAGCCTCTTCTTTCCACCTTCTCCCATTGTGTGACACCCAAGTTTTATGCATACTTAACTCTGTTACCGTGTTCATCAATCGAGATGCCGACTAGGCCTCAGGCAATGAATGTCATATTAATATTAAATCACCTTGTGCACTGCAATGTCTGAGAACTACTCTGTCCTGGAAGCCATGACACAGACTGAAAGAAATGGTGTGATAGGTGAAATTGAAAGAAGAGACTATAAGGCACCAAGGACTGTGGTGGTGGTACACAGGTTTGCAAGGTGAAATTTTATTTATTTATTTATTTTTTACACCCTACATTTATTAAGCTCTGGAGCAGGAGTTGACTACATCTTGCATCTCAACTAGGCAAAAATTATATCCAACAGAGAACACTGTGACTTCATCTGCGTCATTATAGTCAATGGCCCGTCACCACACATGCCCAAATATCAATTTTCAGGCTTACGCCCCAACGCAGAGTCTAAACGAAAGGGCAAATGCAAATGCTAAAAACTGTGTCTGTAAAGCCTTTTTTTCATATGATATGAAACATGGAAAGAGAAAAATGAAAGACATTCGTTTTGCATTCACCGTTCATAATGTGCGACCCCTTCAGGTGTCACTCATTGATTATGAGCAAAACTAAATAATAGTTTACTGCTGCAGATTAGATGAACTCCGCACCCTGTCTACTCACACCTTGAGCAGGGAGGTGATTTCGGTTTACCGCCAAGGCTCACAATGTCCCTCTTCCCACTCATGGACAGTAGATTGAAACTGTGACTCATTTCTGTCTCAGATACAGGGAGGAGTGATTTTATCTATGTATCACTTCTGTTTTTTGCTGGTGATATTTTATTATGCATACACTCACACATGATATCATTAAAAAGTATACAAAAAAAACCTATAAATCAGGTTACTGTATCATTCTTATTGAGTTCATTTTTTATCTTGTATGCTATTTTATTCTTTACTCCAACAAAAATACCAAGGCACCTGCTGAAATATGCCTAAGAGGCAGGCTTGGATAAGGTATTTTGGTACCTTAGGCCGATGAGCCAGGGTTGTCCCCTCACCTTCATTTTGACACCCAGCAAAGGACTGCAAAGCATAAGGTACTCCCCTCAAATGTGTGTCCGAATCAGTGAAATCTTAATGATCACTTCCATCAGGATAAAAGGGTCTGCGATTTCATAGATAGATATAGAAAGTCAAATATCTGAGCATTAGCATAGCTGCACAAATAAACGATTATGAGAGATTAACCTTGCTCCAATTGTTGGTCAGTCTGACCGGATTCACATAATATTGTCCCCACAGCTCTATTCTATACAATACAATGTCCATGAAGCTCCCCTATCCACAGTACAATGACCCCCAAACTATATGATGCCCCTAAAGTAGTCCCAATACTGTATGGTGGGCCCCAAAGTAGCATTCACACTATACTATGGCCACACAGTATCCCCTACACTGCATACTAACCCCTTTGTAGCCCCCTCACTGTGTGATGGCCCACATTGTATAATGATCCATTACTAGCTCCTGTAGCGCAAAACTATTTGATGGATCCAAAACTGTATGATGACCCAACAGTAGCCCACACACTGTATTATGACCCCCTGACTGTATGAAGGCCACCACAGTAGTCTCAGAACAAACTGTATGATGGTTCCCTTAGTAGCCTCCACACTTTATTATAGCCTACTTAATAGCCCTCACATTGTATAATGGCCCCTTAATAGTCCCCACTCTATATCATGGCCCCTTTAGTTGGTCACACTATTTTGAGTGGCATATTAGTAGCCCACAATAATTATGAGGGCTCCTTTAGAAGCCCTCATTATGTATGAGGGTCCCTCAGTAGCCAATGCTATGTATCATGGCCCCATGGCAGCCACCACTAAATCTGGAGACACGTTATTCATGAGGACCCCTTTAGTAGCCATCACACTGTATCATGGCCTGTTTAGAAGCCCCACTATGTCTAGAGACCACCTTAGTAGCCCCCTGTATTGATAAGGGTCCCCTCAGTAGCTGCCATTATTTATGAGAGCCCCCTTAGTATCCCCTTCTACATCTGAGGACCCCCTTAGCAGCCCACACTATGTATTATGCCCCCCTTAGCAGCCCTCATTATGCATAATGGCCCCTTTGGTAGCCTCCATTATGTATGAAGGCCACCTTAGTAGCCCCCATTCTTTATGTTGGCCCCCTTAGTAACCCCAGCATTGTCTTATGGCCCTCTTAGTAGCACCCTATGTCTGCGGGCTAAAAAGGGAAATAATTGACCACACAGTTTGTTGTGTAATGTTTCCTGAGTGCGTCAGTGTCCTCCATGTAACTGTTTTTTAGATACAAACAGTATAGTGGGACCACTGGAGCCAGGGGCGGCCCTAGTGCAGGTGAGGGCAACGGCGCTGCCCAGGGGGGGTGCTGCTGGCCATCGGCGCCGCGGCCCTGGGAGCGGGTGCTGCTGGGAGCCGCGGCCGCAGGTGCTCTCCTACCTGGTGAGCCGTGCCGGGTTTTTGTAGGAGCCGGAGGGGCAGAGGAGAGGGGGGGCAGGATCAGGCAGGGGAAGCAGGAAGCTCTCTGCTTCCCTTGCCTGATCCTCCTCTCCTTTGTCGGCGGCTTGCGGGGGTCGGCTGGGGGCCCCTTCCAGGCTTGAAGGGGCCACTAGCCGGTCAGGGCCCTGGTGCAGCTGCACCACGGTAGTTCCGCCCCTGACTGGAGCTTGCATTAACATTAGCAAGGCTTAATTCTTAATTAGGCAGCTGCTGATAAGTCTCTGAGATTGCTGTGCTTCCAATCTCTATGGTACAGGATAACTTGCTGATTATGGTTACAGACCTAGCGCTTGCCTTCACACTTATTTAAGTTAGGGAAGACTGTAAACTAGATGTATAATTTCTTAAAACTATTTATTACAAATATCAAAAAACGTGGTTTAAAAAATGTGTACATAAAAGTATATTAGATTCTGAGTATAAAATCTGTAATAGCAGCTTGTGTTCAAATTTGCTGTGTGTTGTCCTGGCATTATACAGTGCCTTCTCCCAGTGACCAGTTCCTGTGACATCACCTATCAGGAGGCCGGGTGCACGCTGTCGGCCGCAGATGTGCTTGCCCGTGCTGTGGTGCAGAGGAGCCGACTCAACAGAACAGACAACTTGGGAGACTGCCCCATGATAGATGCAAGCACCCACTACCACCAACGAATAGTAAGTACTTACACCAGAACAAGGGAGATTATGCATGTGTATATAATACTAGCAATCTAAACAAGATTTGCAATCATTACCCTTTTGGCATACTGATTAAACGCATGACAGCCTATACAGAGGGTGGTAGACTGTCAGCCCAGAGCACAGAGTAATTTATAGAGCTTCTAGGATCATATACCATCAGACATCCCAGACCTGATAGTAGCACAGGGAGACACAGACCTTAAAGACTACGGTATACACAAACTGGCCTGTACTGTATTAGCATGTTATTACCACTGACATAGACCAGCCAAAGCAAGACCTCCAATTTACCCACAAGAAGCAAGGTAATAGCAAACACTGTGCGCCCATAGGAGAAATGATATTTTTTAAGCAATTCACTGCTTTACACATTTCCATGTCTTTAGCAGGAAGAACGCATAACCAAATTTAAGAAACCAGTAGGAAGACCTACCCACCATATAAGGTTATTGGGTGAGCGTCTCCATCTTTAAGCAAGATTACTATTAAATGGGAGATATTTGGTAATTTTCTTATGTGACCCCCTCAGACTATATACCACAGTCATATAGAGGGAATCACACCTCCAAGGGAGGGAATCAGGAAGGAGGAACAAACAAGCTGGAAGACATATATCATACAGCACAGTAACCGGTGAGAGCAACACTGCAATTAGTACTAGTTCTAGTTAGGTGGACCGGAACAGTCTAGTAACACAGTTTCTCTATTTTCCACAGAGAATGAGGAGTTGGTTCCGATTGCAGTGGAACTAGCGACAATCATCTATTGCATCAACTGTTCTGAAGCACTGGGAGAAGGCACTGTATAATGCCAGGACACCACACAGCAAATTTGAACACAAGCTGATATTACAGATTTTATACTCAGAATCTAATATACTTTTATGTACACATTTTTAAACCACGTTTTTTGATATTTGTAATAAATAGTTTTAAGAAATTATACATCTAGTTTAGAGTCTTCCCTACCTTAAATAAGTGAGAAGGCAAGCGCTAGGTCTGTAACCATAATCAGCATGTTTTTTAGATACAGTGCAAAGCCAAAAAGGGAATGAGCCCCTAGCAGGGATCGTGGTGTACTCGGAACTGGGCCCTATACTTATTATCTGAGGCTGCGGGATGTCATGGTGGCATGACCCTGTTCATGATCCCCTAGTCGGGGTGATCAGTAAAAATGGGGATTTTGAAAAATGGGTTAAAATAAAATAAAAGTTTAAAACATAAAATGGTGTCATGACGCCACCCGTGGAATGCGTCTAGGATAGTCGCTGCTGCTGTTAAGACCTCTGGGGATGATAGGACTAGCAGCAAGGATGCAGTTCCCCAGGGAAAGAGGGGAAGGGCTGTTCCCCAGGAAGAGCTGTTCCCAAGGCAAACCGAAAAGTTGGTGTAGGTAATTTAGAGAATAAGGGAGCCAGCGGGACTGTGCTGCTGGCAGAGTTCATGGTCACACTCAGGCAGGCCGCTGCTGCCGACTCGGCGGACAAGTCTACCTCTCCTCAGCCGTGGAAATCACAGTCTCACACAAACTGAGCTTCAATTGGGTTTACTTCATTTTCTGAGCAGATGTTCAATTTACAGTGCAATGGTGGCTCCGGTAGTTGAAAGCAGCCGGGATGGCTTGTCCATATCACCCCCTTTCGTGTTCCTTTTCTGAGGTTTTGGTCAGTCAATTCGGCACGCTAACTACGATCCAGCTGCCACAGTCTTTTAGTGGGTAACCTGCCTGGTTCCCTAGTCCCAGTACGGCGGCCTTCTTTTCATTGTGCCAGAGGTTGGGTCTCGGGACATAAAGACCCTGCACCCCATGTTTGTGGTTGGAGCGTAAAGCATCCGGGCCATTTCCTCAGAGCCAGCACCCTGGTTTCAGCCCCAGTCCCTTAGCGCCCCGTTAATCCGAGCACACCTGGGACTCCTTCTGTCTCTCCCTACGGTCTGCAGCCCGGGACCTGGACATGCCTCATTGTGACACAGGCTGCCGGTCTGTGTTCTTTCAGTGATATTCTCGCCTCTCCTTCTGACTGAACTTGACTCTCTGATGGTACTTGGCTGACTGCTCAACTAAACTTGGTGTTGTCTAGTTTTGTTGCCTCCCCTGACCGGGTCCTGTCCTAACTTCCCCACACTCCACTTGTCTCATCCCTCCATCCCATTACTGGGCATAGAGTCAATAGTCTTGGGATCGAGAGTGTGTGTTGGGTGTGTGTTTGGGGTGACTGGACTTACTGAACCAGGGTGTTGCACCATCTAGTGGCAACCGGTCCGCAGAGACGCCACATCATCATATTGGAACTCAGAATTCACTGGAATGCTTTGCGGGTGCCATGTCACATTGGCAAAGCCCCTGAGGTGCCACAACAGCTGAAATCCCCCACAAGTGACCGCATTTTACAAACTGCCACCCCTCAGTAAATTAACCTAGGGCTTCATTGAGCAAATTGACACCACAGGTGTGTCACAAACCTTTTTGCTATTGGGCAGTGAAGAACAAAAATTAAATTTTTACCACTAAAATGCTATTTTAGCCCCAGATTTCCAATTTTCACAAGGGGATTGGATAAAAAAGGGCCCCAATATGTGTTACACAATGTGGCAATACCTTCCATGTGACTATATAGTAGTGATTGGCCACACTGCAGGGATCGAAAGGGAAGGAGCACAATTTGACTTTTGGAGGACAGGTTTTCCTGGAATGATCTATGGGTGTAGCTGCGATATTGTCCCTGGAGAACACTCATAGAGTTAAACACTGTACATTTTGCAGAGTAAAAAATTGCAAATAAGCCTCTCGATTACTAGCACCGGGGCTTCATGTCAGCACTGAGGTATCTGGAAGAGCAGAGGTGAAGCCCCAGAATCTCCTGTGATGCTCCACATCTGGGGCAGCTGCAGGCTGGTATTTTTAGGTTGGAAAAGGCCCAATAATCATGTTCTTTCCCAGCCTGACAACAGTTCCCAGCTATCGGCTTTACCTCTGCTGGTTACTAAAAATGAGGGGGGACCCTAAGTGTTTCTCATTTATCTAATATATAATTACCTTAAGCCACTTCCGTCATATTCGGCGCTGTTTCCGTCGTCGTGTCTGTGGCTGCCTCTCAAACCCTAACTCGCAATGCCTTTGCGAGTCCTTGCAGAGTCTCTCGCTCTCTATCCTGCCCCCCACAACTTGCAGGACCTGAGATGATGTCACTGATATGGGCGGGACTATATCACATGACTGTGACATCATCACAGGCACTTTAATTGCTGCAGTGTCAGCACAGGAGACATCATGCCGCTGTCTCACATCAGACGTGTCCTCATCAGTGATTCTCTGCGTCTGACATCCTGCGATCACAAGGGAACATAGAGGTGACAGAGGACCCCGGACTGAACCCCCAATGCTCTGCAGACAGGAGGGGGCTGCACAGGAGCAATGCTCTGCAGACAGGAGGAGGCTGCACAGGAGCAATGCTCTGCAGAGAAGAGGCTGCAAAGGAGCATTGCTCTGCATGAGGGGAGGCTGCACAGGAGCATTGCTCTGCAGAGAAGAGGCTGCACAGGAGCAATGCTCTGCAGAGAGGAGGCTGCACAGGAGCAATGCTCTGCAGAGAGGAGGCTGCACAGGAGCATTGCTCTGCATGAGGGGAGGCTGCACAGGAGCATTGCTCTGCAGAGGGGAGGCTGAACAGGAGCAATGCTCTGCAGAGAGGAGGCTGCACAGGAGCAATGCTCTGCAGAGAGGAGGCTGCACAGGAGCATTGCTCTCCACAGAGGAGGCTGCACAGGAGCATTGCTCTGCATGAGGGGAGGCTGCACAGGAACAATGCTCTGCACAGAGGAGGCTGCACAGGAGCAATGCTCTGCAAGAGAGGAGGCTGCACAGGAGCATTGCTCTGCAGAGAGGAGGCTGCACAGGAGCAATGCTCTGCAGAGAGGAGGCTGCACATGAGCAATGCTCTGCAGAGAGGAGGCTGCACAGGAGCAATGCTCTACAGTAAGGAGGCTGCACAGGAGCAATGCTCTGCAGACAGGAGGCTGCACAGGAGCATTGCTCTGCAGAGAGGAGGAAGCTGCACAGGACCAATGCTCTGCAGAAAGAAGGAGGCTGCACAGGAGCAATGCTCTGCAGAGAGGAGCAGGCTGCACAGGAGCAATGCTCTGCAGAGAGGAGCAGGCTGCACAGGAGCAATGCTCTGCAGAGAGGAGGAGGCTGCACAGGAGCAATGCTCTGCAGAAAGGAGGAGCCTGCACAGGAGCAATGCTCTGCAGAGAGGAGGAGCCTGCACAGGAGCAATGCTCTGCAGAGAGGAGGAGGCTGCACAAGAGCAATGCTCTGCAGAGAGGAGGAGGCTGCACAGGCGCAATGCTCTGCAGAGAGAAGGAGGCTGCACAGGAGCAATGCTCTACAGTAATGAGGCTGCACAGGAGCAATACTCTGCAGAGAGGAGGCTGCACAGGACCAATGCTCTGCAGAGAGGAGGCTGCACAGGAGCAATACTCAGCAGAGAGGAGGCTGCACAGGAGCAATGCTCTGCAGAGAGGAGGCTGCACAGGAGCAATACTCAGCAGAGAGGAGGCTGCACAGGAGCAATGCTCTGCAGAGAGGAGGCTGCACAGGAGCAATGCTCTGCAGAGAGGAGGCTGCACAGGAGCAATGCTCTGCAGAGAGGAGGCTGCAAGGAGCAATGCTCTGCAGAGAGGAGGCTGCACAGGAGCAATGCTCTGCAGAGAGGAGGCTGCACAGGAGCAATGCTCTGCAGAGAGGAGGCTGCACAGGAGCAATGCTCTGCAGAGAGGAGGCTGCACAGGAGCAATGCTCTGCATGAGTGGAGCCAAGATGCTGGGGACGGCGGAGTGAAAATGCCGTGGCGGGGAAGATGATAACCCGCTGGTAAGTATGACAGGCAGAGTGCCTCTGTCCTCTGCTGACCACTCTGCCCACCACACTGCGCTAACCACTCTGCCCGCTGCACTGCGCTGACCACTCTGCCCGCCGCACTGCGCTGACCACTCGGCCCACCGCACTCACTGCTAACCACTGAGCCACCATACTCCTGCTAACCACTGAGCCACCGTACATTGCTAAACACTCACCAACCACGCAGTGCTAACCACTGAGCCACCGCGCAGTGCTAACCACTGAGCCACCGCGCACTGCTAACCACTCACCAACAGCGCAGTGCTAACCACTGAGCCACCGCGCAGCGCTAACCACTGAGCCACCGCGCAGTGCTAACCACTGAGCCACCGTGCACTGCTAACCACTCACCAACCACGCAGTGCTAACCACTGAGCCACCGCGCAGTGCTAACCACTGAGCCACCGCGCAGTGCTAACCACTACGCCACCGCGCAGTCCTAACCACTGAGCCACCGCGCAGTGCTAACCACTAAGCCACCGCGCAGTGTTAACCACTGAGCCACCGTATACTGTGCTACCCACTGAGCCACCTGTATACACACAATTAATTTCACCGCACTCCCCTAAATATTAGTAAATAAACTATATATGGATTCTAGACTACCTGATTCTTTAGAATCGGGCTCACAGCTAGTATATTTATATATTAAATACAAAGCTGGACAATAAGCTCCAAGTGGCAGGCACTAAAGGGTGCAATCATGTCTCGTGTCTTTGTGAAGTTACTTTATTTTGTGGACTATAAGTCGTCCCCCAAAATTTAGAGGAGGAAAATAAGGAAAATAAATTTTTAATGGGAAAATGGGGATCTGTCTTATAGTTCATACTGGGGATGTGGCAGTGGTGGACCTTGGTTATAGGAAGCTGGAGTGGGGCTATGCTGTGGGTCCTTGGCCGGCAGGATGGGGTGTCCTGGTGGTGCAATGCAGAAGTCATTGATCTCCCAGCTATTGGCTTCAGGAGATGTTGTAGGTGTAATGCAGGTGACATTGATCAACCGGCAGCAGGCTTCAAGAAAATGGTGCTGGAGGCAGTACATGCACAAATTGAGATCTCAGCTCATCATTGAACTGAGGTTTAAATCTGCGCATGCGCCGCTTATGGCGCCATTTTCCTGTAGCCCACTGTCTGTGGTGCGAGGCAGAGCAAGAGCCATTGATCTCACAGCAGTGAGCAGTGAGCAGTGAGCAGTGGCTTCAAGAAAATGGTGCATGCACAGATTGAGTTCTCAGCTCGTCATTTCCCTGAAGCCTGCACCATTTCCATTTCCTTGAAGACCACTGCTAGAAGATCAATGGGTCCTACCTCGCAAAGCTGGGACACCCCCTCCTCCCAGCCCAGGGCCTGCAGAATCACACCAGCCCTGCCACCGCCGTTGGCTTCCAACAGCAACAACTCTGCCTCCGGAGACCCCGCACTCCTGCAACCTACATATGGTCTATAGGATGCAATTTTCCTCCCAATTTTTTTTGGAGGGGCAAAGTTCGTCTTAAAGTTCACAAAATATAGTATATGTATCTATTTATATATCTATCTGTCTGTTTGGCTGTCTATGATCAATCTATCTATATCATTGCTGCATATCTTTAACACATAAAAATAAGTAGCGTATATACTCGCGTATAAGCCGAGTTTTTCAGCCCAAAAATTGGGCTGAAAAGTAGGCCCCTTGGCTTATACGCGAGTCAATACGGCCCCAGTGTATATAGCAGCCCCAGCGGTAGTATACAGCAGCCTTAGTAATCCAGGGCCCCCCAGCCTTGCTCCGGTAACCTGTAAAGGAAAATATACTTATCACTGTCCCGCTGTCGTCCCCGCTCACCGCTGCCGTCCGCGATCCTCCATCTTCATGTGTCTTCTTCCGGCTTCCTGTGTTCGTCGCCGGCAATGACGTCATTGCCGGCGACGAACACAGGAAACCGGAAGAAGACGCAGGAAGATGGAGGATCGCGGACGGCAGCGGCGAGCGGGGACAGCAGCGGGACAGTGATAAGTATATTTTCCTTTACAGGTTACCGGAGCAAGGCTGGGGGGGCCCTGGATTACTGGGGCTGCTGTATACTACCGCTGGGGCTGCTATATACTACCACTGGGGCTGCTGGGGCTGCTGTATACTACCACTGGGGCTGCTGGGGCTCCTATATACTACCACTGGGGCTGCTGGGGCTGCTGTATACTACCACTGGGGCTGCCGGGGCTGCTGTATACTACCACTGGGGCTGCTGGGGCTGCTGTATACTACCACTGGGGCTGCTGGGGCTCCTATATACTACCACTGGGGCTGCTGGGGCTTCTATATACTACTACTGGGGCTTCTATATTCTACCACTGGGGCTGCTGGGGCTTCTATATACTACCACTGGTCTGCTGGGGCTTCTATATACTATCACTGGGGCTGCTATATACTACCACTGGGGCTGCTGGGGGTTCTATATACTACCACTGGGGCTGCTATATACTACCACTGGGGCTGCTGTATACTACCACTGGGGAGGCCTGTATACCACTGGGGGGGGGGCCTGTATACCACACTGCTGGGGGCTGTATACCTGTGCTGGGATCCACCCTCGGCTTATACACGAGTCAATAGGTTTTTCCAGATTTTTGGGGCAAAAGTAGGGGGGTCGGCTTATACACGGTCGGCTTTTACACGAGTATATACGGTAACCTTTTGAATACATTCATTTTCGTACATGTCACACAGACTGCACACGGATGTCACATGGATACCATCCATTTGCTATATGTGTTTTTTATGGACCCATTCACTTGTATGGATTTGTCTGATCCAGACTGCCTGGAAAAAAATCAACATGTCCCCGTATGGTTCACAAGCATACATGGACTGTGTGAAAACACACATCTGAAGATCACCATAGGTTATAATAGGTACTTGCTAGTATCCGTGAAGAAAATGGATAGCACACATACCAGAAGCACTGACATATGAAAGGAACCTTAATCAGACGTATAACTAGGAATTTAGCATAAGGGAAATTAAATAACTGACTGGGCCCTTACCAAGTAACCATGTTTACAACTATGGTGGTGCTCCTTAAGTGTGGGTATAGTTGATGACCATCTTGTTACTGAAATAAATTTCTATTCAAAGGCCAGCACAGATATTACTGTCATACAGAGGCAATATGGAAGTAGATACTAGTTTTGCAGAACATATTAAGAGGTTACATTACAGACATATGAGGAGAAATGCAACTGACATGTTTCCCATGTTTTCTATCTGACAGAGTTGCCCAAACTTACATAATTTCTTCCAGCCACGACCCAACTACAGAATTTACAACAAACTTCTCACAGCCAACCACTTCTATTTCCAACCTGCCTAAACTCCACATCCTACTGTTATTCTAATGCTAAAGTCATTTGCTGCCATATTTGTCCGTTTACTGGACCTAATGTGTAGCACAAAATCAGTGCCCCTCTCAGTGCTCAACATAATAATGCTCAAAACTGGTGATGTTAGAGACAGCAGACAGACAATCAGTGATATGTTGTAGTAATGCAGATGTGATGTCAGGAGAAGTGTATAATTGGGTATCATCAGCATACTGAAAACCGAATATCCCAATGGTTTGTCCAATAGGGGCAGTGTATAGAGAGAAGAGGAGGGGGCCTAAGACTGAACCCTGAGGAACCCCAACCGTGAGGGGAAGAGGAGAGGAAGAGGAGCTGGCGAAAGATACAATGAAGGAGTGGTCAGAGAGGTAGGAGGAGAACCAGGAGAGAGCAGTGTCCTCGAGGCCTTTCGAGCCTAACATAAAGAGGATGAGCTTGTGATCCTCACTGTCAAAACAAACGTTAGCGGGAACCCGACATTAGAGTCATGCTGCCCCAAGAATGGAGCTGGAACATAGCTTGAAATACCAGATGGGGACAATAAGGACCCATCTAGGGCTTCTTCCCGCCTGCTCCAGCTCATTGACAAACCCTTCCCTTGTGTGTACATAGGGCCCATAGTTTAGAAAAAAAAGAACACATACCTGCAATCATGTAGTCAGAATTTGCTTTGCGCAGCATAAATCTAATGACTGTATCCTGTTAAAGGTCGCATTTTAAAAGCAAGTCCTTGCCATGATCACATTCATGTCCACCAATTTGCATAAATTACCAAAAATTAATTTTGGTCAGTAATATGTGTTATTTAGTACAATACGGTCACAGCCATTTAAAATAGACTTTTCTGGATTTTATGCACCAATTCAGTGTCAAAAATTCCCCTAATGCTCAGGTCATATCATTAAAGCTTGGCTGAGGATCATATTTAGGATTAAATTGACCAGAAGCTTCCAGCGGGAGCAATTATCCAATAAAACAATTGGAAACAAATTGACAAAGCAGTGGTATTATCGAAAGACCTACTCTCATCCGTCACTCATTCTTCAACACAAGTTCTTAATGGGAAAACCAATTTCTTCCAACTAATAGGCCTCCTCGGAATTAATCTGTGAGACAATGGGGTAAAGGAGTGGTTCTGCTATTAGCAAATGATGCAGAGCCAGGTTCTCATTATTTCAGGAGCCGCAGTCCCTGTATTCCACTATTATGTTCGGAACACGAATTACAACCCTCATTTGAAATGATTAAGTGGATATAATTATTTTTCAATTAAAAGTTAGGTATTGCACTCCATATCCATCATTTAACTTGCTTCTTTCTCTTTCTATCTCTCTGTTATTTAAAATATGCTCATGTGTCTGCAGATTAAAATAAGTCACAGGATCATTAAGCCAAAAATAGAGCTTGTAATTTATATTTCGGAGCCTGCAAGCTAAAGATTTAAAGAGTAATCTAGCCGATCAAAGTGGGGTTGGGGGCTGGGGATTAGGAGTATGTTGGAATACATGTAATATTTCATGGTTTATTCCCACCAAGGTGACCAGACAATACCTAAAATTAGGGATATATAATACATTACATATGTTCCAGAAAATGAAAGACATATTAAATACTAAAGTTAGCAATCGTTTGCTTAAAATGAATGCATCACCCATATTATTTTTACTAATTAAGCACAGATTGAGATAGACATTCAATTAATATCTCTTGTGACATTGCAAAGTAATGATAAAAGTATACATTAAAGAGATCCTCCAGCAGAAGTGTAAAAGGAAACCGCTGGGCATTATTGTGGAAAGAAAGAATTTATAAGGGAGCTCATCCTGAACCCGGGTCGTGGTCTCCCCCTTCAGGCCTGGAGTCAGAAAGGTGTTGTGTGCTTTGGGTTTTGCCTGGTGTGAAGTCCCTCCGTTGCTCTCAAGCGTGGCACTACCACCCGGGGGCAATAATGACACTGTGGCACTTGGACCCCGGGGTGCCACATTCCCACTTAGTGAAATACAGTACTCCGGGACTGCGATAACCTTTTTCAAAAGGAATAACGTAAACAATTAATAACAAGAGTAAATAACAATTAAAGTGTACACAGTCTCAAAATCAAAAATTACAAAAACCAAGAAAATTCAAAAAGCAGTCTATCTGGTGATTAGTCCTTCCACTATTGACTGAAAATAGCTAAGTTTTTACAACAACCAGTCCAGTGGTATTATGGTCCATAGTTAAGAAAGGTCAAGAATATTCAAGAGTTCATGCAGTGTAGTCTTTGTAGGTGTGTACGCTTAGTGGTTGCATGGTTACGTATTTACATCTTACATCTTACATGAAACAAGAAAAAACATATTTACATTTTAACCTAAACTACACTTTAATCCCTATAACGTGCTGGGATCTGACCTTTGTTAATATGGTTTGATCTACGCAGTACAGGTATGTCTGATGGTCTGTGCTGATTTCTAATGTCTCTTTCTAGTGTGAAGCATACACTGTCCACTATTCTATGTGTGTGTCTATGTAGCACTGGTATACTGGAGTGTCTTCTTAGTCTAACCATGGGACTAACAAGCTCTCTGTTTGCAGGGGGTTGGTCTTCCTGTTCTTCTACAGGTACTGCTTCTAATGTTTCCACTTGTGGTGCTTCCTCTGATGCCTCAGCTGGCGGTTCTTCATGTCTGGCTGGTTCAGGTACCACTACTTGAGGAAAGGCTAACATGGGAACTATGACTGCTCCATTGTACTGGGTCCAGGTCTTGGGAAAGTCTCCTAAGAACCATATGTATTACTTTTTCTTCTTTAGGTCAGACTGGTACTGGAACGTCTGGTATACTCTCCTAGGACTTCAAGGTTTTAGGACATATTTTGAGATGGTCTCTGGACACTGCTGCCGATGTTCTCCCATCATCTTTACTCACTAAGCAAACCTTGGTATTATCAAAGTTGTATGGTAACACAGAGTATGGCACTGCTTCCTACTGATCATCCAGTTTGTTAGTATATCTCTTTCTCTTGAAAACTTGCTCACCTGGTTTCCAAGGGGTTACAGGAGCATGCTGGTTGTATGCTCTTTCTTGGCTTTCTCTTGCTTGTGATAAACTCTTCTATACGCCCTCTTGCACTTGGCAATACTTCTGTTGACATTCTGTATCCCAGTTGGTTTCTGGCACATCTTCATCTGGTTTCACAATTCCCATATCCAAATCAATAGGCAGCTTACCAGGTCTTGCTCTCGTCAGGTAAGCTGGAGTACAGCTGGAGGGGACGTTGTTATATAAGTCCACCAGGTCTGGTAACGTCTCTGGCCACATGTTCCTTTCTTCCACTGGCAAATTCTTCAACAGGTTTATGTGAGGCGGTCAACAGGGTATGGAGTACTCAGGTACCGGGGCTGATGGCGGCTTTGATGGGGAATCACGGCTGGTCGATCCCGACCCCGTGCCCTGGACCCTCAATAGCGGGGAAATGGTGGGGGATAAGGGGATTGTTAACGTGACGCCACCTGTGGTACCTGGTAACGGGTATACCAGTGCTGCAGCCAGCCTCTGAGGTGATGGTGGGTGCAGCAGAGTGTGGTACAGCTCCCCACAGGTGGAGCTTTACCTCAGGGCAGCGGTGATGGATGAGGGGAGTAGTAGTTGTGTCTTTGCAGACAGGGCGGTGAATTGCGGTGGTTACGCAGGCACACAGACACACAGGGATTGTTGTTTTGGTACCTTTTACTGGTGACAAGGTAACAGGTACAGTCCAGAGTAATAACCAGGTCCCCGGTGCAACTTGGGACTTCCACCTTAGAAAGTTATGAGGCCTCTTCTGTGTCTGTGCTCTGTGGTTTGGGATGAGTCCTGCCTGAGCATGAACCCACCGCTTCTTCTACCTCTCAGGCCTTTGCTCTAAACTGACTATGAGGTCCTTTTGCGGGGTCCCTGTTTCTCCTATAGCCCCTGGTCCTATACTTGGTCAGTTTAGCGTCTCTTACTTGTTCTCTTCAGGGATGAACTTCTCCTGAGACCTCCGGGCTTTGGCTGTAGCAATAAATGTTTACAGCGTCGGACTCCGATGTCCGGGTGTACTAAAGGGCAGTAGTAACTAGTTCCCTTTCTTAGTTCCCTGCTTTCTCCACTTGCCTCCGACCCTTTCCCTAGGGTGCACACAGTGGTCAGTGGTCCCTGGTCCTGGGCCTGGATCTCTACCAGCGACTAACTCCTCCATCTCCTCTCTCTTCTCTCCTCACTGCAGTAATGAGTAACGAGTAGGGATGGGCGAGTCTACTCGCTAGGACTCGTTACTCGGCGAGTAGTAAGGGACTTGCAGGACTCTGCACTCGGCGAGTTTCCCAGCGATTACTCGCACAGTAACGAGTCCAATGCAAGTCAATGGCAATCCTAGTTTTGTCAGAGTTTACTTTTTCTCACTCGCTAGACTCGCTATATCACATCGCTATGTAGCTTGAATCTCCCCAAATCGTTTAAACAATCGCACCGCTTCACGGATACCCGCTGTCAGTAGCGAGTCTGAGCGAGTCTACGAAATCTGAGTCCTGTATACTGTATTCGGGACTCGCGAATACAGAATCTGTTATGTTCCGACAAAGCTTCCGAGACAGCCTAGCGTGTTAGGTCAGAAAACTTGTGAAGATGGACAACCATGGCTAACAGTTAGCCAATCATATTCAGTAATGCCACAGCCATGTTGGTTGTGGCAGGACTATGATTGGCTTCTGTCCATCGTGATGCCTATGTCATGTATGAGAGGCGAGGCTGTATATAAGCCTTGCCACCGCCATTTCCTCCACATTCCTGTGACGATCTGAGCTAGTACAGGGTGAGATAGATGCTGGAGCAGATCATAGGGAGTGTCAGTCAGTGTAGGGAAACTTCAAGATTCCTTATATTTAACCCAAACAGCTCTTCTGAGAGCTACCAGGAGGACAGAGGAGTACTGTGTAGAGGACTGTAGGCAGGCAGGCAGGGAGGAGCAGCCTTTATGGTGGGTTTACACATTGCGATATCGGCGTCCAATTCCGACCAAAAGTAACGTGGTTCGTGCGTTGGACCCGATTAATCGTTCTGCGTTGTACGGAGTGAACATCCGATACGATGCAGGAACGATGGTAAACGATATCGGGGGTCAAATGAGCGTGCTATTCAACCGCCGACTATCGGATGCCGGTTGGAGCCGGATCGTCCGTGGGGACAGCCCAACTCCGATGTGTACTGCAACGTCACCCATTCATCCCATGTTAAATGGTCGTTCCTGGGTCGGGTGGCGTACATCATCGTAGGGACGTTGTATCCCGGATTGCAGCGTGAAACCGCCGATGCGATTCAGGGAAAACCGGGCACGAAATTTCGCCGCGCCGTTGTATACGATATCGGAACGATATCGTGACGTGTAAACCCACCATTACGGTGCACACAAGACCAACTCATAGCTTAGCTTACTCACACAGCTTTCTAATAGCTGAAGTCAGAGGCTTAGCTGAGGTACTATTTTCTTATTTTTTGCACCTGATAGATTTTGGGTCAAATAACCCCTTCAGCTTTATTTTCTCTGTGGCAGACCAGTGCGTTGCTGCTCTCCTACCTGCAAGTAGCACGTACTGCCACCTGCTTGTGCGGACTACTTGTGCGCACTTAATAATTTTTGCAGGGACTAGTGTGCTGGCTTCACTCCCAAGTGTTGCACACACTTAACCCGCCAAAACGCAATGCGAGCGCTTTCCAGACAATCTGTGATTTGTAAATCGCACATTACTCGTATTATACTGCTTCCCCATTCCATTAACATTGGACTCGCTAGACTGCAATGAGTAGCGAGTCCCGGGCTCGGACTCGCTAGAGTCAAGCGATTCCGAGTAATTTAGGACTCGCCCATCACTTAGTAACGAGTATCGGACCTACTCGTTACGAGTCTATTGAGTCCGAATATTCAGTACTCTCATCCCTAATTAGTGCCCAAACTGATCATTGGATTACGTTCATGCCAATCAACATCAACAATTATCAATCCCTGGGACTTCAATTCTACTTGCCCATGTTTATGGTTACTTCTTTAAACCCAAATCTGTGGCACAGGTTTACCGTTACTCCCCAATATAGTAAAGTCATCATCTGGGCCATGCAACATGTCAGAATCTGCCAAGTACTGCTATAAAGGACATGCGGTATCGATGTCACCTGAAACCAGTGTCCAGCAAAGCTTCATAAGAATGCCATTACAAGACAGGTAGGACCGGACATCCTCCCACGTACCTGTCAAGCTAGTGTTGGTGGCCTGGTGATCTTATTCCTGAGGGTGGCCCACTGCCAACAGGGCCTTTCTCTTTAAAGTACATTCTCTGGCAAGTGAACTGCTTGTCGCAGCGGGATAGCAGAAGGCCAGTCCCTTGGAGTCATAGTGATCGCTGGGTCATCCTCTTGCTGTTGGGTATCTCCTCTGTCGCATCCATGGGACGTCATCTCTGCTGGAAGCCAACTCGATCTTCTTCACCGGCTTGGAGCCTGGCATCATTTGCATAGCCTTAGCCATCTCAGCTACGCTCGTAGTTAGTGCTTCAATCTTTAACTTTAAAGCCTCATTGGTGATAGGCCCCATAGTCTGCGCACTTGCCCCAGCTGTGGCCTGTGGGTCCTGTTGGTTGTAGGTTATGGCCAGGTGCGGTGCAGGCTCTGAGTCATGGGGTGCTTCTTCTTGCTCTGTATAGCCATCATGCGCAGTTGCACTCTATGGGCAGGGGATAGGAGTCCATCAATAAATTGGTCAATCATCAATTTGTTTTTTTCTTGCACCAGAGTAGGGTCTGTCTATTTCCATGCCCTAAATGCTTTCTGTAGATTCAATGCAAAGTCCCATGTGCTCTCCTGTGGCTTTTCTCTACACCCAAAGAATGTTATATTCATCGTTGCAGCGGTACGGGTATCAAAAGTAACTTTCAGGCTGGCTATTACATGTTCAACAGTGTCTTTATCAGTGTACGGCCAGGACTTTACCTCCCGCTGGACTGCACCGGTCAATTGTCCCATCAATATACTGACTCGCTGATCTTCCATCAGGGGGTACACTCTATAATAACTGTCTAGTCATTATCTGATGTCTGTCAGGGTGTTTGGTTCCCCTGAGTATTGCGGCAACCACGTCACCCTTGGCGTGTACGGCATTAGGAACGGCATTACCGGTGACATGGCTGGCACCGCAGAAGAGGCTGGTACTCCGTCTACTACTGGGGCTGCATTTGCTACCACGGGTTTGGCTGAAACCACCTCCCCCGTGGGATCCTCTCTTCCCGGCTCCAACATTTTCCTCCCCCTTAGTGAACCTTAACCATCCTGATCCTTCACTTCAGTGGGGATGCTCAGCTTTAAATTTGCCAGTGGGACAGGGTTTCTCGTCCCCATCGAATGTCGTCAGAGCGAAGGTTGGGCCTCGCTTTGTGCTCTTTATAAGGTACCGCCCACAATGACACTCCCCCTCCATTTCCCGCACACAGCCTAGTACTGCTTTTTGTTTTAATCCACCTGAGGAAGACAATGTTCCATTGTGGAAATGCATTGTGGTAATAAAGATATATTTTAATTTCAAACCACCCCTCTCCTAACAGTGTATCAGTGCTCCTATATAGAATAACCCTTTAATTTTGCAAATTGCTTTCTGTTTTACACACAGCACAGAAACGGCACCAAAAAAATTCCTCTGAGGTTTAAAGCGAAATTATTACACGCGCCAGCCACCACACAAGACAGCGGTGCTGGCTGCGTGT
Organism: Allobates femoralis; assembly: GCA_033576535.1. NCBI lineage: Eukaryota > Metazoa > Chordata > Amphibia > Anura > Aromobatidae > Allobates > Allobates femoralis. Next base: position 73,366,630 of record JARQOC010000001.1, on the reverse strand, counting down.
CAGTTGTGCAGTACCGTGCGTGCTATTCTGTATGAACACAGCACCGCAACGGCACAAAAAAATTACACTGAGGTTTAAGGTGATATATTAGGCACGCCAGTGTGGCGCCCCTGTGGACGGGTGGCCATAGCAGAGCATAGCAGCTGGGATTGGAAGTCGGTCACTTCACACCCACACTCCACACACACCTCCGATCCTAACCCAAAGTTACTTCATGTCAGGCAAGGGATGGCGGTAGGATCTAAGTGGAGGGTGGAAAGTAGAACAGAACCCAGAAAAGGGATGGAGAAACTGGAATAAAAACCCAGGAACACTAAGTTGGAGTAGTCGGTCAGAGAGTTCAAGTTCAAGAAGGTTTAGTTTGGAGAGCATTGAAGAAGAGAGAACCAGACGCCTAAGCAGAGACACCCATCAGCTAACTAGTGACAGAGACCAAGCTGAGAACAGCGGGGACCAGCGGTCGATGCCACCGATGGCTAGTCCGGGACCCAGTCTGAGACCGAGCAAAGACTGAGGGAGCCAGGTGAACCCGACTGCTCGGGATACTGGTGGCTGGGCCAGGACCAGAGTGCCAGCTCTGTAAATGTTGCCGGGTAGCTTTAGGCCCCATCCACAGAAACTTCGGCGGGGTGTGGGGTCTTTATGTTCCACGACTTAAACTTTGGTGCAGTGAAGGAAAAGCCATCGAACTTGGGCTAGTGACCCAGAGAGCTAGCACACTGAGAGCTCGTGACAGCCGGACCGTAACTCGCATGCAGAATGGAGAGCGAGAAAGTACACAGAAAGGGAGTGTCGGAGACATGGAATCCCAGCTGCTGGAAGAGCCCAGGTCCGCTGTGAACTGTTGTGAACTAACTGTAAACTGAACTGCTGTAAGTTAAGAATAAAAGCCCAGTAAAGCCCAGTACTGTGTGGACTCGGTTTGTTTGCCTGCGGAAAGGTAACTGTGACAGTGCATAGACTGTGGATGCTGCGTGAAGGTACTGGGACTTTACACTTACACAACATACTCGGAAGCCCTGGGGACCAGCCCTACCTGTAGAGGGCTCATCATCTTGCTGCACGCATCATGAACCCAGTGGTCCCAATTGCAGCTGTGGCTCACATAGCCACACACTACGGGTGGCATCACGATTTATCCTTTAAAAACTATTAATTCCCTTTTATTAACCGCCCGGGATCACGAAACCGGGTCATATCACCGTGACCACCCAGCCAGCCCAGACGATGTCGCTAGGGCCCTGTTCTGAGTACCCCATGGTCCTAGTGTGCGACTCACCAGTCACCACACAAGACAGCAGTGTTGGCTGCGTGTCAGTTATGCAGTACCATGAGTGCTATTTTTGTGTAAACACAGCACCCCAATGGCACAAACAATTACCCTGAGGTTTAAGGCAATATTATTACACTCGCCAGTCACCACACAAGACAGCGGTGCTGGCTGCGTGTCAGTTGTGCAGTACCATACATGCTATTCTGTGTAAACACAGCACCGCAACGGCACAAACAAATTGCCCTGAGGTTTAAGGCGATATTATTACGTACGTGAGTCACCACACAAGACAGCGGTGCTGGCTGCGTGTCACTTGTGCAGTTTCGTGCGTGCTATTCAGTCAGAACACAACACCGCAATGGCACAAAAAAATTGCCATAAGGTTTAAGGCGATATTACTACGCGTGCCAGTCCCCACTGGTCAGGACGCCATGGAAGGGTACTGCACCCAAATAATAGTGTGTGGTATTCCTGTGACCGGGGGAATTGGGATGGTGCATAAAGGATTCTCACAACACCCATTCATACACACCCTAGCGTAGAGGACCGTGGGTGAACCCGCTGTAGGGAACACCCAGTCCTGTGGGAGGAGATAGGTGGGTAGAAAAGTGTGTGGGTGGGAGGAGAGTTAGTCAGTTAGAGACAGTTGGCTGGAGACAGCGAGTGAGAAGGAGACCCTAGGGGCACCATGCATTGCGGTTCACCCGAATCTGGACCTGATACAACTACCGACCAGAGGGGTCTGAGGACCAGCTCTAAACATGGTGCGGGAGTTTAACCCCAAGACCCGGCGTACACCTCGAATAGGCATACCGAACTAGGCTCAGCGGGACCTAAAGAGGAGTCCCCCACCGAAGATTTGTGGGAGCTGGCTCGAGGTTCTGCGCGTGGAGGCACTGCACGGTTGTGAGGAGAAAGTAGCGTAGTGAAGGGACCGGCAGGGAACGGCAGGCACACCACCGAGAGTCCTGAGTGAAACATCCCTGTTCCCTGGTGACTACCCAGGCCAGAAATACCTGAGTGACTGTACCATCTGTTAATTTGCCTGAACTACTGCAAGTAAACCCGTTCAGAGTTAAAGATTGTGTGACATACTTTATTTCCCTCACCTGAAGAGCTGCACACTTGCTGTATTGGAAGGACAAGTGACTGAGCTGTGAGATAAGATGCCTCCCTCTGTAAAAACAACTACTATAACTGCCCTGGGGATCCTACTCCACCTATTGTGAGCGTAACCAACTTGCTGCCCAAACATCACCCCGGACGTCTGACACGCAGCACAGGTAACTATACCGGAACCGTAGGTGGCGTCACAAACTACTTTTATTTTTATTATTTTTACTGACTTCCAGCGACCACCAGAGCAACGGGTCAGGACACAGGCCCCAGTGACATCCCCTGTGAATCAACGCTATTCAGTATGAACACAGCATTGCAATTGCACAAAAAATTGCCCTGAGGTCTAAGGTGATATATTACGAGTGCTAGTTACCACACAGGACAGTGGTGCTAGCTGCGCGTCAGTTTTGTATTACCATGCGTGCTATTCGGTATGAACACAGCAATGGAACACCAAACAAATTGGCCTGCAGGGGTAAATGTGACCCCAAAATAGCTGGGAAAACTGTCACTACTCCCTGACCTTATACTTTCAGCTCTGAGAAGAGCTGAAATATTGCTGACTGTACTATGTGGTAAAGTAATGCTCCTGCCTGTCTCCCTGCACTACAGTCACCTAGTAGAGCTTTTGGGTTTTACAGTGTATTTCTGGACAATTTACACAAGCACAACTTTCCCTACCAGCTGCTCACATTCTCCCTACACTAGCTGTGTTCTGCATGCAATGTGCAGAAAATGGCGGCGGCAGGGCTTATGTAGAGCCTATGAGTCATAGGCTATGACTCATGTATGATGCTGGGCGGCCAGCCAATCATAGTAATGCCACAACCAGGAAGGCTGTGGCATTACTTGATTGGCTAATGCTGGGCGGGAGATCTGAATATTCTGAGAATAGCAGTGAAATACTCGCTATGTTTCAAGTACCGCGAGTATTGCATTACTCGCCGAGTACCGAATACTTGAGATTATACTCGCTCATCCTTAGTGTAGATATGTAATATAGATGGGGCCACTATTGGTATATCCTGCTGTTATGTGACAGCCCTACATTTCGGTTGCCACAGGAACACCTGATGAGGGAGGGATTTCCACATCAGGTAAAATGCAACACCTTCCTCCTCAGACCTGAAGGGGGAGCTCTACTTGCCGACTTCAGGCAAGGTCCCCTATAAATTCAGGTTTGTAAAAGGAGTTAGGCAGTGCAGTTCCAGGGAGGACTGTGACATCCTGGTGAACGGAGCCGCACTAGGCCCGTGCCTGTGAGGAAGCCTAGCCAGTGTAAGGGACCCAAGGGTGAAGGTCGGAGGCAAGGTGAGATGGAGAGAGGGCAGGGGAACCATACCAGTTCACCCCGGAGAAGCAGCAGAAGCAACCCGGACACTGGAGTTCGAGTCTGCAAGGGTCTAGTTAACCAAGCAGAAAAGATCGGAGGGCCAGGGAGACTTCAGTCTCCTGGTGCAAGAACACTTCTAGCACAGCCACCAACAGAGCCAGGGACCACACAGGAGTTAGTGGTGCCCAGCAGTACACAGGAGTTCAGGGCCAGGTTTCAGACAGGCCAGGACTAGAGCACAAACACACAGTGACAAGGAGGCCTCACAACTCATCGGGTGTGGGAATCCTGAACAGCCACCCGACCACCTGGACTGTACCTTGGACGATACCTTGCAATACCATCATTAAAAGGTATAGAAACAAATCCCCAGTGTGTGTGTGTCTGTTATTGTGGCCCCTGATCCTGCCCTCATCATAAACTGTTTGCCAGCATCTCCACCTGATGAGCCGCCTTCTCTTGCAGCACAAGAGACAAGGCTTTGTAGAGAGCTGCCTTCCTGTGTAAATCCCTAGCATCCACAACCGCCCCTGCTCCACCATCACCCTGGAGGTCTATTCCGCAGCACCAGTAACATTACCGGGAACCGTAGGTGGTGTCATAAATAATTTTTATTTTTATTTAACCCCTTTTCCAACGACCACTAGGGCCACGGGCCCGGGTACAGGCCGCCCGTGACATCTCTGTGAATTACAGCCCAAGACCGTGTACTCCACGGCCCTGGGACGGGTCAGTTTTTGGCTTCACAAACAGGATCCCGTGCTCAGTAAAACCGGGTACTGTGTGCCGTATATTGACTTTATTGAACTTTAAAATTGGGCCGCCATAACTGCGCCACAGAGCGGGAAGGAAGGGGGCGTAATGGCTGAAAGGGCGTGAAGACAAGTTTCGCCTCACGCTCTGTCAAGAGCTGACGAAGTGCAGCGGCCTGATCCGGAAATACCCGAAGCGCTCAACTCCCCGCCTGAGGAGCCGCTGACTGCTTTTTTGTGAGAGACTGGCTAAAGTTAACTAGGGGGAGTGAGGATGGATGCGCAGGGGGAAGCCGATGCAATGGCCCCTAACCCAAATCTACCCCATAATGAAACACCAGCCGGGACCTCAGCCAACGGAGCAGCCACAGCACCTGGAGCTGTGGTACCGATCATGCCAATTCCCTGCCGTACGTCCCGGGGAGCGGTATGGTTACCGCAGTATGATGGCAAACCAGATACCTTGGCTGGGCTCAGGAAAAAGATTTGTAATGTACTGGACATGTATGCAGTGACTGGCAAGCAAAGAGCATCTGTTGTCAGGGCCGGCGTTAGGGGGGGCAGACTGGGCAGTTGCCTAGGGCCCCCACTCTCTCAGGGGCCCCCAAAGGAGCTGAACTGAAAATAGCAATAAAACAGTGAAAAAATGTAAAAATACACATTTGGTATCGCTGCGTTCGTAAGAATCTAAGCTATCAATATATGAAGTAAATTAACTGGTAAATGGCGTAATGGGAAAAAATAAAAACGCCAGAATTATGTTTTTTAGGCCACCACGTTGTTACAATAAAATGCAATAAAAGGCGATCAAAATGTTGTATCTGACTCAAAATGGTATCAGTAAAAATGTCAGCTCAGGGCACATAAAGTAAGCCCTCACATATCTATGTATCTTCAAAATTAAAACATCATGGGTCTCGGAAAATAAAAAAAATATATTTTTATTTTTACAAATTTTAGTTTTTTTTTTTAATGATTGAAATAAAAATGATGTTCAGTATGTTCTTATTCTGACCTAGATAATCAACTTATGAAGTCACTCTTACCATATAACTACGGCCTGTTCCACATCTAAGGTTGGTGTGCGTCCTGAAGGAATGGGCTATTAAAGCGCTGCAAAACCCTGCGACCACCGAAACTGCACCCCAGTCGTGACAAGTCAGCACCTCTCCTCTGAAAGTGGAGCCCTCTTCTTTAACTGCAGCAAAGGCTAATAGAAAGGCTGTGACTAGGGATGAGTGAGTATAATCGTTACTATTCGGTACTCGCCGAATAGTAAGAATATTCGGGCTACTCGCTACTCCCCGAGTTTCTTGTGATTACTCGGGAGTAGCGAGTAGTTCTTTAACTTTCGCAGTGTATCTATAAATACACTGCGAAAGTGCACTAAAAGTGAATAAAAAAATTCTTAAAAAAATTTAAAAAATATCATACTCACCTATCCAACGCCTGCACCGGGACCGGCAAAGAAGACATCCGATCAACGACAAGGACCTGTGAGTCTGACAGCCAATCAGATGGCTGGTAGCGATCTGGCCATTCAGATGGCTAGACGTCACAAACCATGTGATCGCTACCAGCCACCTTATTGGCCAGATTGCCAGGTCATTGATGCACGTTCAAGACCTGGCAATCTCGCCTATCAGGTGGCTGGTAGCGATCAGGTGGTTTGTGACGTCTGGCCATCTGATTGGCCTGATCATTACCAGCCATCTGATTGGCTGTCAGACTCAAGTCCTTGTCGTTGATCGGATGTCTTCTTTGCCGGTCCCGGTGCAGGCGTCGGATAGGTGAGTATGATATTTTTTATTTTTTAACAACATTTATTCACTTTTAGTGCACTTTCGCAGTGTATATATAGATACACTGCGAAAGTACTTGCCCGGCCCATTCACTGCCATTGGACTCGCTATACTCGCAACAAGTACCGAGTACCGGGACCTACTCATTGCGAGTATTATTGCAGTACTCGCTCATCACTAGCTGTGACACCTGGTGCCGCTGATGACCTACTCTCCCAGGTGCAGCAGCTAAGTAAGGATGTGGCCATGTGCCGCTGATGACCTACTCTCCCAGGTGCAGCAGCTAAGTAAGGATGTGGCCATGCAGCTGAAGCCGGAGCCCAAGTCATCAGAGAAGATCCAACTGGCCGACAGCCCCGAGGACATCCCGTGGATGCGAGGAAGGAGGACCCATCACTTCGAGGAAGGATCAACGACCGCTACGACTCACCAGGACAACCCATCTGCTGCTCCTGCAACAAGGCAGGCCACCTTGCCAGGCCATGTACTTTAAACACGCAACCCCTGGGGCCGAGGGCCAACCCCCAAGAATAGGACAACCTGGCCCATCTGACTGGCGTGATAGACTTGTGGGAGAACGGACAATCCTGTCTATCACGCTGGATGGTATTACCACATCTGCACAATTGGACACCGGCTCGCAGGTGACAACAATGCCAAATATCCTTTATAAGAGGTTCTGGGCCGATACTGAGCTCACCCTTCCAGATCCGGACCTCACTATATATGCTGTAAATGGGTTACCAGTTAAGCAAGTCTGGTTTAAAGAGGTAACAATTAAAGTGGGGAGGGTGAAGCTAAAGGGCCAAAGACTTATTGTGGTTGAAACTGATCCTAATGAGAAAAATCCACAAATGATACTAGGCACAAATGTAATTAAAAATTGTCTAGATGAAGTGCTGTTTTTTCTCCAACATTGCGCAGCAGAGGGGTCCTACAGAAGGAGATCAAAGCCCTCCTGCAGAGACAACAGGTAAACCTGTCCGGTGGAGAAATTGGCAGTGTACGGGTGACAGACCCGATCCCCGGTGTGTTACCCCCAAAAAGTGAAATGATGAGATTGTGTCGGGCAGCAATAGGCCTCAGAGGGCAGGATTACCAGGCAGTGGTCGAGCCCATGTACTCAGAGAGTAGGCCTACAATCCCTGACAGCCAAGGGGTGGTTTATGTAAGCAAAGGGAGGGTGCCCGTACGAGTGTTAAACTGTAGAGATGAGAAGGTCAAACTGCCCAGATTTGCTACCATTGCCAAGCTGTTCACTGTCAGCAACAACTCCATCCAGGCAGTAGAACCCATGACCCCGCCAAGTCTGGCGGAGGACAACAACTCCAATGGACAGCTGGAGGACTGGTGTCAGCAGCTGCATGTAGGCACTGATTCCATCCATTCTCACCAGAAGAGTATATCGGGTAATACAGGAGTATGAACGGATCTTTAGTAAGCATCCACTAGATTTTTGGGGAATAAAAGGGGTACAACATCACATACCCATGGGAAATCATCCACCCATAAAAGAGAGGTATAGGCCTGTACCTCCAGCTCACTATCAGCGTGCCAAGGAAATGTTACAGGACATGAAGGAAGCTGGGGTTATTAGAGATAGTTGTAGCCCCTGGGCAGCTGCCCTGGTCCTAGTTAGAAAGAAAGACGGCACCATGAGGATGTGTGTTGATTACTAATACATAAATTGAATAACACATAAAGATGCTTACTAATGATGAGCAATCACTAAAATACTCAGGTGCTCGATGCTCGGGTCGAGCATCTTGAGATGCTCGGGTACTCGACCCGAGCACCAAGCCCAATGTTATCCTATGGGAGACCCAAGCATTTTTCCAGCATGACCCCAGGCAGCCTGGATAAACCCTGAAAATGTCACAAAAGTATAACAACAGTGCTCAAATGACATGGGGACAGGATGGGGAACACCCCTTTCAGCATTTCTGACTCCCAGGTCACTGCTGTGAACAATGTCGTCTGAGTATTATGCCACTTTTACGGACTTGCAATAAAACGTCCAAAAATTAAACTAAAGTGCATTTTCCTGGGAAAATGTTAAGGGCTCATACTCATTTGTGAGACAGTGTTGCTGTATGATAGTTTTTTGGATTACATGACAGATTTAAAAAAAAAAATGCGTGGCACTCCGATGCCCCTGGGAAGAGACGTGGATGAGGGACTCTTTAAATAATGTGCCCATTAATAGAAAATGGGTCTTTTCTGGTATTGCCCTAGCAGGGCTGCCAAACATTGGCAAGCACTCCGATGCCCCTGGGAAGAGATGTGGATGAGGGCCTCTTTAAATAATGTGCCCATTAATAGAAAGTGAGTCTTTTCTGGTATAAGATTAAATTAACCAAAATTAATATTTATAGGAGGTAAGATTAGTTTGTTCAGTCTAAAAGCAAAGAAATGATCAAAACATTAGTTTACAAGTAAAGGTCAAAAGGCAAATGTAATCACACAGATGGTACATGATCTCAACATACATATAAATACAACCATTCCAAAATACCCACATAAAGAAATACAAATAGTGTATGGTCGATCCAGTTTTCTGGTATTGCCCTAGGCAGCGCTGCCAAAAATTGGGAGGGTCTCCTATACTTGTAATGCCCATGCACTAAGTATGGACTAAAACATTTACCCCTGGGGGTATACATGAAGCTACTGTCTAACTGTTTAATGGTTAGGGGCATCATAAACAACATGTAAATAAAATATCTTTCGTGGCATCATGGACCACGATCGCCCTGATAATATGGTGGTGGCGGATGAGGAGAAGGAGGAGAGTACAGCAAATAGCCCAAATCAGGAAGTGTGTACCCATGTATGGGTGTGAGGAGGGGTGTGGAATATACATCCCAATAGGGATGAGCGAGTATGCTCAGCGCTACTCGTTACTCGCACGAATATCCCGGTACTCGGAATGCTCGGTGAGCACGAGTACGCCGAGATGCTCGGATGCTCGCTAATAATTAGCAATCTGACACAAATGCACTGCTCCCTTCAGTGCACACAGTGAGCTGGCACCTCACAGAGAGCAGATTCATTGTTAGGATCCCTCTGGGGGCCACAGCAAGGTGTTATATGTTGCGGCGATTTGAAAAAGCCCCCTCCCGCCCTTTCCCAAAATACTCGTTTTATAACGGAAGTCTGTGGGCGGAGCCTGTCACTCATTGACTTACATTGGGCTCGGTGCTCTGGCCGAGTACACAAGTATCTTGAGATGCTCGACCAGAGCACCGAGCACCCGAGCATTTTAGTGCTCGCTCATCACTAATCCCCAATAAATACAATGGCTTCAACTTTACATTACGCTGCTATCATTTGGTAGTGTGCTGAAGTCAGGCCCAATCCAACCCTTGTTCATCTTGATCAGCGTCAGCTTGTCAGCATTTTCAGTTGACATGCGGGTGCACTTATCAGTAACGATTCCACCGGCAGCAGTAAAAACCCACTCTGACAAAACGCTAGCTGCAGGGCAGGCCAGGACTACCAAGACATAGAGAGCCAATTCATGCCACGTGTCCAGCTTCGATACCCAAAAATTATAAGGAACAGAGGAATCCTGGAGCACTTTTGTACGGTCGCCAAGGTACTCCTTCGCCATCTTTACAAACTTTGCAGTCCTTGTGACAGTACCCCGTGCCTTAGGGCCTGTGCTATCGGAGGGGCTGAGAAAACTCTCCCATATCTCTGAGAGTGTTCCTCTACCTCTGCTGGATTGGAGTTATGGCCCTCTCTCCCGGACGCCTTGGTTAGCCACTGAACTGTGAACCCTGCTGCCAGCGTTTTACGAAGGGAATTTTTTGACTAATTCCTCGACAAGGGCCTTCTGGTACTGCAGCATTTTTGTAGACCTCTCCACTGGTGGAGTAAGAGAAATAAAGTTCTCCTTGTAGTGTGGGTCTAAAAGTGTCACCAACAAGTATTGAGTGTCCGCCAAGATGTTGATAACGCGAGGGTCATGGGACAGGCAGTGAACATAAAGTCAGCCATGTGCGCCAGACTGGTAACAGGCAAGACTTCAGGGTCATCCACAACAGGATGGCTAACCATGCTGGCCTCATCCTCCTCCTCCTCCTCCTGCTCGTCCCTGTCCTTTGGCCATCCATGCTGGATCAACGGTACGACGGTTGTGCAGGTAACACCGTCAATTCCGCATGAAACTAGCTCCTGTTCTTCTAACTCATCCTCCTCCTCGTCATTGTTCTCCAATGCCATTGGGATGAGGCTGGGCTGTGTGTAATCACCCACTATGGTTCCTTGCTCCATATCATCATGCGCTGCCTGCAATGCATTTTCTTTGATTTTGAGCAGAGAGCGTTTTAGAATACAGAGAAGCGGATGGTGACGCTAATGATCGCGTCATCGCCGCTCACCATCTTGGTGGAGTCCTCAAAGTTTTCGAGGACTGTACATATGTCAGACATCCATGTCCTCTCCAGAGGTCTTATGTGTGGAGTTTGAACTGAATACCAACGGCCTAGTTGATGCTGGTAGTCAACAACTGCCCTCTTCTGCTCACAAATCCTGACCAACATCTGCAGGGTGGAATTCCAATGCGTGGGGACATTACATACCAGTCTGTGAGCCAGAAGCTGCAAACTCTGCTGAACCTGGCAAGGGCGGCCAAAGCAGTAGGTGACTTTCTAAAATGGGCAAACAGGTGGTGTACTTTGACAAGCAGATCCGGAAGCTCCAGGTAGGATTTAAGAAACCGCTGAACCACCAGGTTGAGTCCATGGGCCAAGCATGGCACATATGTGTGCTCGCCTCAGAGCCACCACCAGGTTTTGGCCATTGTCACACACGAGCATACCTGGCTCTAGGTTCAGCAGTGTGAGCCAATGATCTGCCTGCTCTTTCAGAGCTGTCCACAACTCATCACCATTGTGGGGTTTGTCACCTACGCATATTGTTGCTAACTGACTGGAAGCATTATCTGCTATCCAACTAACAACCTGTTGACACTGCTCTTGATTTAAAAGTGGTGTATTGCTGTGGTTCCCTAGAAATTGGAACAGGAAGGTCGAGCGAGATGAGGTTGGCGTTTCTCGTGGCCCAATTCGAGCTTGCTGTCACGCTTCCGGGGGAAGGCACCCTAGAGTGGACCCACTGGGCCGTGGTACCGAACTCCCCTGGGAGGGCTGATCCTAGTTTACCCAACCCCCATACAGGGATTGTCAGGGGCAAGCCCAGGGGGTCTAAGTACCACAGCAGCTAGTACCAGGGGGCGGCTCATAAGGTTAGCCTATACTATGGTACAGCTAAGAATACCATGTAACAGAGTACAAGGCTAGAAGTGCAGGAATGGTGCTACCGGGGAAGAGCACAGCTAAGGATTCTAGGTAACAGGGTACAAGGCTAGGAGTGCAGGAATGGTGTAATCGGGGAAGAGCACAGCTAAGGATTCCAAGTAACAGAGCACAACGAGGGCCTGACCAACAGCCAGCAAAGCATAAGCTCAACTAACTCAATAATCAGGCACCTCCCATTAGTGCAGGTGTCCTTATATACCAGAGGAAGAGCAGCTATTGGTCAAGGCAGTCTCAGGTTGGATCGTGGCGGCACCTAGAGTCACAGGGGAGGAGTGCACCTAGTGCACCGCTGATTGGTAACATGAATACGACCATTGTAATGTGCTCATGTGTGAGCCCGGTGGTCAGCTGTCAGGAAGGGAATCGGGCGATGGCTCCGAGATACAGTACACCTGGATGGCGGATGCCCGGTCGCAGAGGAGCAGATGATGCCGGCCCGGGAGAGGTGAGCTGGGGAGCGGTGCCAGGAGACCTAACACCTGCCCACGGCCTCAGCCTCTGCATGCACCACCATCACGTCCACTTCCTGGTCCCTTGCCACTGACCATGCGCATTTTGAATGTGTGCTATATACACTTCCTGTAACTGAAGGATTCCAATGAATGTTTTTTAGATGAATTGATGAGATTAGATATTACAGGCTAGACACCTGCTACAAATGCTGCGTACAGGTAGACAGCGTCTTGAGAGGTATAGGCAATTGGTCTATATTACCCCTTCTGACTATATATATATGCAAATTTGCACTTCACTAAGGAAGTTGAGAAACTCCCGTGCCACATTTAAGCAGCTTCCTCAAAGTCATAATCGCTTTCCTACAAGCTTTTAATATAACTAAGGGATTTGTGCCAGATCAGAACCCCAAACTACAGACGCTGCGTTTCGGGGTACCTGCCCCTCATCAGTGTAGTGTGTGGGATATTCTGATCTGGCAGAGTGAGTGGGCTAAGACAAGGTCTGGGAACTTGCTCTCAACCTTATGGAGAGAGCGAAGTAGGTGAGGAGATTGTAAGCCACTTCCCTCCTCTCAGATATATGCATATATGCAAATTTGCACTTCACTAAGGAAGTTGAGAAACTCCCGTGCCACATTTAAGCAGCTTCCTCAAAGTCGTAATCGCTTTCCTACAAGCTTTTAATATAACTAAGGGATTTGTGCCAGATCAGAACCCCAAACTACAGACGCTGCGTTTCGGGGTACCTGCCCCTCATCAGTGTAGTGTGTGGGATATTCTGATCTGGCTGAGCGAGTGGGCTAAGACAAAGTCTGGGACCTTGCTATCAACCTTATGGAGACAGCGAAGTAGGTGAGGAGATTGTAAGCCACTTCCCTCCTCTAAGAGAGGAGGGAAGTGGCTTACAATCTCCTCACCTACTTCGCTGTCTCCATAAGGTTGATAGCAAGTTCCCAGACCCTTCTGACTATACAGATTTAAAATAATCCTTAATAGGACTGTTTTGGGATGGATAGATGAAAAATTAGATATTACAGGCTACACACCTGGAACAAATGCTGCGTACAGGTAGACAACGTCTTGTGAGGTCTAGAAAATGGAGCTATATACCCCTCTTGCCTATAGAGATTTAAATTAATCCTTAATAGGACTGTTTTGGGATGGATAGAGGAGATTTAAAGCTAGCACACCAGCCACAAATGTGATGCTGGCTGGTATACTGGCACACCTAACTTTCCTATATACCCTGCCTCCCTGCTTGCTTGTATACACCTAATTAGTCCTCAGAAGTACTGTTGTTTGTCTTAGATTGGCAGCCCTGCACCTATACTAGCTAAAAGGCACAAAATCTGTTCCTGAATCAGCAGCAGCTCTCCCTACACTGACTGTCTATGGCTCAGAGTGACGAGCACAGGGCGGTCAGGTCTTATAAAGACCTGATGACACTGTGCGGCCTGCCAATCAATGTAATGCCACAACCAATATGGCTGTGGCATTACAGTGTCTGGTAGCCAATCCCTGCATGTGGGCTGGCTCAGTAAAGAGATTCAACATGCAGGGAGGTGGACCCGAGCACGGGTATCGCGCCATTACTCGGTGCTCGCCGAGCATCCCGAGTACTGTGATACTCGTACGAGTACCGAGTAGTGGCGAGCATGCTCGCTCATCACTTCTGCTTACCCGTCACCCCGCATAGAGGAGTCACTTGCTGCACTGAAAGTTGCTAATTACTATTCCACCTTAGATCTTACTAGTGAGTATTGGCAGGCCTCCGTTGCAGAAGAAGACCCGGAGAAGACTGCGTTCACAACACCAATGGGCCTGTGTGAATTTAACAGCATGCCATTCAGACTCTGCAATGCACCCGGAACGTTCCAAAGACTGATGGAGTGTTGCCTGGGACACCGAAAGTTTGAGACCGTGCTTATCTAACTGGATGACATCATAGTGTACTCCAAAGCCTATGAAGAACATGTGAAACACCTGATAGAGGTATTTGAAGCATTGTCAAAGTTCGGGATGAAGCTGAAGCCATCAAAGTGTCATTTGCTGAAACCAAAAGTTCAGTATCTCGGGCATGTGGTCAGCGCAGAAGGAGTGGCACCGAACCCTGAAAAGATAACCGCCATTAAGGACTGGCCAAAACCAACAACCGTCAGAGAGGTACGTCAGTTCTTGGGCTGGTAGGATACTACAGGAGGTTCATAAAGGGCTATATAAAGATGACAGCACCTTTGCAAGATCTCCTGGTAGGCCAGACCAAGAAGAGGAAGACCTCGGGTCCTCCATTTGAATGGAGTGAGAAAGAAGAGAACTCCTTCAGGCAGATGATGTGGGCCCTGACCGGAGAAGAAATCCTGGCCTATCATGACTACAACTTACCGTTTGTGCTGTACACTGATGCCACTAACGTGGGATTGGGAGCTGTGTTGTCCCAGATGCAGAAGGGCAAAGAACGTCCTATTGCCTACGCAAGCCGGAGACTCCGTCCTACCGAGAGGAACCCAGAGAACTACAGCTCGTTCAAGCTGCAATTCCTGGCCCTAGTCTGGGCTATCACTGAATGATTCAAGCACTACCTGGCGGCTGCAAAGTTCACTGTCTTCATCGCTAACAATCCACTTACCCACCTGGATTCCGCAAAGTTAGGTGCACTAGAGCAACGCTGGATGGCCCGGTTGTCAAACTATGACTTCACCATCAAATACTGGGCAGGACGTAGGAACGCCAATGCAGATGCACTGATGCCTCACTTACCAAAGGCAGGAGAAGATGTGGATGTGCTAGAAGAGATAGAGCTGCCAGCCTTTCACCGCCAAAGTGCATCCCAGTGTCAGCAAACTTGTAACAAACATCAAGAATCCACACTGAACCCATTATCTCACCATGGGTGGAAGGAGGTGCAAAACAGTGACCCGGCTGTTAGCTTAGTCAAGGAACTAATGACCCAAACAGACTCACGTCTTAGCCCAGATGCTCCACCAGAGGCACAACACCTGTGGAAAGAGAAGAGCAGGTTGTTTATCTATCAGGGTAAGCTGTGTTCACGTTTCAACAATCCTAGAACCCACGAGATAGTGTGGCAGATAGTGGTACCGAAGAGAGATGTCCAGATGGTGTTGGAAGCATACCACAATGGAGCAGGATACTTCGGTGGAAGAAGCTTGAAGTACTGTTACGTGAGAGATTCTATTGGGTTGGCATGAGGAGCACCATAGAGAGTTTGTGTAGAAACTGTGGTCCATGCAACTTAAGAAGAAAAGACCATGACAGCCAAAGAGCACCACTACAGCCAATTGTCACCAAAGAGGCATTAGAACTTGTAGATCAAAAAGAAGGATTAGCTCCAACCACCTAATATTCCCAGGACTCCCAGGCAAACCGGAAAGTGGCTTGGCAACCACCAGTAGCAATAGAAAAAAGTGTAGAATCCGGTGCCACAAAATTCCTTTTTTATTTTCAAAAATTTTAAAAATCACACATGCTCCAAAGGAGCTAAAAAGGAGCTTTGGAGCATGTGTGATTTTTAAAATTTTTGAAAATAAAAAAGGAATTTTGTGGCACCGGATTCTACACTTTTTTCTATTAGAACTTGTAGCCCTGGATCATGTGAAGTTGACACTCAACAGATCAGGTTACATGTATGCTCTCACAATAGTGGACCACTATTCCAGATTTTTGGATGGTAGCCCCTGTAAAAGACTTAACAGCGAAAACTGCAGCGAGAACCTTTGAAGCCTACTACTGTAGACCACACGTGTATCCAGAACAGGTGTTGACAGACCAAGGTCCTGCATTTGAAGCTGAAGTATTCCAGGAGTTTTGCAACTTATATGAGTGCAAGAAAATCCGTACCACGCCTTATCATCCTAAGCCAAGACGCCCATAGGGAACCATAGGTAAATGTGAATGTATGTTTGTTTATTATTGATTGCAACTAGAAACCCGTAACCATTAAACGTAATGTGCCTGCAGGACCATTGCATGAACTTTTGAGATTACTTGAACTTTTATTTAAATATGGACCAATAGCCATGGGACTGGATGTGGTAAAAACCTTCTTTAACAGCCTGCGGCGGATGGACTAGCGCCGTGTGGACTTCACCTGTTTCCTGTTTTTCCCGTTATATTGTTTTTTGTACATTTTTGAATTTTGAGACTCTGTTATAACTGTTAATGTTTATATTGTTTGAAAAATGTTTCTCAGTAGTGATGGGCGAGTCCTAAATTACTCGGAATCGCTTGACTCTAGCGAGTCCGAGCCCGGGACTCGCTACTCGTTGCGAGTCTAGCGAGTCCAATGTTAATGAATGGGGAAGCGAGTAATGTGCGATTTACAAATCGCAGATGTGTCTCGGAAGCTTCAGGCTCTATCTGCTACAATAGCTAAATCATGTTTAATAGGCTCCTGCTGTCACAGCACAGTTAACTCTCTGCTTACCGGCGCTGCAACACGAAGAAGAAGGAAGACAGAAGACAGAAGAGAGAAGAAAAAAGAGAGAAGACCTGGGTCTTTGGAGGGATATGTGGTGGTAATAAAGTTGGAGTCCCTAATGGTGTCTGTGTCTTTTTTTGTAATAAATAATTTTTCTCTGTGTGGTGTTTTTTTTAACCCTTTATTAGAGACTAGCTGTGAGCCCGATTCTAAAGAATCGGGTAGTCTAGAATGCATATATAGTTTATATACTAATATTTAGGGGAGTGCGGTGAAATTAATTGTGTGTATACAGGTGGCTCAGTGGTTAGCACTGTATATGGTGGCTCAGTGGTTAGCACTGTATATGGCGGCTCAGTGGGTAGCAGAGTATACGGTGGCTGAGTGGTTAGCACTGTATACGGTGGCTCAGTGCTTAGCACTGTATATGGTGGCTCAGTGGTTAGCACTGTATACGGTGGCTCAGTGGTTAGCACTGTATACGGTGGCTCAGTGGTTAGCATTGTATATGGTGGCTCAGTGGTTAGCACTGTATATGGTGGCTCAGTGGTTAGCAGTGTATACGGTGGCTCAGTGGTTAGCAGTGTATACGGTGGCTCAGTGGTTAGCACTGTATACGGTGGCTCACTGGTTAGCACTGCGCGGTGGCTCAGTGGTTAGCACTGCGCGGTGGCTCAGTGGTTAGCACTGCGCGGTGGCTCAGTGGTTAGCACTGCGCGGTGGCTCAGTGGTTAGCACTGGGCGGTGGCTCAGTGGTTAGCACTGGGCGGTGGCTCAGTGGTTAGCACTGCGCGGTGGCTCAGTGGTTAGCACTGGGCGGTGGCTCAGTGGTTAGCACTGGGCGGTGGCTCAGTGGTTAGCACTGGGCGGTGGCTCAGTGGTTAGCACTGGGCGGTGGCTCAGTGGTTAGCACTGCGCGGTGGCTCAGTGGTTAGCACTTTAGCACTGCGCGGTGGCTCAGTGGTTAGTAGTGCGCGGTGGCTCAGTGGTTAGCAGGAGTATGGTGGCTCAGTGGTTAGCAGTGAGTGGGGTGGGCAGAGTGGTCAGCGCAGTGCGGCGGGCAGAGTGGTCAGCGCAGTGCGGCGGGCAGAGTGGTCAGCAGAGGACAGAGGCACTCTGCCTGTCATACTTACCAGCGGGTCATCGTCTTCCCCGCCTCGGCATTTTCACTCCGCCATCGCCAGCATGTTGGCTCCACTCATGCAGAGCATTGCTCCTGTGCAGGCTCCTCTCTGCTGAGTATTGCTCCTGTGCAGCCTCCTCTCTGCAGAGCATTGCTCCTGTGCAGCCTCCTCCTCTCTGCAGAGCATTGCTCCTGTGCAGCCTCCCCTCATGCAGATCAATGCTCCTGTGCAGCCTCCTCTGTGCAGAGCATTTCTCCTGTGCAGCCTCCTCTCTGCAGAGCATTGCTCCTATGCAGCCTCCTTACTGTAGAGCATTGCTCCTGTGCAGCCTCCTCTCTGCAGAGTACTGCAGAGGCACTCTGACTGTCATACTTACCAGCGGGTCATCGTGTTCCCCACCACGTTATTTTCACTCCGTCGTCGCCAGCATGTTGGCTCCACTCATGCAGGGCATTGGTCTTGTGCAGGCTCCTCTCTGCTGAGTATTGCTCCTGTGCAGCCTCGTCTCTGCAGAGCATTGCTCCTGTGCAGCCTCCTCCTCTCTGCAGAGTATTGCTCCTGTGCAGCCTCCTCTCTGCAGAGCATTGCTCCTGTGCAGCCTCCTCTCTGCAGAGCAATGCTCCTGTGCAGCCTACTCTTTGCAGAGCATTGCTCCTGTGCAGCCTCATCTCTGCAGGGCAATGCTCCTGTGCAGCCTCCTCTCTGCAGAGCATTGCTCCTGTGCAGCCTCCTCTCTGCAGAGCAATGCTCCTGTGCAGCCTCCTCTCTGCAGAGCATTGCTCCTGTGCAGACTCCTCTCTGCAGAGCAATGCTCCTGTGCAGCCTCCTCTCTGCAGAGCATTGCTCCTGTGCAGCCTCCTCTCTGCAGAGCATTGCTCCTGTGCAGCCTCCTCTCTGCAGAGCATTGCTCCTGTGCAGCCTCCTCTCTGCAGAGCATTGCTCCTGTGCAGCCTCCTCTCTGCAGAGCAATGCTCCTGTGCAGCCTCCTCTCTGCAGAACATTGCTCCTGTGCAGCCTCCCCTCTGCAGAGCATTGCTCCTGTGCAGCCTCCCCTCTGCAGAGCATTGGTCCTGTGCAGCCTCCTCTCGGCAGAGCAATGCTCCTGTGCAGCCTCCTCTCTGCAGAGCATTACTCCTGTGCAGCCTCCCCTCTGCAGAGCATTGCTCCTGTGCAGCCTCCTTTCTGCAGAGCAATGCTCCTGTGCAGGCTCCTCTCTGCAGAGCATTGCTCCTGTGCAGCCTCCTCCCTGCAGAGCATCGCTCCTGTGCAGCCTCCTCCCTGCAGAGCATTGCTCCTGTGCAGCCTCCTCTCTGCAGAGCAATGCTCCTGTGCAGCCTCCTCTCTGCAGAGCATTGCTCCTGTGCAGACTCCTCTCTGCAGAGCAATGCTCCTGTGCAGCCTCCTCTCTGCAGAGCATTGCTCCTGTGCAGCCTCCTCTCTGCAGAGCATTGCTCCTGTGCAGCCTCCTCTCTGCAGAGCATTGCTCCTGTGCAGCCTCCTCTCTGCAGAGCATTGCTCCTGTGCAGCCTCCTCTCTGCAGAGCAATGCTCCTGTGCAGCCTCCTCTCTGCAGAACATTGCTCCTGTGCAGCCTCCCCTCTGCAGAGCATTGCTCCTGTGCAGCCTCCCCTCTGCAGAGCATTGGTCCTGTGCAGCCTCCTCTCGGCAGAGCAATGCTCCTGTGCAGCCTCCTCTCTGCAGAGCATTACTCCTGTGCAGCCTCCCCTCTGCAGAGCATTGCTCCTGTGCAGCCTCCTTTCTGCAGAGCAATGCTCCTGTGCAGGCTCCTCTCTGCAGAGCATTGCTCCTGTGCAGCCTCCTCCCTGCAGAGCATCGCTCCTGTGCAGCCTCCTCCCTGCAGAGCATTGCTCCTGTGCAGCCTCCTCTCTGCAGAGCATTGCTCCTGTGTAGCCTCCTGTCTGCAGAGCAATGCTCCTGTGCAGCCTTCTCTCTGCAGAACATTGCTCCTGTGCAGCCTCCTCTCTGCAGAACATTGCTCCTGAGCAGCCTCCTCTCTGCAGAGCATTGCTCCTGTGCAGCCTCCCCTCTGCAGAGCAATGCTCCTGTGCAGCCTGTGCAGCCTGCTCTCTGCAGAGCATTACTCCTGTGCAGCCTCCCCTCTGCAGAGCATTGCTCCTGTGCAGGCTGCTCACTGCAGAGCGTTGCTCCTGTGCAGCCTCCTCTCACCTGTATCCTGGAGATCAGCTCTTGGGGGCTCAGTCCGGAGTCCTCTGTCAGCTATATGTTCCCTTGTGATCGCAGGATGTCAGATTCAGAGAATCAGTGATGAGGACACGTCTGATGTGAGATAGCGGCATGATGTCTCCTGTGCTGACTGCAGCAATGAAAGTGCCTGTGATGATGTCACAGTCATGTGATATAGCCCCGCCCATACCAGTGACATCATCTCAGGTCCTGAGAGTGAGAGACTGTGCATGGACTCGCAAAGGCATTGCGAGTGAGGAGAGACTCTGGAAGGACTCGCAAAGGCATTGTGAGTGTGGCAGGAGAGAGAGAGACTCAGCAAAGACTCGCAAAGGTATTGCAAGTGAGGAGAGACTCTGGAAGGACTCGCAAAGGCATTGCGAGTGTGGCAGCCACGCATACGACGACGGAAACACTGCCGAATATGACGGAAGTGGCCTTAGGGTAATTATATATTAGATTCTTAGTGGCCGGGTCAAACCTGGCCTGACATTAAGAATCTCGGGCTTAATACCAGCTTGTATAACAAAGCTGGTATTAACCCCTTTATTACCCAGCATGCCACCGCCACCATGGCCGCTGGAAGAGCGGGGTTCAGCGCCAGAGGATGGCGCTTCAATGAACGCGCCATCTTCTGGTACGGCTGCGGGCTGCAATTTGCAGCGGGGGGTGCCCAGAAAGCTTGGGCCTCCCTGCGCTGCGGATTCCAGCCCTCAGCTGCTTAGCTGTACCTGGCTAGACATAGAAATTGCGCGGAGCCCCACACATTTTTTTTTTATTATTTCATGAAATTCATGAAATAATAAAAAGAAAGGGCTCCCCTATATTCTTGTGTCCGGCCAGGTACAAATAGGCACCTGGGGGTTGGGGGCAGCCCGTCGCTGCCTGCTAGAACCGGCTGGTTCCAGAAATACGGCGAAGCCCATGTAATTTTTTTTCTGAAAAATCAATAAAACAATCCTAAAAAAGGGACTGCATCTTTATTAACCCCTCGCCCATGGTCCAGGGGTTAATAAAGATGCAGTCCCTTTTATTTACATTGTTTTATGGATTTGTCAGAAAAAAATTTGACGTGGGCTTCGCCGTATTTCTGCGCCGGTATCATTACCGGGAACCGTAGGTGGCGTCACTAATAATATTTATTTTTATTTAACCCCTTTTTCTGCAACTACCAGGGCCACGGGCTGGGCACAGGCCGCCCGTGACATCCCCGTAAACTACAGCCCAGGACCGGGTACCCCACGTCCCTGGGGTGGGTCGTCTTGATCTCACAAGTTGGTAATTAAAATCACATCCTTTATTCAGCCTTCTGCAATGTTTCTCTCCACATAATGGGTATAAAGATTGAAAGACATCAAAACGTTGCAGAAGGTGGAATAAAGGATGTGATTTGAATAACCAACTTATAAGATGCTGTCCTTTACCTTTTTATGCCTATTTGATGCCAAGGAATAGTCCTTGGAGGAGACATATGACACAACTGGGCTACACCCCTGTATGTCCATGGGTGTTGCGAACCATTTTCTATATTAACTGTTTATTAGTTCTGTCCTTTCCCCTGTTTTTATGTGATTCCCTTAGTGTGGTATGAACTCATTTTCCCTTATCTGCACCCTTCCTTTAAGGTTTTGGTATTCCACTACAGTCTGCTTTATATTTGCGACTTTTAATTTTCCTTTCCTCTTCCCGGCCTGCTGGGGTGGCGCCCTGCTCACACAGGTAGCCACAGACTTCTCTAATGTACAACTGGGTTTCCACAGCAGGTACCTACTACATGCAACATCTTCCACCCCGACACAGTAGGGGGAGCCCAACTTGCTGACCTTAGGCAAGATCTCCTATAAATACTGCTGCTGGGGAGGAGTTAGTAAGAGTGTGCAGACGCTAGGAGAGCTGTGAAGACGTCCTGGTGGTCGGTGCCACGGTTAGGCCGCAGCCAGTGACCCAGAGTGGCCCTTCTGTCGTACAGCAAGTCTAAGTGGGGACAGAAGGCGAGAAGCAGACAGCCAAGAGGGAGTGAGGAAGTTCACCCAAAGAAGCACCGAACCTCGGGGATCCGCACCTGTGGGATACTCCAGGACTACAGAGAACACCGTCACACCGTGGAGGCTTCAGCCACCCTGTCCCCCTGTGTGTCAAGAGAGGGAGCCATACACAGGAGTGTTCCACCGCAGTGATCAGAGAGGGTAACCCGGAGACCACACAGGAGGAGAGACAGACACCAGAGTTAGGAAGAGAGAGGAGGCAAGTCAGGCTGCATGCAGGCTGGGCTTCAATCATTACAGAGGAACAGAGGAGGCCTTATACCCACTTGCTGTGGGGACCCATTGTGCAACCTGGTCAACTGTCAGTGCCCTGGACGTTTTACCTGCCGAACAACAGTAAAAGGTAAAAGAGACTTCTTCTGTGTGCATATGTCATTCCTCTCCATTCCCGGTGCCCCTCATAGACTGCTCCAACACTCCCCATCCCATCAACAGCTCCACTACAAGATGCCCCTTCACACTACGCTGCCCCGGAGGTCCAGTCCTACCTGTGGAGGACTTTACTACACTAGCCGCATTACCATCTAGCTCAGGCAGACTGTGGCGGCGCTGGTGACCCATCACCAGACACTACAGGTGGTGTCACAACAACATTGTATATAATCCCCTGTACATACTAATCCTTTTTTGGAAGATAGGCCCAGGACACGGGGTCAGGCGCGGACACCACTCCCCGTGACAAAAGGAGCGATAACCCTGACACCCGAGTACCCCAAAGTCTGGGTTCGACACGGGCATTATCCTCTTTGACTGACTTTATTGGGACAGTCATTCCAACATCATACAGCCTGTGTTGATTAGATACAACATACCCAATTGTTATTATCTCAGAAAATTAAAGTAGGAAGGATGCAGGGTTAAAAACTGCACTGCTGTATTCCACGAGACATCAAAGAGTGAATATAATATTGAACACCTGAAACGCCTTAAAACATGGCAATATGATATTGATTTGTTCTGAGGAAGGGGCCAGGGAGCCCTGAAACATGTTGACTAATAAATCAATATTGTATTCACCCTCTGTCTCATGGAATACGGCAGTGTAGTTTTTAATTCTTCATCCTCCCTCCTCTATATGCACCACGCTGGGGACTGCTGCAGCCATGATATGCTTTTATAGTGGTTGTGACTCTCACAACCACACAAGGAGAAGCCTCTGTTACCTATTTAGGTCATATTTTATCTCTCAAACCTTTCATCTTCCCTACTTTAATTTTCTGAGATAATGACCTTTGGGTTTTCATTTGGCTGTAAACCATAATCATCAACATTGACAGAAATAGACACTTGAAATAGATCACTCTGTGTGTAATGACTCTATGTAATATGTGCGTTTTACTTGATGTATTAAATTACTGAAGTAAATTCACTTTTTGATGATATTCTAATTCATTGGGATGCACCTGCATGTATATAAATTTGTTTGGTGGTAACAATATTTGTGGGACACGGGCTGGAGCCGTGGTATGGACCTTTCTTAAGTTTATTAAGCGTCCTTCAACATTTTCACTAGTGTTTTATAAAAACTACCATTACCTGAAATGTGACACTAGATGGCAGCCATGTGACATATAATGTTTCCTTAGAGACTTTAATCTGTGCAAGATTTTTCCCAAATTACAAGGAATCATATGGAATATGCAGCTCTTACCCCCGGTATGGAGACAGCTGGCTTCAAGGGCAAATTTTACGACATTATATTTTCTCTTATTTTGAGCATCAGTTTGACCTTACGCATGATGGGTTTGGCGATGTCATCATAAATCAGCAGGCATATTACATATATAATGTTCAGAGGTTTCATGTCATTGTATTTTCTATACAGAATGTAGTGATAATACATAGATAATAATCAATATGAGTTTTGAGCATTCAGGCATCAAAGCTATTGTCCCTTTGAGAGTTTTTCATCTTGACCAATTCTCCAGTTTTCATTCATTTCTTTCTTGAGTTAAAGGGTTAAATCCAAACCTCTGATGGCAGGGCTGATCTTTGTGATCCCTCTTAGGGTATGTGCACACCACGTCTTATAGACGGATTCCGCAGCAATGTAGAATCGACATTGCTGTGCACTTGGTCACTTTCTATTACTCATTTGACCACTTCAGGGTTTGGAAACTGTGAAGTGGTCTAAATACGTGTCAGTTCATTCTTCAGACGACTTCATTTCGAAGCTGCTCGGCTCTTTATAGGTAAAAAGCAACATCTGAGTGCGGTCCAATGTTTCACACACACCTGTAGACTTGTATGGGCGCGCGTGATTCCACTTGCAGACGCCATCACAGCATGCTGTGTTTTTTTTCTCATGCCAAATTGGCCCCAGTATACAGTTTAATATTTTCATTTCCATAAAAGGGAAAACACAGCAATTTCCCTCCATGATAGTTCAGATTTGAATCCATTTTTGGTACATTTTTCGTTAGTGTGTCATTAGTTTGTCTCAGGTGCAAAATAAATTTACCGTAAACATTAAATTTTAAAAAATCAAGTCTGTTATTTTATGGACTTATTGGCTTTTATGGGTTACATCAAAGTAGGACACATCTCAGGAAGCACTGCACAGATTTGGGGGATGGTCCAGTGGCAAGGATCCTCCATGGTCAGCTGATTAAAATACTAGAATCTTATTAATCCAAAAGTTAAATCTAGATTGTCCAGTCAATAGATAAACGGCAAAAAAGATTCTAGGCCAGTGCCCACTATGGCGAATATGTGTTTCGGCAGTTACGCCTTCATCTTGGTCATGATATTAGCACCATATCCTATCCTTATTTATAAATTCCTCCAGTCTTAATTACAAGTAAAAGCAATTAGTATAATTAAAAGAGGGTGTTCTCCTTACCATTAGGCAATAGGAAACTGAAATAGTAAAGGTCTATATTATTGCCAAATGGGGGCATAATATATTTTTTGCATATATGGGTGGCACTGTGGCTCAGTGGTTAGCACTGTACGGTGGCTCAGTGGTTAGCATTGTACTGTGGCTCAGTGGTTAGCACTGTATATGGTAGCTCAGTGGTTAGCATTGTACTGTGGCTCAGTGGTTAGCATTGTACTGTGGCTCAGTGGTTAGCACTGTATATGGTGGTTCAGTGGTTAGCATTGTACGGTTACTCAGTGGTTAGCACTGTACAGTGGCTCAGTGGTTAGCATTGTACAGTTACTCAGTGGTTAGCACTGTACAGTGGCTCAGTGGTTAGCACTGTACGGTGGCTCAGTGGTTAGCACTGTATATGGTGGCTAAGTGGTTAGCACTGTACTGTGGCTCAGTGGTTAGCACTGTACGGTGGCTCAGTGGTTAGCACTGTATATGGTGGCTCAGTGGTTAGCATTGTACGGTTACTCAGTGGTTAGCACAGTATATGGTGGCTCAGTGGTTAGCACTGTATATGGTGGCTCAGTGGTTAGCACTGTATATGGTGGCTCAGTGGTTAGCTCTGTATATGATGGCTCAGTGGTTAGCACTGTATATGGTGGCTCAGTGGTTAGCACTGTACGGTGGCTCAGTGGTTAGCACTGTACAGTGGCTCGGTGGTTAGCACTGTATATGGTGGCTCAGTGGTTAGCACTGTATACGGTGGCTCAGTGGTTAGCACTGTACGGTGGCCCAGTGGTTAGCACTGTATGGTGGCTCAGTGGTTAGCACTGTATATGGTGGCTCAGTGGTTAGCATTGTACGGTTACTCAGTGGTTAGCACTGTATATGGTGGCTCAGTGGTTAGCACTGTATATGGTGGCTCAGTGGTTAGCACTGTATATGGCGGCTCAGTGGTTAGCTCTGTATATGATGGCTCAGTGGTTAGCACTGTACTGTGGCTCAGTGGTTAGCACTGTACGGTGGCTCAGTGGTTAGCACTGTATATGGTGGCTCAGTGGTTAGCATTGTACGGTTACTCAGTGGTTAGCACTGTATATGGTGGCTCAGTGGTTAGCACTGTATATGGTGGCTCAGTGGTTAGCACTGTATATGGTGGCTCAGTGGTTAGCTCTGTATATGATGGCTCAGTGGTTAGCACTGTATATGGTGGCTCAGTGGTTAGCACTGTACGGTGGCTCAGTGGTTAGCACTGTACAGTGGCTCGGTGGTTAGCACTGTATATGGTGGCTCAGTGGTTAGCACTGTACGGTGGCTCAGTGGTTAGCACTGTACGGTGGCCCAGTGGTTAGCACTGTATGGTGGCTCAGTGGTTAGCACTGTATACGGTGGCTCAGTGGTTAGCACTGTACAGTGGCTCAGTGGTTAGCATTGTACTGTAGATCAGTGGTTAGCACTGTATAGTGGCTCAGTGGTTAGCGCTGTACAGTGGCTTAGCGGTTAGCACTGTATGGAGGCTCAGTGGTTAGCACTGTATGGTGGTTCAGTGGTTAGCACTGAATGGTGGCTCAGTGGTTAGCGCTGTACGGTGGCTCAGTGGTTATAATATATCTATTGACTGGAAAATCTGGATTTATACTTTTGGATTAATATAATTGTAATATTTTAATCAACTGGCGGTGGAGGATCTTGGCCACTGGACCATCGCCCCAAATCCGTGCAGTGTTTCTAGAGGAAGGGCGTGCAGCCAACCTGGTCCAAGCGGATCCCCACGAATGGCAGAGATTTTCAGACAATGTGACCAGGTGAGTTGGCTTTTTCTCTTTCTATAGGACACCTCTCAGGCTTTTTTTGAACAATTAGTCTACAGAAAACCTGCATATGAGATATGACCCATACCATAGACCACACGTACATGTTCTATCCGTTATACACAGAAGACATGGGAGAGAATGGGATGTGTGAAAGGGTCTAAGACAGTGATGGCGAACTCCAGGCCTCGAGTGCCACACACAGTCCAGGTTTTCAGGATTTCCATTGCATTTGACAGTTGGCAATCAAATTACCAACTGTCAAACTCTAAGGAAATCCTGAAAACCTGCACTGTGTGCGGCACTCGAGGCCTGGAGTTCGCCATCACTGGTCTAAGACATTTATTAAAGAGTGTCCTATCCATTAGCACAAAGCTAGTCCTGCCATTCTGAAGATGGGCCAAATGTATCACCCTGAGAGATGAATGTGGTTTATGATACTATAATTTAGTGCTTTCTCTGAGTCTTTCTTTGCTTACTTTATACAATTAATTTGCCCTTAAACAACTGTGTACAGCAATAATCAATTTGTCCTAAATTGCGACTCCATACTCCTTCTCCTTCTGAGACAACAAAATTATCATGCGAGGCTCGTACTCCTTATTAGTTTTGGAGCAAAGCGTAATTCTAAAAAAAAATCTTCAACAAAATTTGCAAAGTAAGAAATCATGATAAAGCAACCAATCACAGCACAGCTCTACTCCTCAATAGGAGAATATGAAATGTAAGCTGTGCTGTTATTTGTTACTGTGGGCACAAAATTAAAGCTAAAAGAGAATACTGGTCTGCTTACTGCAGCTTTATCTGAACGCTGAGATGTATAATCTCACCCACACAATTGATTGGCAGATTTCTGTGTACACTGTGTATAGGCAGAAAACTGGCAACCCAGTGGTGGGGGCAGGGTTACAGACTGTCCATTAATATGGAGGACTACCTGGCAGCAAGTTTACTAGTCCTCTAGTGATAAGACCCAGCTGTTAAAATTGTGATTTTATCAAAACTACAGCAAGCAGCCCAGTAAGTGACACATCGCTGGAATCAGGGACTCTGTCTCTACATAATGCTGCTCTCAGATTAGGAGTCAATAACCTGGTGACAGATTCACTTTAAGACATGTGAAGCTATAGTTGAGGGCCATGTTGGAGATTTTGCTTTGGGGCCCCAGAAGCTTCAAGTTACACCACTGTGACTATACAGAGTCATACTGTGAAAAACACACTGCACATATACACTTCTGCTCAATGTGGTCCTATAGGTAAAGTGTTCAACTGGTTGAAGGAAGCCATTTTATCATGGCCATTGTTGCCTAGTTCCCGCATGGGACCAGTATATGAATTCACATTAGAATGAGTAGGCATAAAACATATATACATTATGGCCTGCATTGTTTAACCCCCTGCTGACATTGCTATACTGAATGTAGGAAACAACACCTCTGCGATAACAAGACGGCGTGATGCGATTATGTTATCTGACGGTATTGTCAGGTTAAAACGCTCACTCTATCAGCATCTAATAGGAATCTGGGGTTTATCTAATCCCAGGGACCATTGTTCCTTATTGAAAACTATGTTTCTTTATCCTCCTATGGAAGATAGCAGGATCCCAGGCAGCCAGTCTATTAACCCCAGCTAACCTTCCTTACACTAAATCACACCCTGACCTCACTATGTTCGATGTGACCTGACAAGCTAAGCATCATGGGATGTGAACCAGACTGATTTAATAAAAGAAGCCGCTGAATTATATTAATGAAAGATGAACAATGGCAAAGTTTGAAAAGAAGGGAGATAACAACGCAGGAAAGGGCCATATTAAGAAAATGGAGGCTAAGTCCGGTATTAATCATTACATTGGTATTTTCATTATTTGACACAATTTCTTGCTCTTAAGCTTTTTGTTTATTTCTTTTTCAGCATTTAATTATACAGATGTCAATTTTCATTGTGTTACTTATTGTAGGCATGCATGTCCTCTTTTAATCATTCATTTTATACAGCACATATATTTTGTTGATTCATTTCTCAAGATACCAATATAATAGCTCTGAAGGAGTCAAATAAAGTAACCAAGAACACACAGTCCTGCTCATTGTTAATGGCATGTTTAAGTACATAATGTGGAATATCTCCTGAAAAAAAAAATGAATCAAATGAAACAGCTTTGTGTATAGAGACTTGCGTTTGTGGCGCCCCGCAACGAGTGCGTCACAGGAGGGTTTTGCATCCCTGACTGAAGATGCAATATTCTCCGTCTCAGTAGTGACACGGTTAATACTCAGTGCTCCATACCCTACATGCACCATTAGAATAGAGGGCCAATCAGGTCCTGGTGGGCGGAGTGTAGGAGTAGAGTGTAGGAGAACGTAGGAGAAGAGGGCTCTGCACAGTTCCGTGTAGCCCTGCAGACCACACACTGGTTGGTGCCATTACCCGGTGCCCCAAGACTGGAACCTGGGTGACTATCTAAACGGGTCAAAATACACCCGCGCCCAACAACAACCGGATCACTGGTTCCGAAGCGAGACAGTCGTTCATCGCTGCTCAGCAAACCAGGAGTGGAGGGACTGCTCTCTAGGAGCACCTCACTGCAGCCGCTTCCAGAGCCGTCTTGCCAGCGGAGTACCCTCCATAAGGAAACAGGCTCCCCTCACACCGGGCTGTATACACCGGAAGGGAAATTCAAGTAGCCCCTTGTACCCGAACTAGCGCACTAAGGCGACATCGGCAACTAGAACAGGTTAAGAACGGAGGAACACCGCGGAGCTCTGAAACTACACCGGTCATTGCTGGGACCACTCGGTCCGTTACCCGTTAACTGTATACCCTGTATCACCTACCGGTTACAGTAAAAGACCCGTTACAGAGAACACTGGTGTCTGTACTTCTTCAGAACTGCTTAACTCCGCATGCTAAGAATTACCGAGCTCCCACACACCACCAGGTGCAGCCCCTGGCCCCGGGGACTCCTGCTCGTCCTGTGGGGAGCGTCCCATCTTGCTGCCGTACATCCCCCGGAGGCCCAAGCAGCGCCGGTGAAATCACCGGAATTCACGCAGGTGGCGTCACGACAATAAGAATCAACCCTTATCTGTTCAGCCAACCACTATTGATCTGGACCACCGGGCCCCACAGCCGCAGGCGCGGAACCGTGACAGGAGAAGCAACGCCTGCAATGTGAAGACCCGGCTACGGTGAGTCACGTTAAATAGAGAAGAGCAAATGATAAACAACAATGTAAAACAAAAATTAGGAGGAAAAAAATAGAAAAATCAAAAGCTGCTGTGACACGGATATTGGTACCTTGACATTAAATTAGTCTGGAAATACATTTTGACTCACCTGTGGTAAATCACAAACAAAAATCCCCTGTGGTAAATTGTCAGTGCCCATGTGACATGAATTAGCACTTGAACATTTTAAAAAGCCACATGTTCGAAGCTGTTCTTTTGTCACAATGGTGAAGAAAAAAAAGAGCTGTCTGAGGACATCAGAACTGCTATTATTAGCAAACACAAGACTTCCAAAGGGTATAAGGCCATCTCCAAAGACATTGGTATCCCTCGGTCAACAGTGCGCAATGTTATTAAGACAGTTTACAAGCATGGAACTATTTAGAACCTCCCTGGAAAAAGGAAAATTGACAAGAAACGTATTTGAAGATTGGTGAGAATGGTAAAAAAAATACCACGTCAAACATCCAAAGATCTGAAGGCCAACCTGGAGCAGTCTGGGGTCATGGTTTCAACAAGTACCTGAATGCCACACACTAAACCAAGCACAGGTTTATGGTAGAGGCCAAGTAAGGAACCATTGCTGAAAAAAAGCCATCAAAATGAACGACTGATCCTTTCCAAAGAGTACCTTGACAAACCACAATCCTTCTGAAAAAATGTTACAGATGAAACAAAAATAGACCTTTTTGGGTAGCCTCCCCCGTTCTCTTTACTATACGTACCAGTTATGAGGTAGCCACATTTTCCTCACTGTTCCTTCTTCAGCCTGCACCATGCCCAGGATCCAGTCCCCCTTCTGCACTACATGCTGGCTTCTTGTCTTTCTGCCACCAGAGGAAATTATCTATGTTCATTGCGTGTACCCTAAACCAACTACCCCAAGTCTTTAGCCACTTACCAGAAAAATCCCTTCATTATACACCCACCCTCTAGTAGGTTGGCTAAAAGGTAACTGCTCTAGCTCCACTTCCCTGACACTTCAGTGTGACCCCTAGAGACAACAAGCATTAACCCCTTCATGACCCGGGAATTTTTCGTTTTTCATTTCGTTTTTTTGCTCCCCTGCTTCCAAGAGCCATAACGTTTTTATTTTTCAGTCAATATAGACATATGACAGCTTGTTTTTTGCGGGACGAGTTGTACTTTCATATGCAAACATTTATTTTACCATATAGTGTACAGGAAAATTGCAAAAAAATTCTACATGCAGTGAAATTGCAAAAAATATGCAATGGCACGTTTGTTTTTTGGGTATTTTAGTTGCCATGTTCACTATATGATAAAACCGACATGACAGGGTGATGCCTCACTTAGGTACGAGTTCGTAGACACCCAATATGTATACCTTTACTGCTATCAAGGTGGTGAAAACAAATTCAAAAATTTGAAAAAAAAACAAAACGGACTTTTTGCGCCATGTTCTGCGATCCGTAGCGTCTTCATTTTTCAGGATCTGGGGCTGGGTGAAGGCTTATTTTTTGCGTCTTGACCTAACGTTTCTAATGATACCATTTTTGGGGGGATCCGCAGTTTTGATCGCCCGTTATTGCATTTTATAGCAATAATGCGGCGACCAAAAAAACGGAATTTTGGCGTTTGGACCATTTTTTCCGTTACAGAGTTTACAACTCTCATTAACGGATGTAATACGATGATAGATTGGGTGATTATGAACGCGGCAATACCAAACGTGTATTTTTTTTTTTATACTTGTATTGTGATTGGGGGAAAAGGGGGGTGAATTGAACTTTTATATTTTTTTCTTTTTTACAGGTTTTTAAAAACTTTATTTTTTCATTGATTCTTATTTTTACACTGCCTCTTTAAGGCACCCAACTGCACAGTCCGATCGCTTCTGGGAGATACAGATGAGGTGCAGCTCATCTGTATCTCCCAAAATCGCGGATCTGCTGTGGTTGGCAGCGCCTGCCAACCACAGCAGGAAACTGCGCTGTGACAGCATCCGGGGTCTAGCCAGGACCCCGGGCTGTCACGTGAGTGCCGGAGATCCTGCGATAGTATTGCGGGATCTCCGGAGCAGGCAGGGAACAGCGCGTTCCCCGCCGCGGCCGCCTTGGGTCCCGCTGTCAGTGATTGACAGCGGGATCCAAGGGGTTAACAACGCCGATCAGATCCCAAATCCGATCGGCGCTGTTACCCTGACATCTCAGCTGATGAGGTCAGCTGAGATGTCGGTGCTTTGATGTGAGCTCCGCGTCGGAGCTCACATCAAAGCCCCTTTACCGGCCCAGGACGTCCTCCTACATCATAGGTCGGGAAGGGGTTAATGAACCCGATTGCATACAATACACATTATTAGTAAATATATACAAGTATATTGAAGCAAGCATGTATGGAAATATATGGAAGTTTATGGAGACAGGCTGAGCCAGTGCCTTCCTCATGTTGAAGTTTAAGGGTTCGAGTCGAGGGGCGATTTCTACTGACCCACTTCTATTTATAGCAGGAGGCTGAAACCGCACATGTGTAAAGATATAAGTCTCTATAGCTTATGTGTCAAATTGCAACTCTGAACTGATAACGGCCTTTCTTTTACAGGTGCTGAAGTGGTGTGCGGTCTGATGATGGACCCAGTGGAATATAGAGCAGTCATCAAGTTACTTTACTTGAAAGGTCACACACCAAGGGAGATGTTCGATGAGATGAGAGAGGTTTATGGTGACGATTCCCCATCATATGATGTAGTCAAGAACTGGCATCATCATTTCAAATATCATTGAACTTCGGTGGAAACGGCTCCAATTCCAAAGTGACCCCATTCTGCTATCGATGAACACACTTTTCAGGTAAAGTAACTTGATGACTGCTCTATATTCCACTGGGTCCAGTATCACACCTCACCCCTCTTCAGCACCTGTAAAAGAAAGACTGTTGTCAGTTCAGAGTTGTACATTGGCACATAACCTATAGAGACTTATATCATTATACATGTGCAGTTTCAGAATCTGGTGATAAGTAGAAATGGGTCAGGGGAAATCTTTAATAATGAACGTCCCTCGTATATTGACATGACAGTCTTTCGATATAGATGCAGGCCTTCAGTGAAAACCCAACAATTAGCTTTACATTTCTGCAACTGATTCAACTGCAAATATTTAGCAGACTACATGAAATGAACAAAGTGCCGATCAGTGTCAAAGTGGCATTGCTGTGCATGTTTTGTCTGATGTAATTTCTATTAATCGCTTCACAACTTGAAAACCTCAAAGAAGCATTAAAAAGAAGTAACAGGCATAATCTACAGGCGGCTTTATTTAGAAGACACATGCTCTATATATTTGAAACTATAGAGTAAAGACGCTGGTGGCAGAACTACTGCAAAAATGTCAGCAAAACCTCCGACAAAGGCGTTTTAGGAGAAAAATGCAGGCTTTTTTCTGAATGGGTTACTCCTTGGAGAAGTCAGTGTCTTATAGAGGCCTTATGTACATGTCCTTAGGCTATGTTCAAACTGAGGACTTTTTTATGTATGGAAATCCACTTTTGCCATTCAGATGCTGCGATTTTTTTGGCCGAGCTTATGGGGCTGAAAACGCGCGTGTAAAAAGAATGAAGATGTCAATTGTTTGCGCTTAATAGCGCGTCCTTTCTCCCACAGGCCCCATTATAAGCACTGGTATTACGCATTCAGACAATGCGCAATTCCAGCTCCTATAAACGTGGGCACATGAGGAAAAGCAAGATGCGATTTCACACGGGGGAAGGAAGAATCTTGTGTTCCTCCTCCCGTGTGACATGTCGGGACTGAAGTTTTGCTTTTCCAGTTTACATACGCTATCTACATACACTGTGAAAGCAAAATAAAAGAGAAAAAATGTATTAAAAATAAAAAAAATAAATTCCCACCTCTCTGCCGGCTGTCTGGGTCCCGAGGGGAGGACGTCCGGTTGCTGCCAGGACCTTAAAGACGTGGTTGGCTGGTAGCCATCTGATGTGGTCATGTGACACGTCAGCGGATTGCTACTGTGTTTGCTTTGTTATTTCCCTGATCAGGTTCGATCAGGTTTGTGTGCCAAAACCAGGAGAGGAACTTGCAGAGAAAAACTATAATTGAAAGATTGACACCTGTTCTGAGTTTTGGAGACATTCCTGGTTTTGACAAACCTGATTGAACGTGATCAGGAAAAAAACTGCAGTGTGAAACCAGCCTGACTGTGCTGCTTAGGCTGGCTTCACACCACGGCAGAGTCCGGTCCAGGGCTGTCAGGATGAACCTGACAGCCCTGGCCCGGATCAGCACACAGAACCGGAGGGCCAAATGTGCCCTCCGGTCCGTTGTGCAGCCGGACGCAGCTGCAGCTGCTGATGAATCAGGACCGCGGCTCGCGGGGAGCTAGCCGCAGTCCTGAATTAACAGCGGTGTGCAGCCGCCGGTGTCTGGTTCCCGCATCCTCCCAGACTGGGAAAATCCAGCCCCACAGGCTCCCATATTAAGGAGCACCAGATTGCCCCGGATCCGGGAGAATCCGGGATACAGAAATTTGGAGAATTTCCGATTTCTCCCGGATTCTTCCAGAGAGATGGAAACCAGATGGCAGATAGATGCCATCCGGCTCCATCCGGCCCCATAGGATACTATGGGGCCAAAATCCAGTCCGGGGCTGTCTGGTTTACACCGGACAGCCCCGGACCGGACTCTGCCATGGTGTGAAACCAGCCTTATTTATTCTAAAGGTACCGTTACACGGAACGATGTTGCTTGCATCTTCGCTGACATTTTGCTGTGTCAGCGAAGTTGCATCAACATTGCAAGTGCATCGTGTTGTGTGACAGCACGATGCAACTGCGATAAGTTGCTGGATCACAGTTGACAGGTTTTCCAACATGTTGGAAAACCTGGTGATATTGCTCCAGCAACATTACACCATCGCTCCGTGTAATGCGGCGATCGCGATGTTGATTGCGACGCCGCCTATTTGCATCATAGAGGCTAATCGCCCGCTGGGTTTTTCCTAGACCAGCGAGCGATTGCTGCTGCAACATCGCAGCAGCGTCCCAGGCAACATCTGCCTGTGTGACACCTAGGCAGCGATGTCAGAAGCGAGCGCGCACCCGTGGCATCGATGTTGTACCGTGTAACGGTACCTTTAGTATATCATTTTTTCCCAGAGCTAGATTCACAGGTACAATGCTGTAGCTGCCTCAACACATGTACAATATAGGAATAGGGGAACAGGAATCTCTCATCTCTGATGGTACCTTTACACACTGCTACTGGATGGTGGCAACAACCGGGTACATGAGAGAAATGTATCTTGCACCGCCAAATCAACCGAGGTAGCGGCGTGTGAAGACGAATGTAGCCACCCGCCAGTGGCGGCACCTGTTTCAGAGCACTGCCCTAAAACAGGTGGTTGCCCAGCCGATGGTAGCGACCTGTATCGGCGTGTAAAGAAGGAACAGAAGGGTTGTTTCGACACCAGGCTATGTACCTGGTATGTAGCTGGGGCGTGACACAGGCTCCGGGTTACCGCGCCCCATCAGCGATCATTGGAGGAAGCTCCTGCATTACGATTGGTAGTCGCTGCATAGGGAGGCATATTTAAGGAGCTGACCAGTCACACTACACAGTTGCTCGAGCGTCATGTATTGGTCAGCCTCCTGCGCTGCCTGGCCAATCATGATGTTATTGCACTGTCCTATCAGCGTACGAGCGTCTCGTAATCCACAATTGTGGCACGCCTATGTGTTGTCCCTGCTGCACCAGGTCCGCCCATATTAGCTTGTTGTAGCGGTGTGTAAATGAGGTAAGGTGCTCTGCAGAAGGTAACTTGAGACACCCGGTGGTGTATCCAGAGATAGATGTAACCTACCGTAGCACACCTTGTTGCGGCGTGTAAAGGTGGTGCGTTTACCGTTGGCAACCGTTTGTGCGTGCTCGTGCACGTGAAGCACCCGGTTGTTGCCACCATCCAGTAGCGGCGTGTAAAGGTACCCTGAGTGTGCTATGTATGGGAAACATCATATCATTCCGTTTACAACTACTTCTTTAGACATAGTTAAAAATTAGATCATGCAGGGAGAAAAATTGGAGAAACATAATGGATGCAAGTTCTGTTTTTGGCAAAAAGCACTTTTATTTCTCGAGCTCATTCAACAGCACATACAGAAAAGTCACATTTTAAGATTTAGTAAAGGTTTTCTCACCTTTGTGTGGGCCCCGAGGTTATAAATACCGTATATACTCGCGTATAAGCCGAGTTTTTCAGCCCAAAAATTGGGCTGAAAAGTACCCCCCTCGGCTTATACGCGAGTCAGTGCGGGGGCTGCTGTATACAGCGGTATACAGCAGCCCCCGCATCCCCAGTAATGCAGGGCCCCCCCCTCATGCTCCGGTCACCTGTAAAGCAAGTTATACTTATCAGTGCCCGCTGCCGTCCGCGCCCGCCGCTGCCGACATGTGATCCTCCATCTTCATTCATCTTCTTCCTGCTTCTGTGCGCGTCGCAGGCAATGACGTCATTACCGGCGACGCGCACAGGAAACAGGAAGAAGATGCATGAAGACGGAGGATCGGGATGTCGGCAGATGCGGGCGCGGACGGCAGCGGGCACTGATAAGTATAATTTGCTTTACAGGAGACCGGAGCATGAGGGGGGGGCCCTGCATTACTGGGGCTGCCTGTATACTACCACTGGGGCTGCTGTATATAGGGGCCCTGCATTACTGGGGCTGCAATACCACTGGGGCTGCTGTATATAGGGGCCCTGCATTACTGGGGCTGCAATACCACTGGGGCTGCTGTATATAGGGGCCCTGCATTACTGGGGCTGCAATACCACTGGGGCTGCTGTATATAGGGGCTGCAATACCACTGGGGCTGCAATACCACTGGG
Organism: Allobates femoralis; assembly: GCA_033576535.1. NCBI lineage: Eukaryota > Metazoa > Chordata > Amphibia > Anura > Aromobatidae > Allobates > Allobates femoralis. The sequence goes on along the minus strand of JARQOC010000001.1, from coordinate 73,330,043 downwards.
GCTGCTGTATATAGGGGCTGCAATACCACTGGGGCTGCAATACCACTGGGGCTGCTGTATATAGGGGCTGCAATACCACTGGGGCTGCAATACCACTGGGGTTGATGTATATAGGGGCCCTGCATTACTGGGGCTGCAATACCACTGGGGCTGCTGTATATAGGGGCTGCAATACCACTGGGGCTGCTGTATATAGGGGCTGCTGTATACACCACTGGGGCTGCAATACCACTGGGGCTGCTGTATATAGGGGCTGCAATACCACTGGGGCTGCTGTATATAGGGGCTGCAATACCACTGGGGCTGCAATACCACTGGGGCTGCTGTATATTGGGGCTGCTGTATACACCTCTGGGGCTGCATATACCTCTGGGGCTGCATATACCTCTGGGGCTGCTGTATACTACCACTGGGGCTGCTGCTGTATACTACCACTGGGGAGGCTGCTGTATACTACCACTGGGGAGGCTGCTGTATACCTCACTGCTGGGGGTTGTATACCTGTGCTGGAGTCCACCCTCGGCTTATACGCGAGTCAATAGATTTTCCAGGTTTTGGGGGCAAAAGTAGGGGGGTCGGCTTATACACGGGTCGGCTTATACACGAGTATATACGGTAATCACTGAATTTAATAATTGTTTTTCAATGTGATATGGCATTTGTATTGTGGCTTCAAAATTGTAGTATGACAATGAGAATTTAATGTGACTGATTCTGTAAAATACAACTTGCGTCTACATCAGCCGTGCAGTGCTGGTAATCTGACCAGGTAATTTCATTTGTTCACATGATATGATGCAGATACAGAGCTCTAGACAATGGATTCTGCTAATTAGTGATAAGAAGCTTCATTTGTGATTGGTTTTGAATCAAGGTGAAAATTGACACATCAATGAAATATCTTTAAAGCCATAATTACCGCAGGAAAGCAATCTGCAAAAAGAATCCATAATTTTGTGCAAAGGTTTCAAACAGTGACATGATATAGCAATGGTGATAATAGCAGTACCATTGTCTGGTAATAGAGTGCTCCCTAGCCAGGCTCAATGTCCTGATACATGAAATAGTTTTTGCCGGAATTCTCAATTTTTTTCTGCAACTCAAATTTTAACAAAAAATGTTGTGACATTTATTATGTTTTACTTATATAACACCACCATACTCCACAATGCTTTACAGACATCATCACTGTCGCCATAGGGGCTCACAATCTAATTTCCCTATTTTATATGTATTTGAACTTTCAATGTTTTTATTCCGCTAAACTTAGTGGAGCTGGGGTGGGATGGAGTGAGACTAAGCCTGACCAACAAAAATTAAGTTAGGCTGAAGGCACACTGTCATGCATCAAAAACAGAGTGTTTTTGATGCACGATAGTGATGCGAGTGCTGTGCAAGTGTGGTAGTGCGAGTGTGGTGTGAGTGTGGTCCAAGTGTGGTGTGAGTTTCCCTCGCGCGAGTCCCTCGCACAGTGTGCCTTCAGTGTTAAATTAGAAATGTACTGCAACCCCTGGCTGGAGTAACTCTTCTGGCGGAGGAACATGGCATTTGTAATATCCACTAAATTCATTCAGAGGTGCTTCGTAATTAGTTTGGCGCATGTTATTCCTGTGCTTCCTTCATTAAAAATAGCGATGAATGGATCTGCTTAGAGTTGAATTCAGCAAATCACTGAATTTACAAGTAAATTTCATTAGTAGTGAAGTTATCTTCTGGAAATTGAATGTTTCTTCCTATGCTCTTGGGTTTCTTGAGATTCCAGAGCAAAATAAACACAGAAAAAAGTACTTACCTCACCACTTACCTGTCCCACTGTCCCCACAGGCCGTCCATCCATTTATCTGTGCCTCTTTTTTACCCCTTCTTCCATTGCATGTGTGAGAGTATGGATGTGATGCCTGTAGTGTTGAAGCCTGCGATGTCTCCCCTGTCCTTCAGGGGAGTCATTGGCCATAGTAGCCTCACATTAGGAGAGCAGAGATTGCTGCCGGATGGAGAGCTGTATCTGAGAATACCTCTCGGATGTTGCCAGTTCATAACCCCACTGCTGATTCTGTTCGGACACTAAAGAACCCATTACTTCTTTGGGACTTTTAGCTGTGAACTCCGATGACCACACTGTCATCACCACTCTCTTAGCTGTGGTTCTCATGGTATCATCAATCTGTTCCGGAGGCTGTGGTGTGCCGTCACATATCCTAATGTTAACACTCACTGTAGCCCCAAATGTAGCAAAGTCAAGGATCAACATTGCACGTTGTGTGGATTACGTAAGAAATAAAGGAGTGTTTTCGGGGTTTATAAATTGGTGAAACAGGATATGTGTGTTTTTTTATTGCAAATAAAGTATTTTTCTGGGTTTGTATTTATTCTTATGAGTTACAGGATTAGTAATGGGGGTAATCTCATAGACACCTCTACATTACGAATCCAAGGCTTGATGACAGCTGTGATTTGTCAAAATTTACAGCTGACATTAAGACCTGGATTGGTAATGAAGAGGTGTCTATGAGATAGCCGTATTACTAATACTGTAAATCAAAAGAATAAACTCAAATTAAAAAAAAAATCTTTATATGAAATGAAAACAGGCAGACTCTTTCACCAATTTATTAGCTGCCAAAACACTACTTCAGTTTTAACGTAATCCACACGATGTCCCAAAACTATCCTCCGCTCTGCTATGTCTGGAGACTACAATGGATATTAGCCCCTTTCCAGCCTGATATCAGCTCCAAGTTGAAGGCTCTACTTGTTCTGGTTAGAGAATAGGGTGGAGCTCACATTATTTTTTTCATTATTTATTTTTCTTACACTACACAGACAGCAGAATGACTGCAACCAATCACATCAAAGATATATGAAAAAAGACAGCGCATCACTGGTTGGTACTTCTCCAAACTTCTTTTTATTCCGCTCCCAGAAGCATACTGCAATGTTTCGATCCCAATAGATCTTTGTCAAGCATCTACTGTGATCAACTCTTGTGATCGAAACGTTGCTGTATGCTTATGGGAGTGGAATGAAAAGAGGTTTGGAGAAGTACCAACCGGTGAGGCGCTGTCTTTTTTTCATATATCTTTGAAGTGATAGCTTCTAGGAGAGACTCCCTGGACAATGACATGTGCCTCAGTTTGGGGGTGAAAACCATTACCGTAGTCATCCACAGGCTACTGTGAATCCTATGTTTTGTGGTGTTGCAACCAATTACATACTCTGGCACAGAGGGTGGAGGGCGTATATAGCGCAGTTTGTCTGACTGCAACCAATCACAGATGCTGTCACATAGGGTGGGCAGGGGAAGCAGGAAATATTCATAAGGTTTAATGAAGGGGTCTGAAAACAGTTTGGCAGTGAGAAAACACATATATGTACAATGTAACTGCTTTAATCCCCTTTTTTCTTCCTTTTGCAGCCCCTATCCTTCCTATCTTACCTTTCATGAAATATGGATGACAAACAGTCTTATAATGGCAAGCTTTATTTTGGTTCCAAACCCAAACAGTAACACGGACATGCAGTTAGAACTCCATGTTAGGGGTTTGGCACTTGACACTAGGTGTCCAGTACGAACCTCACATTTTAGGTTCGCTCATCCCTAGTATTAGTGTTAGATGTTTAGTCAAGCCTGAAATCTGGGCCCTATGTGAAAAAGTTGAAGAGGATTCATGCTCCAGAAAAAGGGGAAAAGCAGAGGTCTAAAGCAATGGACAGCAGGCTGTGCAGGCAGCAGGACAGGTAAGTGTTGAGGTGAGTATTATAATAATTTTTTAACTGTGTTTGGTCTTTTACAGTTGTGAGGAAGTGTTCGGATTCCTACCCCTGAAGACATCAGCACCGTGTTTATGTAATGTACAGAGTGATAATTAATTAGAACAGAGATGTGAGATAGGACTGTTATGTAGGAATGCATGTGTAAGATGTACAGTCATGGCCAAAAGTTTGGAGAATGATACAAATATTAATTTTAACAAAGTCTACTGCTTCAGTTTTTCTAATAGCATTTTGCATATACTCCAGAATGTCATAAAGAGTGATCAGCTTAACAGCAATTACTTGCAAAGTCAACATTTGCTTAGAAAATGGAGTTTAAAGGGATCCTGTCACCCCCAAAACACCTCAAAAGCTATTAAAAGCTGTCCCTAAAGCATATTCACACTTACCCTACACTCCTAAATGCAGCTAGTGAAACTGAAAAACGTTATAAAACTACCTCATTAGCCATGTTAATTAGTGACTATTGTATGCATAGTCACCCTGGCAGACTCTCCCTATTCCTAATATCACGCCTCAATAGGCGTGATCTTCTACTCACATTCAAATCCTCTCTCTCCTATGCCGGCCGGACCGCTGCATTGTGCGGCTGTATGACGCGAATCGCGTCATTTCCGGCGCCGGGTGACGTATGTACACCCACGCCGCTGTTAGCTTCAAGACCCGCACTGCGCATGCGCAGTGCGCGTTTTGAAGCTAACAGAGCGGCGCAGGTGTACTACGTCACCCGGCGCCGGAAATGACGCGATTCGCATCACCCAGCCCCACTGCAGCCCGGCCGACACAGGACAGAGCGGGGAGGCGCACATTTGAATCTGATTTGAAGATCACGCCTATTGAGGCGTGGTATCATGAAGAGGGAGAGCCTGCAAGGGTGACTATGCATACAATAGTCACTAATTATCATCACTAATGAGGTAGTGTAAGAACGTTTATCTTCATTCTCAATAGATGCTTTTAGGAGCTAAAAGGAGTGTAGGGTAAGTGTGAATATGCTCTAGGGACAGCTTTTAATAGCTTTTGAGGTGTTTTGGGGGTGACAGGATCCCTTTAACCCCCAAAACACATTTCAACATCATTGCAGTCCTGCCTTAAAAGGAGCAGCTAACGTCGTTTTAGTGATTGTTCTATTAACACAGGTGTGGGTGTTGATGAGGACAGGGCTGGCGAACAATCAGTCATGATTAAGAAAGAATGACACCACTGGACACTTTAAAAGGAGGCTGGTGCTTAGTATCATTGTTTCTCTTCAGTTAACCATGGTTATCTCTAAAGAAACACGTGCAGCCATCACTGCACTGCACAAAAATGGCCTAACAGGGAAGAGTATCGCAGCTAGAAAGATTGCACCTCAGTCAACAATCTATCGCATCATCAAGAACTTCAAGGAGAGAGCTTCCATTGTTGTCAAAAAGGCTCCAGGGCGCCCAAGAAAGACCAGAAAGCTCCAGGACCGTATCTTAAAACTGTTTCAGCTGCGGGATCGGACTACCAGCAGTGCCGAGCTTGCTCAGGAATGGCAGCAGGCTGGTGTGAGTGCTTCTGCACGCACTGTGAGGCGGAGACTCTTTGAGCAAGGCCTGGTTTCAAGGAGGGCAGCAAAGAAGCCACTTCTCTCCAGAAAAAACATCAGGGACCGACTGATATTCTGCAAAAGGTACAGGGAGTGGACTGCTGAGGACTGGGGTAAAGTAATTTTCTTTGATGAATCCCCTTTTCGATTGTTTGGGACATCTAGAAAACAGCTTATTCGGAGAAGAAGAGGTGAGCGCTACCAACAGTCTTGTCTCATGCCAACTGTAAAGCATTCTGAAACCATTCATGTGTGGGTTTGCTTCTCAGCCAAGGGAATCGGCTCACTCACAGTCTTGTTTAAAAACACAGCCATGAATAAAGAATGGTACCAGAATGTCCTCCAAGAGCAACTTCTCCCAACCGTCCAAGAGCAGTTGGGCGCCCAACAATGCCTTTTCCAGCATGATGGAGCACCTTGCCATAAAGCAAAGGTGATAACTAAATGGCTCCGGGAAAAAAACATAGAGATTTTGGGTCCATGGCCTGGAAACTCCCCAGATCTTAATCCCATTAAGAACTTGTGGTCAATCATCAAGAGACGGGTGGACAAACAAAAACCAACAAATTCTGCCAAAATGCAAGCATTGATTATGCAAAAAAGCAGAAACAGCACTCACCGGGGTAGCTGCAAGCGGAGTCCTTTATTGGGGTTGCGGATACATGGTGCATGGAGGGGGTACCGGAGTGACGACGGCACCATTTCGGGCTCTCGCCCTTCTATGGCGATTATGCAAGAATGGACTGCTATCAGTCAGGATTTGGTCCAGAAGTTGATTGAGAGCAGCCAGGGAGAATTGCAGAGGTCCTGAAGAAGAAGGGTCATCAGTGCAAATATTGACTTGCTGCATTAACTCATTCTAACTGTCAATATAACCTTTTGGTACTCATAATATGATTGCAATTATATTTCTGTATGTGATATAAACATCAGACAAACACAAATAAAAACCAGAGGGCAGCAGATCATGTGAAAATATAATTTTGGTGTCATTCTCAAAACTTTTGGCCATGACTGTAGGTTGTTAATAAAGTAGGATCTACCCAGCAACAAGATGACTGCAGAACCAAGGAGAGAGTTAAGCTGCTGGAATAGCCCACAGTGGAAGGTGGCGGTAACTAGAGGCCAGGACTGACTCCATCTTAGATTCAGATGGGTTTTGAATGGTGTTGAGTTCTGACAAGTAGGCAATGTTGAACCTGCAGTTAGTAGAGGTATGTAACTTCAAAGTAGCAGAAAAACTGTGGGGTAGCGTGAAGTCCATGAAAATATTGCAGCTTCAGTTGGAAGAACTGAGGTCTAGAAACGGAGGAATGGTCCGTATTCTAGAGACTAAGTTAGTAGACATATTGCAAGCTGAATCCCTGACCCTTCCTCACAGGGGTAAGCAACAATGTGATCCATAGATCACAGAACCTACGGCATTGACTGTGAGTGGAGATTTCTTTGGGACTATGGCGACCACCTTATCCCTCCTTATCTAAAAAGGATAGAGCTCCTGAGGCTTTATTTAAGGGCCCGGGTCTCGATCCTCACCTTAGTTAGTGGATCCCTTGGAGATCTCACAGAGAAAGGGAAATTGAAGGTAGTTCACTGTGTGAGGCCCATTTTGTGAGAAATTATGTCCAATTTGTCTTTATTTCCTCTGTTTTGTTTTTGAATTGTTCCAATTCACACAAAAGGAAATAGGCATATAATAACAAGGCATTAAAGTTGCGATACTTATCTGGGAGAAATACTTCATTTTTTTTTAACAATTTCAATGGTGCCAACACTTTTGGTAGTGATTGTAAATATGGAGTATAATACAGATACTGAGAACCACAATCAGTATACAGGACAGGATAAGTTGTACTGTGCAGTGTACAGCGGGTACGGAAAGTATTCAGACCTCTTTAAATTTTTCACTCTTTGTTTCATTGCAGCCATTTGGTAAATTCCAAAAAGTTCATTTTTTTTCTCATTAATGTACACTCTGCACCCCATCTTGACTGGAAAAAGAAACAGAAATGTAGATATTTGTGTGAATGTATTAAAAAAGAAAAACTGAAATATCACATAGTCATAAAAATTCAGACCCTGTGCTCAGTATTGAGTATTTGCACTTTTTGAGCTAGTAAAGCCATGAGTCTTCTTGGGAATCATACAACTAGTTTTTCACACCTGGATTTGGGGATCCTCTCATTCTTCCTTGCAGATCCTCTCCAGTTCAGTCAGGTTGGATGGTGAACGTTGGTGGAGCCATTTTCAGGTCTCTCCAGAGTTACTCAATTGGATTTAGGTCAGGGCTCTGGCTGGGTCAGTCAAGAATGGTCACAGAGTTGTCCTGAAGCCACTACTTTGTTATTTTAGCTGTGTGCTTAGAGTCATTGCCTTGTTGGAAGGTGAACCTTCGGCCAAATCTAAGGTCCAGGGCACTCTGGAAGGGGTTTTTATCCAGGATATCTCTGTACTTGGCCGCATTCATGTTTCCTTCAATTGCAACCAGTCATCCTGTCCCTGCAGCTGAAAAACATCCCATGACATGATGCTGCCACCACCATGTTTCACTGTTGGGATTGTATTGGGTAGGTGATGAGCAGTGCCTGGTTTTCGCCACACATACCAATTATCACCAAAAAGTTGTATCTTAATGTCATCAGACCAGAGAATCTTATTTCTCATAGTCTGGGAGTCCTTCATGTGTTTTTTTGCAAACTCTATGTGGGCTTTCATGTCTTGCACTGAGGAGAGGCTTCTGTCGAGCCATTCTGCCATAAAGGCATGACTGGTGGAGGGCTGCAGTGATACCGGTAGTTGACTTTGTGGAACTTTTTCCCGTCTCCCTACTGCATCTCTGGAGCTCAGCCACTGTGATCTTGAGGTTCTTAATTACTTCTCTCACCAAGGCTCTTCTCCCACAATTGCTGAGTTTGGCTGGATGGCCAGGTCTAGGAAGGGTTCTGGTGGTCCCAAAAGTTTCCCATTTAAGGATTATGGAGGCCACTGTGCCTTACCAAATGTGGCACCCCTGCTGTGGAATACCACAGGACCCACCGGTGCAAGGTGAGACATACACCTTGGTACACACAGCACACAACACCTTCCACCTCAGACCTGGAGGGGGAGCTCTATTTGCTGCCTTAAGCAAGTTCCCCTATAAGGATCCAGGTCTGAGGGGAGGAGCCATTTAGTCTGCCCTGAGCAGTGAAGAGAGCAGTTAGTTCCAGTCAGGCAGCCAAGGAGAAGGGACTGGAAGGAGCTGGTTGCTGGGATCAAGCCAGGCCCAGGACCAGAGACACTGACCAAGCTATGCTGCGCCCTAGGAAGAGGGTCGGAGGCCAGTGGAGGAAGAAAGAGAAAAGAAGAAGGGAACAGACCTGGCAGACCTGGTTTCCCTTTAGCCCATGCAGACACCGGAGTCCGATTCAGCTAATAATCTAAAGTGTAGAAGTGAAAGCACGGACAGACCAGGAGGATTTAATCCCACTGAGGTAACACGAGAAGACACTCAAACCTGACCAAGTACAGGTCATGGGACCTAAGCAGAGAATAGGGGTCCCACAGAAAGGTCCTCATTGTCGGTTATGGAGTAGTACCCTGAAAGAGAGAAAGAGCAGCAAGTTCAGTTACAGGCAGAGCTTACCCCTACCACCGCACACAGTGACAGAGGAGGCCTCACAACTCTCCAAGATGAAAGTCCAAAATTGCACCGAGAACCTGGTTACCCTCCTGGACTGTACCTGTTACCAGACATCTGTAAAAAGGTACCGAAACAGAGACTATTGTGTGTGTGTGCCTGCTTCACCGCCGCAGCATGCAGCATTCACCGCAGAACCATCACTACTACTCCCCTCATCCAAATCGCTGCCCTGAGGTAAAGCTCCACCTGTGGGGAGCTGTACTACTCTGAGCTGCACCTCCATCACCTCAGCGGCTGGCCGCAGCGCTGGTAACCACATTACCAGGTACCACAGGTTGGGTCACGTTACCATTTCCCCATCTATCATCATCATCCCCCACCATCCCGTCATTGAGGGTCCAGGGCACGGAATTGGGAACCGACCAGCCGTGATCCCCCACTGAGGTAACAACCTGTCCCGATATCCGAATACCCTGTCGACCGACTCACCACATATCTGTGACTTACCACAATTTTGCTCGCACCTGCCTTTTCAGCTTTGCCCATACATTTTCAATAGCTTTGAGATCAGGGCTTTGTGATGGCCACTCCAAAATATTAACTTTGTTATCTTTAAGCCACTTGTAACCACTTTCGAAGTATGCTTCTGGTCATTTTCCATCTGAAAGAACCATTTCCACCCAAGATTTAATTTCCTCAATGATGTCTTGAGATGTTGCTTCAGTATTACCACATAATCTTTTTTACTAATGATACCCTCTATTTTATGAAGTACACCAGTACACCAGTACCTTTTGCAGCAAAACAACCCCACAACATAATGCTGCCACATATTAGGTTTCCAAGCTTCTCCCTTTTTCCTCCAAACGTAATGATGGCGATTATGACCTAACAGTTCGATTTTAGCTTTGTCAGACCACAGGACATGTCTCCAAAATTTAGGTCTTTGTTCCTGTGTACATTTGCAAAAATTAATCTTGCTTTGTTTATGTTTCTTTTGGAAAAATTGCTTCCTCCTGGCAGAGTGGAATTTCATCTTATGTTGATACAGTACTCATTTCACTGTGGAAAATGACACTTTCTTACCAGCTTCCAACATCATCTTCATAAGGCCTTTTGCTTTTGCTCTTGGCTTGATATGCACGTGTCAGACCAAAGCACATTCATCTGTGGGACACAGAACCTGTCTCCTTCTTGAGTAGTACAATCTTGTTTGTACTTGCATATAATTGTTTGCACAGATGAACTAGGCACCTTCAGGTTTCTGGAAATTGCACCCAAGGATGAACTAGACTTGTTCAGGTCCACAATTCTCCTCCACATATCTTGTTTAATTTCTTTCGACTTTTTCCATGATACTAAAAAGTAGTGTGTTTCAGGTGTGCGTTAAACTTCATCCACAGGTGTGTGTCTAATTAACTCAAATGTTGCCAATAAACCAATCAGAAGTTTCCAAACACTTGACATCATCATATGGGCTGTCCCAAATTGTTTAAAGGCACAGTAATCTTAGTGTATGTAAACTTTTGACTTTGCAGAAAGTAATAAAAAAAGTCCTTAAAAAATCTCTCATTATTCTGGAATTTGGCAACTATAAATAATTATGGTAATCCTAGTTGACCTAAATCGGGATAGGTTTAGTCTGATTTCATGTCCGATGGTGAGAAAAACATGCATATGTGTCTTTTTATATAGTGTATGGAAATGTCTGTATCTATCACATAGGAGACACTGAAGAATCCAGATGAGGGTGAAAAGAGCTGGGATGAGATGCCGCACTGACCACAAAGATAAACACAGAGTTAATCATACACTCTGTTTATTTATGCCTACACGCGTTTTATGGCTGATACGCCAATTCATCAGGGCATCCTATGAAGTGGCGTATGAGCCATGAAACACGTGTAGGCATAAATAAACAGAGTGTGTGATTAACTCTGTGTTTATCTTTGTGGCCAGCGCGGCATCTCATTCCAGCTCTTTTCACCCTTATCTGGATTCTACATTGTTCAGCTGGGAGCCTGCAGCGACCTCCTGTGTGCTTTTATTGTAGTTGTGACACTCACAACTACATCAGGTGAGTCTAACCATTTGGGGTCTGAGGGACCTGTAAAATAGAGGTATTACTCTATGTGCGCTTCTTTCTCTTTTAATTTATATAGGAGACACTGAGGCTGATGTATAAATATCATATAGGAGATGCTGAGGTTGGTGTATATACACCATTTAGTAGACACTGAGAGTGCTGTATATAGATCACATAGGGCTACAATGAGGCTAGTGTATATAGCTACATAAAATACAATGTTGCTGCTGCATATACACCACATAAGAGACCATGAAGATGGTGTATGTACACTACATAGGAGACCCTGGAGACCATGATCCCAATAGTCTTGATAACTCACTGCATCTAGATATAATGAACAGCAGGATGTAGCCTGCAGAAGCTGTTTGAAGTAATGGAGTGGGAAAGCATAGGTCAGTTACTTAGGCCTGACTGGGTCAGTGTGTACACCTTTACGGCATACTGAACGCTGAGTGCATGCAGGACAAAAACAAATGACAGGGTCAGTAGCCATTTAACAAGGGCTGGCGGCCAGCTATGTACTTGTGCACTTCAGCCCTCTGAGAATTTTCCTGACTGGGCAGATTGCCAATCCAAGTCTGGAAGAAGAAGCCATCTTCTGTAGAGTGCAGAAGTAAAGACTTATTGGCCTTGTGAGTTGTTAACTTCATGATGAAGAATGTTTGAGAAATTATTATCATCAATTCAGCTTTTTCTCAACTTCAATAAAAGATAACAAAGATGCAATAGATTCAAGTCATTGACTGTTTCCTGTTTTTCACCTCTTTTTTACTTCAATCCTTATTGAGCCAATGTGAAATGTTCATTCTCATTTTCTATCAGAGATCCTAGAAATGAGACGTGTGCCGACAGCCAGGCAATACGACATCTCTGGGCATTATGAAGTGGGCTCTTTGCTTGACTTATTCCTAGCACAACAATCATCTTTAATCCTTCAATCTAAAACCACAATAGATGTTCTGAAAAATCAGGGCTAATTATTATAAGATGAGCATAATGTGGGGACAAACATTGGTAGAGGTAGAAATCCTTCACATTACAAGAATCACAATGTACAAGCTATTTCTTTAGGAGACAACAAAGGCTTTGCATTGCTTGTCCACAATGGATTTGCTAATTTCACCTTCCAATGAGGCCTACACCTTCACCCTCCTAGGGCAAACTCTACACCTGCTTTTCATCGGCATTACAAAGAGAGCTTTATCTACTGTCTATGCAGGCCAATCCTTTGTACCTCTCTGTTTTATCCCCCTCTCTTACTCCTTTCTCTCTTTCTTATTTCAATGGTATAACAAAGAATTGTTGTTGTGAAAAGATTCCGGGCTAAATAACCTTGATTCATAACAACATCTCAGCCTTCTGTGCTATTTTCTATTGTTGACCCACCGTATAAAAGAAGGAGACACTGAGAATTGTAAGGAGAAGGAACGTAAGATTAATTCTCACTTGTTTCCACTGTTCTCCTGCATATTTGTAGCCAGGGATATTGTATTTGATGTGTAAGGCATGCAGACTGTCCATTGTTAATTTGTGCAAAATTAAAACTTAAAATATTTTCAGTGTTAACCCTTTCCATCTCACAGCCTGATTCAAGATTATTTGTTAAAAATCTTTAAGGCAATTTATTAGCTACTGTACGTCTAATACAGAAACTAGATTTCCTAATCTGCATGATCGAATTCCACCTTCCCCACTTTGTAGTTACTACTAAAAACAAACCTTAAGGCCTCATTCAGACGTCAGGTTTTTTTTCACATATGAGAAAAAGACAAAGTCCCCTCCCTTTCTCAACATTCATAAACGGGCATCAGCCCCGGCTGTTACAGCAGGAGCTCGACTGTCAGATAATCCGAGCTTCGAGTGGTGATCAAATAGGTACAATCTCGTTTGCCAGTACAACTACGATGAAGTACCAGTACATTATATGTTGGGAAGACCTTTCCCAGTATGACGTACAGGTATGTTAATTGTCAGGAACGGGTTAATGCAAGTTGTGTTTTCTTGTTTTAAGCCACTGTGACATCTATATGCTCTTGCAGTTGAAAATCGAGTGGCTGATATACCATTTTATAACAACAACTCAACTGTCCCACCTAATAATATCTTCTTTACTTTGTCCAGTCCGAAACTGATAATTCTGATAAAAATCATATCTTTGAAGTCTTCTGTGCCAGCAGCAAGAGTTGGAGTTCATGTGACCGCAGGTATGCTGCATCCCGACTAGATATTACAGCCTGGTTCAATGCAAGAGGACTGAGTATGACAGCACACATCTAGTCAACATGTGACCGCATGTACACATATCATACATTCAGTTACATGATCTCCTACTCTATCCACCGGCATCAGAGAATCCCGACAGCATCTAGTGCGTGATTCAGAAGTTTTCAGTTGCTCACAGTGACTGCGGACTTTAATCACAAACCTGGACATCACATTTAATGCTCCTAATATAAGAACAAATGTAGGAACTCTTAACTTGTCAGACGGCACACTAGACTTTATTAAGATAGCAATGCAGGGGTGGATATATCATTGGTACAGCCTGGGCAGCCAAACAGGGGTCCAAGAGGTAGGATGGCCTATTTCCACATCCAAATCAGCATAAAGGGCCCATGTACTGTTTTGTACAGGTCTATGCTGTCTGTGTCTGACATTGTAGCAATGTATCATGTAATCTTCCTGCACAAATAACTACAGACCAGTCTCCAACCTCCCCTTCATGTCTAAACTCCTGGAGCGCCTGGTCTACTCCCGCCTCTCCCGTTACCTCTCCGCTCACTCTCTTCTAGATCCATTACAGTCTGGCTTCCGCCCCCTTCACTCTACAGAAACCGCCCTCATCAAAGTGACCAATAACCTACTGACAGCAAAACGTAATAGTGACCACTCTCTGCTTATTCTTCTTGATCTCTCTGCAGCTTTTGACACTGTTGACCACCATCTCCTACTCTTTATGTTGCACTGCATTGGTATAAAGGACACCGCTCTCTCTTGGATCTCTTCCTATCTTTCTGACCGCTATTTCAGTGTATCATTTGCTGGCTCTACTTCCCCCCCTCTTCCTCTCACTATTTGGGTCCCTCAGGGTTCAGTCCTTGGACCTCTTCTCTTCTCTCTCTACACAGCCCCGATTGGACACACCATCAGCAGATTTGGCTTTCAGTACCATCTTTATGCTGACGACACACAATTATACACTTCAGCTCCTAACCTTACCCTTGCGGTGTTAAAGAACACCAATGACTGTCTTGCTGCTGTTTCCAACATCATGTCGGCTCTCTATTTAACTAGTACATGAAGAATCCCAGCACTCATATAGTTGTAGTTTTGCTCAAGGTGAATTTATTTACAGTTTATGCAAATGTGTCAGGTGACATGCAGGACAAAGACGTTTCGGCCACCGTAGGGGAAACTACCCAGGCTATTAGGGATAGGATCTCGAGCCACAAGTCCACCATACGCACAGGCAAAGTTTATCTGCCACTTCCTCACCACTTTACGGAAGCCAGACACAATGTGGCGCAACTAAGATTCCAGGTGTTAGAACATGTACCCAGACCTCGACGTGGTGGGAACCATATCAAACTATTGAAACAGAGGGAGTGTTACTGGATCTATACTTTGGGTACCCTAACCCCGAGGGGCATGAATAGGGAAATTGAATGGCTAACCAATTAAAACCTTTTTTCCAGATTTCAACCTAATCTCTAGTAGTCTGTTCTTCTGAAGACCCCTAAAGGGTAAGAAATGTAGTCTTTAACCCAACCCCCCCCCCCTTCCCCCTTTTTTCTTTATTTCCCTTGTTCTTTTTTAAGTTTCATTTCTCTGTATTATGGTTGCTGAACATACCTACTTAAGTATTTGGACCCCTTAAAAAGCCTGGTTTTGAGAGATCATTTTGGTATTAATGTATTCTGTACAACACCACCGAATGTATTAGAAACCTATATGCCAATGTACTCATAATCAATGCTGTTATGTCTTGATCATAGCATAGTAGGTAGATCATACAACAACATGTTTATTAATCCTCAATATTTACTGGACATACATGTGCTAAACCAGAACATAGTAAGGAGACCATCAATATTTGGTCCAAATCCAGAACTAGTGCACCATAATATGGGCATCAAAACGCTCTCAGAAAACCCCTTAATCCCCGTTGAGTCCCGCTACTACGCTGACATCACCGTTGTGGTGTACGCTACCTAGACGCATAAACAAAGACTGACACTGTCACCAGACACCAGTAACCAACACCAGGCGCACTGCCCCCTCACAACAATTGTAACTATAGTAACGGCCACTACGAGCGGCACTGATCAATGCCCGCCCCCCTATTACGCATGCGCAACCAAAGACGTCACTTCCGGTGACGCGGTGGAACGCAAACGTCACGTCCGGTGACACGTCACTACCGGTCAGGTGACCCGCCGCCCGCACAA
Source organism: Allobates femoralis (assembly GCA_033576535.1). NCBI lineage: Eukaryota > Metazoa > Chordata > Amphibia > Anura > Aromobatidae > Allobates > Allobates femoralis. Next base: position 73,314,537 of record JARQOC010000001.1, on the reverse strand, counting down.
ATTGCGGCGGCGGCGGGCTGCACACCACCATCTCCTGCCTAGGCACTGGATGTGCTGGCATTTGGACACAGCGATTCCAATAGTAAGCGGGACTCACTGGGATATTGAACATCAACAAGATAAGTAATTGACCTTTGATGGTATCTATATTACACTACTTTATACTTACCCCTTAGACTACCTAACCCTAGTGGGTTACACCAACAGAAAACTGAACACTATAGGATTCCACCCTGGGGACCTTGTGATATAAGGTACTAGGATACACATATCATTACCATTTGAATGCAATATATAACAATAACATGTTACATATATTATTACTTCATAGACAGAACCTTGGGCAATCTACATCACCTCACTGTTTTTGCACAAAACTACAGTGCCCTGAATCCACTACCATTACACCTGGTATATTCCCATGCAAAGTAAACTTGCAGGTATCTGGACTTATACACTAAAAATACTATGTGTACACTAATGTGAATACAAGATGTATAATTACAAGTGTTGTATTCTAGATTACCTTCTCCTGTCCGTATGGTATATCCCCCAAGAGACACCAACACAATCCCCCTCCCCTTTGTGGTGACAATCCTATGTTGAAGCACCAGCAGGTAAATGGTGTAGCATTCTTTTCTCTATTAAAACCCTGATTCTATATACCCCCACCCTGGAACCATCCTTAGTATTTATATCGCAGTATTACTCTGTTACATATATGAATAAAAGCTGAAAGGTTCATAGATATGAAATAACCAGAATGTTATCAATGAGTTCAGTGACTGAATGTCTATGTAAATATTGTATATACTTCACCTGCACTGTATTCATTTTTGTATATTTCCTCTTATAGTGACTTTGTGAACAAGGCCATAGTGGTGGCCGAAACGTCTTTGTCCTGCATGTCACCTGACACATTTGCATAAACTGTAAATAAATTCACCTTGAGCAAAACTACAACTATATGAGTGCTGGGATTCTTCATGTACTAGTTATTGCGGATCACTCGATCCTTTCCCAATAGCACCATAATACCGCTAACGCCCTGAGTGCTGGTCATCTACGACTGATTGGACTTTGCTTTTTTGACTACAGCACCAGCGACATTCATGTCTTCAGAAACTTTTGCATACGATGAATCTGCCAGCTCATCCATACTAGCCCGTATCAGGACTGGTACAGACTTCCTAAGAGTTCCGAATCGTGATATAAAGACAAGGGATTGGGAAAAGGAGAGGAAGAAACTGGTTTCGTTTGACCTACACTGTGCCACACTTGGCGAATACTACCGGCAAAGCAAAATCCCTAGAGGTCTCAGATGTAATCTAAGACCAACCCTTTTTTCTGACGACGAAAAATACTGCGCCACCTTCCAAAAAATACTAAACAAGTGTTCATTGGACTTGATCTTATTAACTATAAACATTTACAAGACGCTATTAAAATCTCTGAAGAAAGAGTCGCCACCATCGAAACACAACTAACTACAACACTCAGCAGCACAGAGTTCTCTAATCTAAAGAGCAGAGTAGAATCAGCACTCGCCACACACAAAAAAACACTAGAAGAGAGGAAAAGAACCAAATTCCAAAGAGACACAGAAGACTATCTCAACAATAAAGTGTATAGGTGGGACGAGCCAATACCTAGAAGACCATGGCCAAAACCAAGGCGACCAGCCGGAGGACAACCACCATCAGGCGGCTCCACACCATCAGGCGGCACACCTGCAGGTTCCGGGAGCGACGGTGGAAACTCACCAGCCCCACGCCCTCAACCGGCTTTTTTAGGCCAAACCGGAAAACCACAAGGCGGTCCAGGCGGCGGAGAACCGAATCGACCGATGGTCCTCAGGTCACAGGTAGGGGTCCAAATCTAGTAGTAAACATTTCTGACTACTCTCTCTCTCCAGTCGAACTATCTGTACTCAATAAGGGCCTTTCCTTCTGTCCCACACCTAGGTGGGACCCTTTCCAACTTGAAAATGATTTACAAAGTTTCTATAGGCTACTAAGATTAAAGACACACTTTGATCAACAAACACCTATTCCAAATACTCAGATTGGCAGCAGCATGGGTAACACATCCACATCACATATTTCCATTACTAGTCTGGGTTTAAGGAATGTTAGCAATTTCAATCCACCAAAAACTGACCACCCAGTTGAAACATATATCAGACTGCTCGAACAGGATATAAGGGATGTTGTACATGACCGGCAGATTGGTCTCCTCCCAGTCCGCACTAATATATCGGCACACGAACGACAGGCAATTAATGCACTAAAGGAAAACAAAAACATAGTCATCAAACCTGCGGACAAAGGGGGAGCCATCGTGGTCATGAACAAGGATCAATATGTATCAGAGATAAATAGGCAATTATCAGATGAAAAAACATACACTAGAGTTCAGAATGACCCCGTTTATAACATAAGGACAAAGATACATAGGGTAGTAAACAAATATTACCAGAATAACACCATTGATTCAAAAACAAGGACCTACCTCATTAACCACAACCCCGTTACTCCAGTTTTGTATACACTACCGAAAATTCATAAAAATCTACACAATCCACCTGGCCGCCCCATAGTGGCAGGGACTGATTCCATCTTAAATCCACTCTCAATTTTCTTAGAAAAAATACTAACTCCTTATACAAAACAGACTAAATCATTCATCCTGGATACAGGTGATTTCCTAAACAAACTTAAAACAATGGGACAGGTTCCCAAAGATTGTCTGTTGTGTACTTTGGATGTTAATAGTCTCTATACCTCCATTACACACGAAGAGGGGATTGCAGCTGTCAAAAAAACATTATCACATCAGAACATAGAGACCAATATGATGGATTTGTGCATAGAACTTTTAAACTTAGTCCTCAGAGAGAACTATTTTCTCTTTGGGGACCAGTTTTACATACAAACATGCGGGACCGCAATGGGATCAAACGTAGCGCCTGCTTACGCAAATCTTTATATGAATCAATTCGAGGAGGCCCACATTTACTCTAATAACTTATACAAACAATATGCCACCCAATGGTATAGATATATAGACGATGTATTCTGTATATGGACAGGCCCGGAAGCCAGCCTAATGTCATTCATTGAACAGATCAACTCGATCCGGACGGAGTTAAAATTTACCCTAAACTATGATATCAATGAGATCCCATTCCTCGATACCATGGTCCAAAAGAACTTGGATGGGCAGATTATCACTGACATCTACTCAAAACCTACAGATTGTAATGGTCTTCTCCTCTATGGTAGTTGCCATCCAAGATCTACAAAAAACAGCCTTCCTAGGTCACAGTTCAAACAGGTAACCAGGATAGTGACGGACTCCACTACTAAAGCTACAAGACTTCGGGAAATGTCCGACAAGTTTTCCCAGAGACAGTACCCCCACAGCCTACTAACTGCTGAAATGAACAGTGCCATAAACTACACAGATGAGAGACAGGACCATTTACCTAAGATCGACAGAATCCCTTTTGTACACACTTACCACCCAATCATGCCCAAAATACATAAACTGGTGAGAAAAAACTGGCCGCTACTAGCTCATGCCTACCCAAACATACAGACATTTCAAAATCCTCCACTCATGTGCAGTAGACGACCAAAAAACATAAGAGACCAGGTAGTTAGAGCTGATGTCGGTACTAACAAGACTCCACTCACCAGGACTCTGACACAGGAACCAAGACTAGGGACGTATCCATGCTTGGGGTGTGCATGTTGTTCTAATGTAATCAAAGGGAGTGAAATAGTCCACCCTCGCACTGGAAAAACATACAAAATACGAGGGTTCTACACCTGTGAATCGAAGTACGTGGTCTATCTTGTCAAGTGCCCCTGCGGACTTTTATACGTAGGGGAAACTACCCAGGCTATTAGGGATAGGATCTCGAGCCACAAGTCCACCATACGCACAGGCAAAGTTTATCTGCCACTTCCTCACCACTTTACGGAAGCCAGACACAATGTGGCGCAACTAAGATTCCAGGTGTTAGAACATGTACCCAGACCTCGACGTGGTGGGAACCATATCAAACTATTGAAACAGAGGGAGTGTTACTGGATCTATACTTTGGGTACCCTAACCCCGAGGGGCATGAATAGGGAAATTGAATGGCTAACCAATTAAAACCTTTTTTCCAGATTTCAACCTAATCTCTAGTAGTCTGTTCTTCCGAAGACCCCCTAAAGGGTAAGAAATGTAGTCTTTAACCCAACCCCCCCCCCCTTCCCCCTTTTTTCTTTATTTCCCTTGTTCTTTTTTAAGTTTCATTTCTCTGTATTATGGTTGCTGAACATACCTACTTAAGTATTTGGACCCCTTAAAAAGCCTGGTTTTGAGAGATCATTTTGGTATTAATGTATTCTGTACAACACCACCGAATGTATTAGAAACCTATATGCCAATGTACTCATAATCAATGCTGTTATGTCTTGATCATAGCATAGTAGGTAGATCATACAACAACATGTTTATTAATCCTCAATATTTACTGGACATACATGTGCTAAACCAGAACATAGTAAGGAGACCATCAATATTTGGTCCAAATCCAGAACTAGTGCACCATAATATGGGCATCAAAACGCTCTCAGAAAACCCCTTAATCCCCGTTGAGTCCCGCTACTACGCTGACATCACCGTTGTGGTGTACGCTACCTAGACGCATAAACAAAGACTGACACTGTCACCAGACACCAGTAACCAACACCAGGCGCACTGCCCCCTCACAACAATTGTAACTATAGTAACGGCCACTACGAGCGGCACTGATCAATGCCCGCCCCCCTATTACGCATGCGCAACCAAAGACGTCACTTCCGGTGACGCGGTGGAACGCAAACGTCACGTCCGGTGACACGTCACTACCGGTCAGGTGACCCGCCGCCCGCACAAATTGCGGCGGCGGCGGGCTGCACACCACCATCTCCTGCCTAGGCACTGGATGTGCTGGCATTTGGACACAGCGATTCCAATAGTAAGCGGGACTCACTGGGATATTGAACATCAACAAGATAAGTAATTGACCTTTGATGGTATCTATATTACACTACTTTATACTTACCCCTTAGACTACCTAACCCTAGTGGGTTACACCAACAGAAAACTGAACACTATAGGATTCCACCCTGGGGACCTTGTGATATAAGGTACTAGGATACACATATCATTACCATTTGAATGCAATATATAACAATAACATGTTACATATATTATTACTTCATAGACAGAACCTTGGGCAATCTACATCACCTCACTGTTTTTGCACAAAACTACAGTGCCCTGAATCCACTACCATTACACCTGGTATATTCCCATGCAAAGTAAACTTGCAGGTATCTGGACTTATACACTAAAAATACTATGTGTACACTAATGTGAATACAAGATGTATAATTACAAGTGTTGTATTCTAGATTACCTTCTCCTGTCCGTATGGTATATCCCCCAAGAGACACCAACACAATCCCCCTCCCCTTTGTGGTGACAATCCTATGTTGAAGCACCAGCAGGTAAATGGTGTAGCATTCTTTTCTCTATTAAAACCCTGATTCTATATACCCCCACCCTGGAACCATCCTTAGTATTTATATCGCAGTATTACTCTGTTACATATATGAATAAAAGCTGAAAGGTTCATAGATATGAAATAACCAGAATGTTATCAATGAGTTCAGTGACTGAATGTCTATGTAAATATTGTATATACTTCACCTGCACTGTATTCATTTTTGTATATTTCCTCTTATAGTGACTTTGTGAACAAGGCCATAGTGGTGGCCGAAACGTCTTTGTCCTGCATGTCACCTGACACATTTGCATAAACTGTAAATAAATTCACCTTGAGCAAAACTACAACTATATGAGTGCTGGGATTCTTCATGTACTAGTTATTGCGGATCACTCGATCCTTTCCCAATAGCACCATAATACCGCTAACGCCCTGAGTGCTGGTCATCTACGACTGATTGGGCTCTCTATTTAAAACTCAACCTTTCCAAAACTGAACTTCTTTTGCTCCCGCCCTCCACTAACCTCCCTAAATCTGATATCTCTCTCAGTGTGCGGTACCACGATAAAGCCTAGGCAGCAGGCTCACTGTCTGGGTGTCACATTTGACACCAATCTCTTCTTCACCTCCTATATACAATCTCTCGTCCGTTCTTGTCGCTTACACCTGAAGAATATCTCTAGAGTCCACCCCTTTCTCACCATGGAAACAACTAAAACCCTTACCGTGGCCCTAATCCACTCCAGCCTTGATTATTGCAATTCTCTATTAATTGGCCTTACCCTGTCTAAACGTTCCCCTCTACAGTCCATCCTTAATGCAGCAGCCAGGATCATCTACCTGGCCAATCGTTACTCAGATGCCTCCGCTCTGTGCCAGTCATTGCATTGGCTGCCTATACACTGCAGGATAAAGTTCAAATTGCTTGTTCTCACCCACAAAGCTCTTCACAATGCAGCACCCCCCTACATCTCCTCCCTCATCTCTGTCTATCACCCTACCCTTTCTCTACGTTCTACAAATGACCTTCGACTAACATCTGCACTAATTCGATCCTCCCACTCCAAGACTTCTCCCGAGCTGCACCAATTCTCTTGAATGCTCTACCACAAGAAATCAGGACTATCCACAACTTGGCATGGATTCAGACGCTCACTAAAAACATATCTTTTTAAGGGGGCCTATCATGCGCCCTAACAAAATTCCTTTGTACTGTACGTAGACCATTCACTATCTCTCTCGACATAACTCTTTTTCAAACTCCACCAAACCCAAAAGGTCTACACAGATTGTCTGGTGACCAGTTATGTAACTTAATTTCTATCCCCCATTTCCTCAAGATGCCTGGACCATCAGTGTAATAAGCCCCTGTACCTTGTGTAACCCCTATCTTGTTGTAGATTGGAAGCTCTTTTGAGCAGGGTCACCTTTATTTTTTATCTATTGTATTGTATTTTTTACATTGATTTTATGCTTATTGTATTGTTTCCTATTATTGTACTGTATTCTTTCTCTACTGGAATTACTGTATTACCATATATACTCGAGTATAAGCCGACCCGAGTATAAGCCGAGGCCCCTAATTTTACCCTCAAAAACTAGGGAAACTTATTGACTCGAGTATAAGCCTAAGGCGGGAAATGAAGCCCTCCATCAGAGGAATATACAGGCCCCCCTCAGTGGTATACAGCCCCCATCAGTGGTATATACAGGCCCCCCTCAGTGGTATAAACAAGCCCCCCTCAGTGATATACAGGCCCCTCATCAGTGGTATATACAGTCCCCCTTCAGTGGTATATACAGTCCCCTTTCAGTGGTATATACAGACCCCCCATCAGTAGTATATACAGGCCCCCCCTTGCTGCCACACACCTGTAAAATAATAGCTCATTCATACTTATCCCTGTCGCTTTGTCACCGCGCGTCCTCCAGTCTTCTTCCTGCTTGCACCCGGCTTCTATTCCTGTGGCGGGCGCAGCAGCGATGACGTCATTGCTTCTGCACCGGTCACATGACGCCGGGTACAAGCAGGAAGAAGACCGGAGGACGCATGGTGACAGAGCGACAGAGATAAGTATGAATGAGCTATTATATTACAGGTGTACGGCAGCAAAGGGGGCCTGTATATACCACTAAGGGGGGGGGGGGGCGCTTACATAGTGCAATGTAATATGCACCGCGCCCCCTGCCGCTGATGGACAGGGGGATGCAGTGCATATTGCATTGCACTAATGTGTGGGGGCACGTGACAGCCCACTCCTATTGCAGGCTCCCCCACTACCTCCAGCTCCTGATCACCGCCCTCCCCCACTGACACTTTCCAATGACTTGAGTATAAGCCGAGTGGGGCACTTTTCAGCACAATTTTTGTGCTGAAAAACTCGGCTTATGCTCGAGTATATACAGTATATTGTGTATTTTCTTACTGTATTATACTGTGTATGTTCATCTATTACCCACTGTATTGTAAAGCGATGCGGAATATGTTGGCGCTATATAAATAATAATTATTATTATTATCTTACAAGTTATGGATTGTTACATGTGTACAAGATAAGAACTAATAACAGCACAGAAAACATCACCAGACCCACTATCAGTACAAAAACACACCACCAAATCAGTAGATGAGTACTAGGGATGGGCGAATCTACTCGCTAGGACTCGTTACTCGGCGAGTAGTAAGGGACTCGCAGGACTCGGTACTCTGCGAGTTTCCCAGTGATTACTCGCATGAGTCCAATGCAAATCAATATCTATCCTAGTTTTGTCAGAAACTAGGATTGCCATTGTTTGCATTAGACTCGTGCGAGTAATCACTGGCTACTGTGCCAGTGATAGCAGGGAAACTCACAAAGTAACTGCTGTTACATTGCGAGCCGAGTCCAGCTGTCTTCTCTGTGCAGCTCCAGGGTCCTAGAGCCCTCCTGCTCACAGACATGATGTAGCAGTGCTGAGATTTATTTCAAATAAAAATTTTTCTCTGTGTTGTGTTTTTTTAACCCTTTATTGGAGATTCTTAGTGGCTGGGTCAAACGTGGCCTGACATTAAGAATCTCGGGCTTAATACCAGCTTGTATAACAAAGCTGGTATTAACCCCTTTATTACCCAGCGTGCCACTGCCACCAGGGCCGCTGGAAGAGCGGGGTTCAGCGCGGAGCCCCACGCATTTTTTTTTTTATTATTTAATGAATTTCAGAGTCAGAGGCTCAGAGTCAGAGTCTCGGAGTCGGAGTCTCCTCAGAGTCAGAGTCGGAGTCGCCTCAGAGTCGGAGTCGCCTCAGAGTCGGAGTCGCCTCGGAGTCGGAGTCGCCTCGGAGTCGGAGTCGTCTCGGAGTCGAGTCGGAGTCGGAGTCGTCTCGGAGTCGGAGTCGTCTCGGAGTCGGAGTCGGAGTCGTCTCGGAGTCGGAGTCGTCTCGGAGTCGGAGTCGTCTCGGAGTCGAGTCGGAGTCGGAGTCGTCTCGGAGTCGAGTCGGAGTCGGAGTCGTCTCGGAGTTGTCTCGGAGTCGGAGTCGTCTCGGAGTCGGAGTCATCTCGGAGTCGGAGTCGTCTCGGAGTCGAGGTCGGAGTCGTCTCGGAGTCGGAGTCGGAGTCGTCTCGGAGTCGTCTCGGAGTCGGAGTCGTCTCGGAGTCGTCGGAGTCGGAGTCGTCTCGGAGTCGGAGTCGTCTCGGAGTCGGAGTCGTCTCGGAGTCGTCTCGGAGTCGGAGTTGTCTCGGAGTCGGAGTCGTCTCGTAGTCGGAGTCAGAGTCGTCTCGGAGTCGGAGTCGTCTTGGAGTCGAGTCGGAGTCGGAGTCGAGTCGGAGTCGTCGTCGTCTCGGAGTCGGAGTCGTCGTCGTCTCGGAGTCATCTCGGAGTCGGAGTCGTCTCGGAGTCGGAGTCGTCTTGGAGTCGGAGTCGTCTCGGACTCGAGTCGGAGTCGGAGTCGTCTCGGAGTCGGAGTCGTCTCGGAGTCGGAGTCGTCTTGGAGTCGGAGTCGTCTCGGAGTCGGAGTCGTCTCGGAGTCGGAGTTGTCTTGGAGTCGGAGTCGTCTCGGAGTCGTCTCGGAGTCGGAGTCGTCTTGGAGTCGGAGTCATCTCAGAGTCGGAGTCGGAGTCGGAGTCGTCTCGGAGTCGGAGTCGTCTCGGAGTCGGAGTCGTCTTGGAGTCGGAGTCAAAAAAATGCGTGGGGCTCCGCGCAATTTCTATGTCTAGCCAGGTACAGCTAAGCAGCTGGGGGCTGGAATCCGCAGCGCAGGGATGCCCAAGCTTTCTGGGCACCCCCCGCTGCAAATTGCAGCCCGCAGCCGCCCCAGAAGATGGCGCGTTCTTTGAAGCGCCATCCTCTGGCGCTGAACCCCGCTCTTCCAGCGGCCCTGGTGGCGGTGGCACGCTGGGTAATAGAGGTTAGGGCCAGCTTTGTATTATCAGCTGGCCCTAAGCCCGAAATTTATGGCGGTCACGCCAATATTAGACATGACCGCCATGAATTTCTATTAAATTGTTTTAAAAAAAACACAACACAGAGAAATTTTTTTATTAGAAATAAAAAAAAAAGCCATTAGGGACTCCATCTTTAATTAAAAAAATCCTCTTCCGTCCGACGCAGTCCAAAACGCGATGTCCTCTCTGCTCATCCCTGTGTATAGATATAGATGTCTATGCACAGGGAATGAGCAGACTGAGAACAATCTCAGCACTGCTACATCATCTCTGTGCACAGACATTCATGTATGTACACAGGGAATGAGCAGACTGAGTACAGTCTCAGCTCTGCTACATCAGGCAGCAGGCGGGCTCTAGGACCCTGGAACTGCACAGAGCAGACAGGACTCTTCTCTTATCTGTGCGAGTTTCCCAGCCAGCGATTACTTACAAAGTAAACGAGTCCAATGCAAATAAATGACAAAACTAGGATTGCTTCAGGCTGAAGCTTCCGAGACACATCTGTGATTTGTAAATCTCACACTACTCGCTATTACTCGCTTCCCCATTCATTAACATTGGACTCGCTAGACTCGCAACGAGTAGCGAGTCCTGGGCTCGGACTCGCTAGAGTCAAGCGATTCCGAGTAATTTAGGATTCGCCCATCACTAATGAGTACATCACCAGAACTACCATCAGTACAGGAATATAGCATCAAGAACTGTGTAGCAATCAATTGTAATGTCAGGTCAGCCCTATATACAAATGTATTACATGAAGCTATAACTCTCAGTATGTCCTTAACAATGGTAAAGTGATGCTGTGAGTTGTTGTTAATAGATATGAGCGAACCTTTAAGGTTCGGTTTGGATCGCCAAACTTCCCAGTGTTGAGAAAACTTGCTTGGACGCTTTATGTTTGCAAAGCACTGGAGCAATCTGGGGTTAAATACAATTGGTGTTTTTCCCAGTGAGAGCCACGTGCAGTGTTTGATCGTCTCCTACCAGGCTTAAAAACACAGTTTTTGTGAGTAGTGTGAGTCCAAAATTAATTAGAAAAATAAAAACAACCCGCCCTTCCACCCGGAGATGTTTTATTTATGACAGACTGTATGTGAGCGGAGAACTGAACTGTCAGTCAATGCTTTCAATTGAGGTTTGGATCAAGATTAGGGTCATGAACAGTGCTCAAAAAAGTTGGGCTGCATGCACCGCCCGAACTTTAAAAGGCCCACTTATCTCTAATGGTACCTTTACACACCGCCACGGCAGGCTGGATACATCCCGCTACTTCACGTGCACAAGCACGCTCAAACGGCTACAAACGGTCAACGCACCCTCTTTACACGCCGCCACAAGGTTCGCTACGCCACGCTACATCTATAGCTAGCTACATCGCCGGGTGTCTCAAGTAGCCAGCTGTTGCTCATTTACACACCGCTACAACCAGCTACTATGGGCGTACATGGTGCAGCAGGGACAGCACATAGGCGTCCTCCAATTGTGGATTACAAGACTTCCGTACGCTGATAGGACGAAGCAATAACATCCTGATTGGGCAGGCATCGCAGGAGGCTGAGTAATACAGCACGCTCGAGCGATTGTGTAGTGTGACTCGTCAGCTCCTTAAATATGCCTCCCTATGCAGCGACTACCAATCGTCATGCAGCAGCTTCCACCAATGATCGCACATGGGGCGCGGTAACATGGAGCCGAGGTCACGCCTTAGCTACATTGCAGCTACAGCCCCGGGTGTCCAGAGTTCCCTTCCGTTGCTTCTTTACACGCCGATACAGCTCGCTACCATCGGCGATATAGCCATCTGTTTTCGAGCAGAGCCCATAAACAGATGTATCTGTCGCCGGCTGTAGCGTCGCGTCTTCAGACGCCGCTACGACGGGCTACATTGGCGCTACAAGCTACATTTGTAGCCTGTAGCGGGATGTATCCAGCCTGCCGTGGCGGCGTGTAAAGGTACCATAATTGATAACATCCGTCCTACAGTACAGATGAGACAGTCAATATCACAAATAAAAATTTATACTTTGGTACCTTATAGGTGACGTTACTGATTATAGTCATTCTCTTTCTTCATTTTCATCATTTTCAGACACCGTGATGACCTTTTTACATCAACTGCTCATTTCTGCAAACTTCTCTTTATTCTGGTCTTCTGCAGCAGATCCTGACATGGGTCCTTTAATAAGAGTGGGGTAGCTCCTGAATAAAAATCTTTGCTTTATGGTGTGCCTCTGAATAAATAATTGCCACTCACTGTGCTCCCTGCAAAAAATATGATGCACACACTCTCCCTCCTGTGCTACAAGCCCTCCACTCGTCCTTCACCTTTCTATACTGGGCATCCTTTTCATACTGTCCTCTCACCCTGTGGTTCCCTCAATTCTCTTTAGTCTATACTGTTCCCCCTCCTCAAAATCCCCCTTCTCGGCATATTGTCCCCCTACTCACATTGTCTTCAAACTGTTCCTCCATGTTGTTTCCTGTCTACACTGTCCACAATGTTGCCTTATCGGCATGCTGCTCCTTACACTACCCATCCTATATTGTGCACCCGCATACTTTTATCCCGCATACTGTCTCCTCACACATTCCTTCCCTACTCTTCATACTGCTTTTCCCATCATCTCCCCTACTGCTCCTCATGCTATTTCCTCACACATTTCCCTCCTCCATCCTCATACAGTCTCCTCACATATCCCTCTCACCTCCCCACATGCTTCCCATGGTTTCTTCTCACATGTCCTCTCCACTCCCCATACTCCTCATCATCCATTTCCCAGGCCCTTTCCCCCTGATCCTCAAACTCTTTATGCACACATCTTCAGATCTATTAGCGTGCTGGATGTACTGGATGTGCTTTTAGCACCTATTCGGTGATAGAGAGTGACATCAGCAGTGTGATCAGATGACTTGATAACGCTGTTGGAGTGCCCTGACCTGGAAGTGCCTGAGGGTAAGGCTTCCTCAATTAAACTTAAACTTAAAAGAGTAGAATTGGTGTAGAGGAGTAGAATTGAATGCTTTAAGCCTAGAGTGTTACACTATGGGGGGTGAAAAAATGCAGTCACCAGGGAGTCATGTTGAATAGCTTCACCAGGTACCCCAACAGTGCCCACCTGCCGGTTGTGCATAGCTAAAATGCCCCACATGCCCCCTAAGATACGCCCCTGTCCTTAGTATGGCAAGTGTGAGATACAGCAGTTCTCCTGCATCAATTTAATTCTAATAGAAGATAATGAATAATGTTAGTGTCCTACTATAACTTGGCTTTTATATCTAAACAAAGTCATAGCATGTCACTAGGCTATAGCATAAGTAGTATCTTAATTAGATCTGAAAATTCATCAAATGTTGCATATTGTTACAGTTAACCTACAAGAAAGCAATCAAGTAGACTTAAAGTTGCAATTTAGTTGGGACTAAATAAACCAGGTGATGAGTCTAAATGGTTGAATAGCTTCACCAGGTACCCCAACAGCGCCCACTGTCTATGTGGCGTGCAACACCTAAGCACTGGGGGATTGCCCTAAATTGGAAGCAGCTGAATTCGAATTCAAGCCGTAGTGCCCGCACCACACATCTCTGCAATCTGAACATCTATGGTTAGGAATGCCAGTAATGTAAAAATGAACATTTAGAATGCATAAATCTTAGTGGTCAGCTTGAGATGAACGAATCTAACAAAACTGGAATTTCCCAAACCGCATAAAGTTTGTAGAGAAATTCAATTCACAGCCAAGTCTTTTCCACAAATTCAATGTTCCCTACTGTGCTCTGGGGTTAATTCCATGAGTTTGGATGTGAGTTTATAAAAAAACATACCTCACCACTCGCCTCCTTCCCCTGCTCCTGGCCTATGGTCCAGTTCTCTACACCTCTACCACACCACTTCTCAAGCCTGTTCTTAACTGTATTTTGCAATTTCTGTGTGTGAGAAGGCCAAAAAGATGACTGTGCATGTACCATGACCTCACAGGATCTGCTCAGGGCTGTAAGTTCAAGCCTAGAGTGAACGCCAGGACTTGTGGCTGTGGGCTCTAGATGCCATTGCCAATCTGCTGTAACCTCACAGGGTCTACTTGTGGCCATAAGTCCTGACATAGAGTCAACACTAAGACAGAGATGCAGCACAACTGAGATGCTGCATGCTGGAAGCATGGAGAATCAGACAGAGAACAGTGGAGGTGACTGAGGAGGTGAAGGGTGAGGTGAGTATGTGTTTTTTATAACTTCTTGCTGGCCCTCTACTGTGTAGCAATATGGCTGTTGCAGTGGGCCACATTTTCTGGATTCGCAGGGAGCAAATTGTAAATAATCCATATTATTAAGAATGCAGATTTTTGTAAAATCTAAATAGAATTTAATTCCACTTGAATAAATGTCCCCACCTTGACCATTAGCTCTGGAATTAAAAAGCTAGAAAGAGCTGAATAGATTTTTTTTAAAAAGTGATCAATTCAGTAAAAGGGAACCTGTCACTTCGATCTAGCCATCCCTCCTATCACTACCTGTCCCTGCACCTTGCTAGCTGTTCCCAAACCATCACTCTCTGAGGGATGATGATTTAGAAAATGAATTAGAACTTACATATGGTCTCCATCTAGGAGACTGGAAAGGCAGGCTCCGGGCTCCATGATTCCCTCCTCACGGTGCCCAAGCACGCCCTGCTGGACGTCGTTCCTCCTTCTGCTTGGCCGCCTCCTTTTGGAATCTCCCGTCCTCTCTGCCAGGGTAATTCCCGGGCCGGAACGTCATATCAAGCCCGATGCATTAGGGCCTGATTTAGTGATTGGTCCGGTGCATTATGGGTCTAATCATGTGATCTGCCAGGCTCCGCGCATGCGCAATGCACATATTGAAGCAGGGCCGATCACATGATTAGGCCCACAAAGCCCCTTTAGCTCAGAGAGGGATGGTTAGGGATCAGTTAGGAAGGTGCAGGGACAGGTAGTGATAGGAGAGAGGGCTAGATCGAGGTGACAGGTTCCCTTTAAACTAGAAAATATATGGCAAATAGCCAAGGAAAGCAAGAGAAGTCCCAAAAATCCTTTAAACATATATATATATAATATATATATATATATATATATATATATATATATATATATATATATAAATACAAAAAAAAAATGTTCACATAGGTGTGTCCCGTAAATAATTGTAATGGGGAGTTGGTTGCAATGATCAAAAGAAAACAGTATTACTAAACAATCTAAGAGAAGATATGTAAAATCAATGTGAACAAGGACCTGGTCCTATTAGTCCAAGGAAGAAAACGGCACTCATCGGGTAAAATGCTTCTTTATTGTAAAAATTAAAAATGCTGATTACATTCAATGCATGGGTTAATAGGGAAGCGAGAGCAGCTGAGAGTCTGCCGGGACTACGGCAGTGTCACGCATTAGCACTTCTACGGGTCCAATCTGGTCCTAGATGGGCGGCATCCAAGAGATCTTAAGAAACTCTGCTCACTTATTGCTATGCCCCTATGTATAATTTTTGGAGACTCTCTAATGGATTGTACTCTGTCAACTGACTGACGGAATGCTAATATCGTGCCCACTTAAAAAAGCTTCTGGTGTTTCCCAGGTAATTATAGACTTGTAAGCTTAAAGGGTTATTCCCAATTCTAAGATCCCATCCCAAAATGTAGTAGGTGTGACAATAGAATTAGCAAATTTTTCCAATTAGAATTATAGTATACATTGTCAGAAAAAGAAAAAAACCGGGCACTAACACAACTTGCAATGGGCCTATGTCACTCTCGTGACCGGTAGCTGCAGGTGACCGGACGGTGCTTGCAATCATCAAGTAACTGACCATTCAGACATCAGAAGGAAAAATAATGCCGCACTCACCGGAGTTGGATTTTTCTTTCTTTAATCACTTGTTAAATCCATGTGATTTTATAACACAGCAGGGAGGGCGTGCAGGGGAGGTGGACGACGGTTCACCGTAGAAGCGGTAACACGACCGCGAAAGGGTGAACCGTCGTCCGCCTCCCCTGCACCCCCTCCCTGCTGTGTTATCAAATCACATGGATTTAACAAGTGATTAAAGAAAGAAAAATCCAACTCCGGTGAGTGCGGCAATATTTTTCCTTCTGATGTCAGAATTATAGTATAGTTCTCCTGATTAGCTACGTTACTTTTCTCATATGCAGGGAACTGCATTAGTTGAGGTATCTATGGTTGTGACCATAAACAACTAACTGTAACTATATAAGTGGTCATAATCAAGGACACCTAAGCTACTGTATTTCCCTGCACATGAGAAAAACAAAATAGCTAATCAGGAGAACAATACTACATTTCTAATTGGAGGACTTTGCCCATGTTATTATTACACCTACTACTTATTGGGATAGGATATTGAAGATGGGAATATCTCTTTTATATTCTTTGTGGGAGAAATGTTTGACGTGCTTGTAAAGGTACCTTTACACGCCGCTACAACAGGATGGATACAACCCGCTACTTCACGTGCACGAGCACGCCCAAACGGTTACAAACGGGAAACGCACCACCTTTACACGCCGCCACAAGGTGCGCTACGCTACGTTACATCTACAGCTAGATACATCGCCGGGTGTCTCAAGTAGCCATCTGTAGCTTACCTTACCTCATTTACACACCGCTACAACAAGCTAATATGGGCGGACCTGGTGCAGCAGGGACAGCACATAGGCGTGCCACAATTGTGGAGTACGAGACGTCCGTACACTGATAAGACAAAGCAAGAACATCATGATTGGGCAGGCATCGCAGGAGGCTGATTAATACATGACGCTCGAACAATTGTGTAGTGTGACTGGTCAGCTCCTTAAATATGCCGCCCTGTGCAGCGACAACCAATCGCAACGCAGGAGCTTCCTCCAATGATCGCTGGAGGGGGCGCGGTAACCCGGAGTCTGTGTCACGCCCCAGCTACATAGCATGGTGTAGAAACAACCCTTCTGTTCCTTCTTTACACGCCGATACAGCTTGCTACAATCGGCTTTGTAGCCACCTGTTTCAGAGCAGTGCTCGGAAACAGATGTATCTGTTGCCGGCTGCCTCTTCACACGCCACTACTACGGGCTATATTGACGACGCAAGCTACAATCGTAGCCTGTAGCGGGTTGTATCCATCCTGTTGTAGCGGCGTGTAAAGGTACCTTTTGAGATTACATACAGGAGTAGGTGTTGGAAAATAACAATGCAACTGACAACCAGCAAGGTTTTATGACGGACAGAACTTGTCAAACCAGGGGCAGCTATGGATGTAGTGTTTTTGGACTTTGTAAAGACATTAGATACTGTCACTGTGTGCAGAATTATTAGGCAAATGAGTATTTTGATCCCATGATACTTTTTATACATGTTGTCCTACTCCAAGCTGTATAGGCTTGAGAGCCAACTACCAATTAAGTAAATCAGGTGATGTGCATCTCTGTAATGAGGAGGGGTGTGGTCTAATGACATCAACAACCTATATAAGGTGTGCTTAATTATTAGGCAAATGCCTTTCCTTAGGTAAAATGGGTCAGAAGAGAGATTGGACGGGCACTGAAAAGTCCAAAATTGTGAGATGTCTTGCAGAGGGATGCAGCAGTCTTGAAATTGCCAAACATTTGAAGCGTGATCACCGAACAATCAAGCGTTTCATGGCAAATAGCCAACAGGTCGCAAGAAGTGTGTAGGGCAAAAGAGGCCCAAAATAACTGCCCATGAATTGAGGAAAATCAAGCGTGAAGCTGCTGCCAAGATGCCATTTGCCACCAGTTTTACCATATTTCAGAGCTGCAACGTTACTAGAGTATCAAAAAGCACAAGGTGTGCTATACTCAGGGACATGGCCAAGGTAAGAAAGGCTAAAAAACGACCACCTTTGAACAAGAAACATAAGATAAAACGTCAAGACTGGGTCAAGAAATTTCTTAAGACTGATTTTTCAAAGGTTTTACGGACTGATGATATGAGAGTGACTCTTGATGGGCCAGATGGATGGGCCAGAGGCTGGATCAGAAAAGGGCAGAGAGCTCCACTCCGACTCAGACGCCAGCAAGGTGGAGGTGGGGTACTGTTATGGGCTGGTATCATCAAAGATGAACTTGTGGGACCATTTCGGGTTGAGGATAGAGTGAAGCTCAACTCACGGACCTACTGCAAGTTTCTGGAAGACAACTTCTTCAAGCAAGTGGTACAGGAAGAAGTCGGTATCGTTCAAGAAAAACATGATTTTCATGCAGGACAATGCTCCATCACATGCATCCAACTACTCCACAGCGTGGCTGGCCAGTAAAGGTCTAAAAGAAGAAAAAATAATGAAATGGCCCCCTTGTTCACCTGATTTGAACCCCATAGAGAACCTGTGGTCCCTCCTAAAATGTGAGATCTACAGGAAGGGAAAACAGTACACCTCTCATAGAATTCTAAGTGTGGTCGCACTAGTGACCTGAATAGAAGTAAAATTATGTTCTCCTCATGAGCATCTATGCCTCTTTTAATGCATCCCATTATTTTATTTGCCTTTGCAGCAGCTGCCTGACACTGGCCACTAAATGTGAGTTTATCATCTACCCATACACCCAGGTCTTTTTCAGTGGAAGTTTTGCCCAGTGTTTTACAATTAAGAACATAATTCTACATTTTATTTCCTCTGCCCAAGTGCATGACCTTACATTTATCTCCATTAAAGCTCATGTGCCGGACTCGAGCGCCAGATAGGCAGCACACTGTTTGACGATCCCTGTCTTTGTGACAGGTTGCCCTATCTGTTCCTCTAATAATTGAGTCCACCACTATCAGCACCTGTCTGGCCTGCCCTGCTCTCCTGTTTTCCCCCTTACTGGAGCAGACACTCCTCTGGATTTCAGAGGTCATGCCTTGCTGTAGCAGTGCTATCCCTGTACTGACATCCCCCTCATCTGCCAACTAAGCAAATTTATTGGGGTGTGCCAGATCAGGGCTAGCCTCCCTGGCACTCTTCCCTCTAGCCCGCCTTCTAACTGTCACCCAGCTAGCTGCATCCCTGTCCTGAAGCTCCATGCTACCATCCTCCCCCACATATATCCCATTGAGCAGCTGTTCAGTGAGCAGCAGAATCCTTTCCATATTGTCTATGGCTCTCGGTGTTGCCAGCTGTTGATTTAGATCCAGTATCTGGGCTTCCAAATGCACAGAGTGCTCACATCTCACACAGCAGTATGCACCCTCGACCGGCTGTTCAAGGATTGCATACATGTGGCAAGATGTACACTGGATGGCATTCTCAATTATGGAACTCGTTTCCTAATGGGGATTGTACCAAACAGATGATAAGTAAAAAGAAATGCAAAGTATTAATAAAATACAACTAGCAATTCAGTAAGTCCTCCATTCCAAACTCCCTGAATCCAAAGTCACTGAATCACAAGTCACACACTTACTTCCGTCCGCACTTGCGCTCCCGGTCACACTAAGCTCGTGTCACACTCGCTAAGGAAGAAGATTTAAGGAGTTTTCTTTTTCCCTTCAGCAGAAATCCAACCTACAGCTCAGTGAACTTCCAAAGGCAAAATAAACAAGTGAGATGGGAATAGATTTGGTTTTTATTAAGTTGCCTAATAATTCTGCACTGTAATAGTTACCTGCACAAACAGATAACCTCCTAAGAGCCAAATCTAAAAAAAAAACACTACAACTTCCAAAAATATTAAACTTTGATATTTATGAGTCTTTTGGGTTGATTGAGAACATAGTTGTTGATCAATAATAAAAATAATCCTCTAAAATACAACTTGCCTAATAATTCTGCGCACAGTGCGTGTCTAATTGGTAAATTAAGTTGGGTTTAGAAAGTAAGGTTTGTCTTTGGATTGCAAGCTTGCTCAAAGGCTGCATATGGTCTCTGATTACAAGTGGTGTACCCCAAAAGTCAGAGCTGGGTAAGCTATTTTGCAACATATTTATTAATGCTATAGAATACGTGATTAATAATTTTGTTTTTTTGTTTTTTTAAAGATGACACCAAACTATATTGCATACTGCAATCTATGAAGGATGTTCTTAAATTACAAGCTGAATTGGACAAACTGAGTTTTGAGCAACCACGTGGCAGATGAGGTTCGATGTAGAGGACTGTAAAAATATGTATGTGAACAAAAAAAAATATGTGAAAATCGTATGTTGTAGGGGAAATAAATCTAGGAGAGTCTCCTGTATAGACGTATCTGAGTGTACTTGTAGGTCACAGACTTAATAGCGATAGCTATAAAGGAAAGAAAGCGCAAATAGGGTCTTATCACTTAAAAACAGAAAAAATATGCAGGAAACTTGTCGCTGCTCACCTGGAACGATTGTGTCACTCACAACCGGTATGTAGGTATGATAAAGCTGCTGCAGGATCCAACACTCCACTAGTGCTAGTAATAATCGATTGTAGAAATATAGGAGGACAGTGATTCCAAGATCCGATCAGATAAGCAGCACAGATCCTGGAAGCACTGTCCTCCCTTATTTCTACAAAACAGACTAAATAGCGGCATGTAATCTAAGACTAGCAGAATATTGTCATGTATTAAGAGGCATGGGTTCATGGGACAGGGATGTAATACCTCCACTTTACAAAGCATTAGTGCAGCTCAGATGGAATATGCAGATCACTTCTGGACACCATATCACAGAAAGGCCCACATAGACACACTGCCACCATCATGTTTCACTGTAGGTACCTTGTTTTTCTGTACTCTTTACCCACGACACCATACATTTTGAACCCACCAGTTCCGAAAACATTTATCTTGGTCTCATCACTCCTGAGTATTGAGCCCCAGTAGTTTTCATATATTTCAGCATGGGCTATGGCAAGTGTAAGTGAACTATTTTGGACATGGGCTTTAGGAAAAGCTCCCCTCATGGATGACATCCATCAGTAGTGTACACCCTTATGGAAAATATCCCGATTTGTCTTTCAACTTGCATGATGATTTTCTTCAACCTTTTCCATAAGAAAGTGCTCCAGTTTAGGGTCTTATCTGATGTAGGTACAGTGCTGTGAAAATTAATTGGGACAAAGCATTTTTTTAAGTAAAATTGTAAGTTTGGTACCAGTCAGTGATTCAAACCAGTTTTAACTGCTTTGAACAGGTGTGAGTGTACAACCTTGAGCAACAAAATGTGGTTTGACTGGTTTTAATCAGAAAATAACAGCTATCTGCCCCCACAGCTTCAGTTGAGAGCTTGTTTCTGTGAGGAGTGGTTTAGTGGACTTTTTCTCTCAGTGTGATTTGTACCTGTAAAAATGGATGTTACTCCACGGAAGAGGTCTAGAATTATTACTCTTAATGAACTTACTAGTCTGACTGTAAGAGAAATCGCTTCCACCGTTGGTATTGGAACATCTATCGTTTCAAGAATAATTCACACACACAATAAAACTGGATCGTTTTCTCCAAAACGAAAAGGGAAATGCGGGAGAAAAAGAAAAACGACACCAAGAAATGATAAAATACTTATCAGAAATAGTAAAATTAATGCATGAAAAACTTGCTTTGACCCAAATAATTTGCACAGCACTGTATAAACATGATGAATAATAGTTTAGGCTCACCTTTAGTAGTTGTCAACAGTCACAACCACCATGAAAGCATCATGGGCTGCCACAACGATCCACGGGGTTACAATAAAAAAAAGTAGAGTTGAGAAGTGTAGGCTCAGATTCTGCACTGCCGTGGGATTAAGAATTTGTCCTGCACTGCCGTGGGATTAAGAATTTGTCCTGCACTGCCGTGGGATTAAGAACTTGTCCATCATCCACACTGCAGCGATTCCCCAGATGACTGAGTGATATGGTGTGAGGATTTTGCCCTGAAGAAGTAGCAAGCATACTACGATATGAGTAGGGTACTAAATAGTTTTGTGCAACTTCTTAATCCCATGGCAGTGCAGGATCTGTATCCGCACTTCTCAACTCTACTTTTATGAGTCAATGTATGACTATATATTTGGTCCAGTGGATCAACAATTGGGAGGGAAAAGTTACCTCTTTCAGGTCAGACCCATTATCTTTTCCTATCACTCGGTTAAACTTGATTCTCTTATGTCTTTATCAACCGTATAACCTATGAAACTATACATCTATCTTGACATCTCTATGAAAACCATGTCAGATCAACAGTGTTATATACATACAGCCTTGGCATTTTCTCAACAAAGCAACTTTTTTAAAACAGGTACACATATATGTGTTTGCCGTAAAATGACTACAATATCTCCAAAAAGCTGTTTTCTCTTATTCGAGAATGTGAAGGCAGGTGTTAAAGATATTTAAGGCCGGATATACAAACATTTTGTTCAGGATACTTAGAAACTCCGACCACACAGAAGTAATAAACAGAAAGCTGGAGTAGGCATAAAACCTGAAAGAGAATGAAGACTGAAATATGTGTGTGCTCATTATGTGAGCCGGAGCCGGAGAGGACTAATTTATAGGAAGAACACACTTCACATTTAATGGCACTGTAATCTTTAAGCAATAATTTAGGAAGGGAATATATGAGCCTACCAATTATGGCATCCTATCTCATGAAAGATTTTAATGCCTACACCCCCTTCTAACATAGCCAGAGCTAACAAGATATATTCTGTGCATGAGAAACGTTTAATGACCAATCCATCTCTCATTATTACATTCAGAGAGATTAAACTTCTCATGGACACCACACTAGGCTTTGTTGATGAGGACACAGCTACTGACTTGTTAATGGTGTAATCACACTTACAATGTGTGCAGGTGGCAATGGGAGGAAACAATAGTCGAGTCTTGGTCGTATTTACCAAGGTCAGGCAACGAGTAGCAAAGGTATCATATAAAGTATAGTAATCTTACATAATAAAGTCATTTTTTTCACCCTTTACTTGTTCATATTATATGGCTTTTTCTTATTCACAAGGTCCCCTGACCCCTAATGATTGCCATCTAATTTCCTGTGAAGAGCATAATGGAAGCCTTCGTGGCTTTCAAGGGCCATATTGGTATATATGTCAGGAAATTTTGTATTTTCTTGATCTTTCTATCTTCTTAAATACATGAAATAAGATGTGCCCTGCATCAAGACTTCTAGCGGAGCATAGTCCAAGAAAGGTATTATATATAAATATATATAGTGGCTTGAATCAGGTGGGAGTGTGGGTGGTCCACTGGGCCACAGTACCAGCTAAACCTGAAGGGGCTTAACTAAGGAAATACTTCATCTTCACTAGAGCCTCTGATCATGAGGTGGGGCTTAGGCTTGAAGGTAGCTACCAGGTGACACTCTGAGGAGACTCAGTACCACCACAGCTGGCCACAGGGGTCAAGAATGAAGGCAGGAGCAGTCTTTGATAATGACAGATGCAGACTAGGCAGCTGGTGCAGGCAAGGGCAGCCTGGTTGCTTGGTTAGCATGTGCGAGCAGGTGCTGAGGGTACAAGTGAATCTGCTACAGCCAGTAGGTATGGAAGGTGTGCAGGTATGGCAGGTGAAGTGGGTATGGTAGCATGGCTGGTTCAGATTACTGCAGTTGGTACAGTGGCCTAGTTGGGGGTATCGTGGATAAGATCAGACTGAGGACTAGTACAGGCTTTAGCAGAGGATGAAATAGGTTTGAGCAGTTACTGGAACATAGAAGTGGGTTAATAAGCACAGGTATGGGATAAAAAAGCACAGGTATGGGAACAGTATACAAGAAATGGGAACTGACAACTAGCAGCATGTCTCTACCATTAGAGCATATTGCTCAGGCACCTGCCATAGGGATAATATGCCTTAAATACTCTGCCCCTCTCAGCCATGGGCTGACAGGCATTTCTGGATAGGGCATGCTGGCCCTTGAAAAAAAGGAGCCTGCCAAGAGCGTGTCCTCCTTCCAACTTCAGTTTTTTTACAGATCACGTTATGTTTACATCTAGAATTCTACCCGCTACCCGTAAAATGTTCTTTGTGCCATCTATTCAACACAACCCCTTTGTGCCCTTTTTTCTCCACACATACCTTAGATCATTGTGACCAAAGAGTTCTATTTTAACCTCATCAGTACACAGGATTTATTTTTTCCAAAATGCATCAGACTTGTTTAGATGTCCTTTTCCATACTCCTGATGCTAAATTTTATGTTGAGGACACAGGAGTGTTTTTTGCTATAAAGGCCATATTTGTGTAGGTGTCTTTGAACAGTAGACTAATTTAACCAACCAACAACTGTTAATTTTCCATAGGCGTTCTGTTTCACCTTTCTAGCAATCCTACAAGAAAACTTTGCTTTGTCTTTCAGACCTTATCGTGACCTCCACTGCACCTGTTAACTGCCATTTCTTAATTACATTTCAATAGAGCAACTTGAATACACTTCTACTATATAATTGTCTAAGGCGTCTGTTGGTCACAGAAATCGCGCGCCAGACAGAGGCCGCCTCCGGCGGGCGCCAATGAGCGCAGACTATGCAAATAGGCGCGAGAATTCAAAGTTCAAATTCCGCGCCAATTTGCAGCCCGGCTACAGCAGTGCTTGAGCGCCGCTGTAGCAGGGATACACTGTCTCTCCTCACAGCCCCCCATTCCTCCTGCCCGTGCTCCCCTCTGCTACTCCTGCCCCCCTCTGCTCCTCCTGCCCCCCTCCTCTCCTCCTGTCCCCCTCCGCTGCTCCAGCCCCTCCTCTCCTCCACTCCCCGCGGCCCCCCTCGCTTTGCCCCTCCGCTCCCCGCGGCCCCCCCGATCCCACCCCCCGCTCCTCCACGGTGATAATAATAAAAAAAAAACCTCAGTGAGTATACTTACCCTCCGTTGGTGCGCTCCACCTCTGTCTTTTAGCTTCAATAGAGCTTGAGGACCTGTCGTTGCCTAGGAAACTGATCAGCTGATCAGTTTCCCAGGCAACGACAGATGTTGTCCTGGGAGCTACAAGACAGGTGGAGCTCACCGGCGGAGGGTAAGTATCCTCACTGAGGGTTTTTTTTTTTTTTATTATCACCGTGGAGGAGCGGGGGGGGCAGAGGGAGGGGGGCCGTGGGAGCAGAGGCGGGCAGGAGGAACACCTCCATCCTGTCCCCCCGCATCCATCCTGCTCCTCTGGCTCCATCCTGCTCTTCCGGCTCCATCCTGCCCCCCGCTCCTGCATCCTGCTCACATCCATCCTGCCCCCGCCACCATCCTGCCCCAGCCACCCCGCCACCATCCTGCCCCTCCGGCTCCATCCTGCCCTCGCTCGCTCCATCCTGCCCCCCACAGTTCTTTGCCCCCTGCTCCATTCTGCCCCCTTGCCTCCATCCTGCCCGCTTGCTCCATCCTGTTCCCCCCAAGCTCCATCCTGCCCCCCCCGGCTCCATCCTGTCCCCCTGGCTCCATCCTGCCCCCGCTCATCTTGCCCCCCCGCTCCATCCTGCTCCGCCGACAAAATCCTGCCCCCCTCCCCCCCTCAGCTGATCGATTTCCCAGGCAATGACAGGTCCAAAAGGCGTGTAGGACCTAGAAGACGGAGGTGGAGCGAGCCGGTGGACAGGTGAGTATCCTCACTGAGGATTTTTTTATTTTTACTTTTGCTCTGGAGGACTGGGGGCCAGGAGGAGTGGGGGGCTGCGGGGAGCAGAGTATCGCCATATACCATAGTGCTGCTATACATGTTCTATAATGTACCGCCATGTACCATAGCGCTGCTATACATGTACTGTAATGTACAGCCATATACTATAGTGCTGCTATACATGTACTGTAATGTACCGCCCTATACCATAGCGCTGCTATACATGTACTGTAATGTACCGCCCTATACCATAGCGCTGCTATACATGTACTGTAATGTACCGTCATATACTATAGTGCTGCTATACATGTACTGTAATGTACCGCCATATACTATAGTGCTGCTATACATGTGCTGTAATGTACCACCATATACTATACTGCTGCTATACATGTGCTGTAATGTACCGCCATATACCATAGCACTGCTATACATGTAATGTAATGTACCGCCATAAACCATAGCGCTGCTATACATGTAATGTAATGTACCACCATATACTATAGTGCTGCTATACATGTGCTGTAATGTACCATCATATACCATAGCGCTACTATATATATACACAGTGTATATATATATATATATAGATATATATATATATATATACATATATGTATGTAGTTCACTCATGTTGACTGAACAAGTTCTGTCAGTCACAGTATGTCAATATGTCAACTACTTACATATTCTAGAATACCCGATGTGTTAGATTCGGGCCACCATCTAGTTGAATATATTTTGCTATCTTCTTATAGTCATCTCCTACTTTGTGGGTCTCCAAAATTTTAATTTTCCGAATTTTAGGCAGCTGCTAAGAACAACTCATGGCTGTTTTTATTTGTGTTTTTATAAAGTTGTGAAATTTGAATTACCTAGCTTGTCCTAGCAATGAGCAATGATAGTGAACAAGCCATAACCCTAACAGGCTAATTAGGGTCTAAATCATTGATCAAAGTTATCTGAGCACACAAATCTCCAAGGGTGCCCAAACATTTGCATGTTAAAGATGAAAATATATTTTTTTTGCCTAAAATACAAAGAAAATGTGTCATCCTTAACTTTATGCCTTTAAGCGATCATCTCATCTTTGACTTGGTTAACTGTTCACAATAACAGTGATTTTGACCAAGGGTGCCAAACTTTTGCATGCCACTGTATACTGTTTACTTCTTATTATTTACTAGATATGGATCCGTTGCTATCGCATTGGGAAGGTGGTGTCTATGCACTGTCTCACATCTCTGTTCCTGTCTACCCCTGTGCGCTCTTTTTCCCTTGTGCCTTTTTCTCCACTCTGTGCCATTTCCCTGTGTGCGCTGTCTCCGTCTCTTCCATGTGTGCCGTCTCTCCTTTGTGTGCAGTCTCCCCTGTGTGCGCCGTCTCCCCCATGTGCCTTTGCGCCTCTCCCTTGTGTGCCTCTGCACCTCTCCCCTGTGTGCCTCTGCGCCTCTCCAATGTGTGCCTCTACAC
The DNA here is from genome assembly GCA_033576535.1 of Allobates femoralis. NCBI lineage: Eukaryota > Metazoa > Chordata > Amphibia > Anura > Aromobatidae > Allobates > Allobates femoralis. Next base: position 73,287,576 of record JARQOC010000001.1, on the reverse strand, counting down.
CTCTCCCCCGTTTGCTTCTGCTCCTCTCCCCCTGTGCCTCTGCATCTCTCCTCTGTGTGCCTCTGCACCTCTCCCCTGTGTATCTCTCCCCTCTGCATCTCTCCCCTCTGCTCCTCTTCCCTCTGTGCCTCTGCATCTCCCCCCTGTGCCTCTCCCTCTGCGACCCTCTCCCGTGTGCCTCTGTGCTTCTCCCCACGTGAAGCATGGTATCCAACACGCAGTGCCTCCAGATTGTGTGCACGTACCCTGAATGTTACATTTCCACTGTACCATTATTTATTATTAACCCTAATATTTTTATACTTTATCTTCATTGTGTTATGTTTGCATATTTTTCATTTACATGTTATGTGACTGCTCACCTGTCGAGCATATATAGTTGATTTCAGTATAACTTTGTTAAAAAATGAATAAGACCTGGAGGTCGAAACATGTTGGTTTACATGTGGATGGCTATGCTGAACTGAAGTTTTTTAATCATTGGAATAAAAAACACCTTTTATGCAATTCATCTTTTCTGCTGAATTTTTCTTCTTATTTGATTGTTCCATGTATCCCAGACTTTGTGTGTACCCATGCGGATCAGAGAATCTCTGGGTGCAGGTGTTATTGGAATATGAAAATTGGTGAGCTGCCTTTCCGTTTTCCCTCTCCTATTTTATATATAATACATGAGAAAATAAAGTGCTTCAATGAAACAAAGTGAATGTACCATCTGTTTTTTAGTTTATTATTTGATGGCAGATACCATGCAGTGACCTGTGCAAAGTTTATTGTACAGAGATAAGAGGTGGTGAGCTGTGACCATCCATGACCTACTGTAAATAATGTCATTTTCATATTTTTTTAATTTGGCTTTCTTATTTAAAAGAAATAAACAGCTACAAAACAGATACTTAAAAAAAATGTTTTGACAATCATTTTAGTTGCTTTGGTTTTTAAGTAGGTGGCTTAAAGAGGTTATCTGGTATTTAGGGTTTTTTCCTATTAGGCTAAGAATTTACAGGAAAGTATTTAACTGTCTGTGCTGCCCTCCAACTGTCTTTCCTAGTTCAAAGTGGTCATGGACCACTCCTATCAGCATTTCTCTATCTTCTGGGGATGTCACTTCAACTGTACAACACAGACTGCAGAGACCCACCCACCGGTTTTTCCCCGCCGTGCAATGAGCAATGATGATACATAGATTATCTTTAACCATTTCTTGAGGGTATAAACGTAACACCACTCCTATATATTTTGAAACAGGGGGTTGCATTGTTTTGGCACCTTAGGCACAAATCCACCTTATAAACCTGAGGGGAAGAGGCCCTATGCCCTCGGCCACCCAAGGCATGTTGGTCCTCACTAAGGGCCCTCTTCCACCAGCTGTGACTTAATATCACCTAAATAAAGCAAAAACAACAGGGAGGGAGGGCAGGCGATGCTCACCCTGTGGAGCAGGATGGTAGAGAGAAACAGGATGGGTGAAGGGACCAGTTTATAAGACCCGGGGGAGGGCCTGAGAAGTAAAGGAGGGACCAGAGCCCATTACATGGTGAAGAGCTGCAGGGGAAGGTTGGAGCAGAGGGCTCAGCAGTCAGGGGCAGCGGCAGCAGCCGAGGTGCCGTACATTCTCTTCCATTCTGCTCTGTTTACGGGTGAATTCTGCCAGTGTCATGCTGATTAATATCTGGTTCCCCACTATCTAAGTGCGGGGAGATGGCTGTCAATCGGCATGATGTTGGCAATGATGTCCCGTTGACAGAGAAGAATGAATGAAAAGGGCTCCTCTGTTGACATGTGGCAGCAGAAATCTCCACTATCAGCTCCCTACCGGTAAGTTCTTAGCTTGATAGGAAAATCAGTCCTTAAATCCCTGATAACCCCTTTAATAAAAAAAAGAAGATGAGCCTAATTATTTTGAATACATAGACTCTGATCAATTGAATGCATAATTAATTTTGGCAACTGTTACTTACATTAATATACCCTTCTGAATATTTGTGAAATTCTTCTCTCACAGTCTAAGGATTGATGAGAATGAGATGATATCCACAAAATCTAAACACTTCTTGTTTTATTATTGGACTCTACTATATCTGGTAGTCTCATGGACAGTAAATGGAGTGATGGTTGCTTCATTCATACAAAGCACTCAGAAACCCTAATTAATGTGATCATGAGGGCACCAGCAGTCAGACCTCCATTATGACCCTGATTGTTAAACCAGAATTCTGGAGTAAATCACTTTGAAAAGCAGCTACATTTTTTGGCAACACTGAGCTGTACAAAATTTGGTTGACTTTGGCGTTTTAATGCTAGTTTGGATTAATTCACCAAAATCTAAATCTAATCAATATTTGGTGTTACTGGCCTTTGACAGCATCAATTCTTCTAGGTACCTGTGTGCACAGTTGTGGAGTGCAAATAGCTGGGTTACTCAGAAGATGTGACCCTGGCTCACATTGAAAAGGGGAGTAAAACTGGAGAACTTAGAATTCCGTAATAAATAAATAAAGTTTGTGTCGCCAGTTGGGATAATCAGCCAGATATGGTTGTAACTGCAAGGGATCCCAGAGAGATAGATGGAGTGGCAGTGAAGTTGTTAAACCCTTCTCAACCAGGGCTGGATCCCAGGGAATGGTGATGATAAGGGTGGTAGTAGTGATCCAGGGTAGCGGGGAAAATGAACAGCAGGAAACAGTGTTTTGTTTTACCCTTTACTAAAGTTCATGCACAGTGTCCAGGATGATACAACTACCACCAGGCATGTGGCCTGGCCAGTCAGATGACAACTGTAGTACGCTTTGCTGGGTGAGAAATACAGCCTTTCTTCTGGCTTCTCTAAGGTTGTAGGTTTCTAGGTCCCTTTGTGCTGTCCTGTACTCCCTCTTTAGCTGCTGTGGATCACCTCCTGCCAGGTTGGTAATGTGGGCCCTGCAGTTAACTGTGCCTTCCAGCAATTCTCTAAACCTCTGCATTAATGATACCCTGGAAAGTTTCACTCTAGTGGTTGGTGAGCATAGAACCCACCCAGCCGCCTGTTCCTGCGACAAGGTTCTGTAAACCTGAGTAGCCAAGGCACTGGTAGCCTGCTTGGCAGCTTGTCCTCTTGGAAACAGCTTCTGCTGCCTTTCCTCGGGACCTTTATCCTCACTCCTCTCTATCTTGCTACCCACTAAACTCTAACCCTTCCCTCTCCACCAGTGAGTGGATCACATGCCCAAATAAGGCATCCAGTGCTCAGTCTCCTACTAACGGTTCAGGCAGTGTGTGAATTCTTCAGACTTCCAGCAGAGGGAGCTCCAATTCTCTTCAGACATGGCATTACAATCAAAGTAGAAGAAGTACAATTTGTGGCAGCCAGACCACAGGGCACCATACAATTTTTGAAGGAACTGCTCCTTTCTCAATGTAATCCCAGACAAACGTGATAATTTTGGGATTTGGCATCTGTGGAGACAGCTTGATCTTTTTTACACTGAAGATAGTCCTTAATGACATATGCTTTGAGTTTATTGCCCTGCTTCAGAATAAATTTGGAGCCACTCAGATGAATGAGTACGCATAATAAATAAGTACAGTTGAAACCAGAAATTTACATACATTATATAAAAAGCAAGTGTGCATGTTTTTCTGACTATGTAACATGCAATCAGAATAAGCCTTTCCAGTTTTATGTCAATTAGGGTTATCATAATTATTTATATTTGCCAGAATAATGAGAGAGAGAATTGTTTAAGGCATTTTTATTACTTTCTGCAAAGTCACAAGGTTACATACACTAAGATTATTATGCCTTTAAACAATTTGGGAAACTCAATATGATGTCATGTGTTTGGAAGCTTCTGATAGGTTTATCTGCAACATCTGAGTTAATTATAGCCATGCCTATGGATGTATTTTAATGCACTGCTTCTTTGTGAAGCATCATGTGAAACTCTAAAGAAATCATCCAAGATATTAGGAAGAGGAATTGTGGACTTGCACAAGTCTGGTTCATCCTTGGGTGTGATTTCTATACACTTAAAGATGCTTCATTCAACTGTACAAACAATTATATGCAAGTGCAAACAAGCTGGGAATGTCCAGCCATCATACTGCTCAGGAGGGAGACAGGTTTTGTGTCCCAGACATGAACGTGGTTTGGTCTGACATGTGCATATCAACATAAGAACAAAAGGAAAAGACATTGTGAAGATGATGGTGGAAGCTGGTAAATTGTGTTATTATCCAGAGTGAAACAAGTACTGTATCAACATGGGCTGAAAGGCCATCTGCCAGGAAGTAGCCATTACTCCAATAGAAACATAAAAAAGTAAGATGAATGTTTGCATATGCACACAAGAACAAAGACCTACATTTTTGGAGACATGTGGTGTGACAAAACTAAAATTATAAGGAAAGACGATTATGTGGCAATACTAAATCAACATCTCAAGACATCAGCCAGGAAGTTAAAGCTTGGGCAGAAAAGGGTCTTCCAAATGGTCAGTGACCAAAAGCATATTGACAAACTGGTTTCAAAATGGCTGAAGGATATCAAAGTCAATATTTTGGAGATAATAAAGCCCTGATCTCAAGCCTCTTGAAAATGTATGGGCAAAGCTAAAAATGAAGTTGCGAGCAATGTGACCTACAAACATGGCTCAGTTATACCAGTTCTGTCAGAAGGAATTTGCCCAAATTCCTATCAACTTTTGTAAGAAGCTTGTGTCAGGATATACAAAATGTTTGGCCCAAGTCAAATAGTTTAATGGCAATGGTACTAAATACTAATAAAGTGTATGTAAACTTTTGAGTTTACAGAAAGTAATAAACATGTCTTAAAGGGAACCAACCACCCCAAATGACCCCCCCGGACTGTTAATATGTGTCCTTACACCAGCACACACAATTTGGGCAATCGTATTTTGCTAAAAAAACTGTTTAGTAGAAGCTAAGATATAGCAATATAAACTTAATAACTTCTGACGATTGGGTGTTACCTAGCTTTGTCCACGTGCATGTCGTGCTTGTCATCTTCCTCTCCCCCTCCCTCACTTTCTAAGAGCCTGGCCGCGTCATGAAAGGGCGGGCTAAATTGCGTCATGAAAGGGGGCGGGGCTCGCCGCGATTAGCCCCGCCCCTTTCATGACGCGGCAGGCTCTTAGAAAGTGAGAGGGGAGGGGATAGGAAGATGACAAGCACGAACACTGCACGTGGACAAAGCTAGTAACACCCAATCGTCAGAAGTTATTAAACTTCATAAAGCTATATCTTAGCTTCTACTGAACATTTTTTTAGCAAAAACGATTGCCCCAAATGTGTGTGCTGGGTGTAGGGACACATATTAACAGTCCGGAGGGGTCAATTGGGGTGGTTGGTTCCCTTTAAAACATTTTCTCTGTCTCCTTATTCTGGCATTTAGCAAATAGAAATAATAATGATAATCATAATTGACCTAAAACAGGAAAGGTTTATTCTGATTTCATGTCAGATGGTGAGAAAAACATGCATATGTGTCTTTTTATATAGTGTATGTAAACTTCTGGTTTCAACTATATCTGTCTGTGAAGTGGCCAGGGCTGTGGGGGGTACTCGGTCACCAGGTCTCCTGAGTAGGGAGTCACAGGTGGACGGTATCCCGGTGCCGTGCCCTGGGGATCATTTGAAGGGGAATGAGGGAATTATTTACAGGGGGACGTGACGCCACCTGTAGGGTCCGGTAAGGTGGTACCGGCGCTGCCAGCCGGCCGCTGAGGTGATGGAGGGGGCAGCAAAGTGTGGTACAGCTCCCCACAGGTGGAGCTCTACCTCAGGGCAGCAAAAAGGAAGATGGTGAAGGAGAGCAGTGAAGGAGGAAGATGGTGGGTTATAGCCGATGAACAGTCACACATACACACAGGGATAGTTGTTCCGGTACCTTTTACTGGTAGTAACAAAACAGGTACAGTTCTGAGTAATAACCGGGTCCCTGGTGCAATTTAGGATCAACTCCTTAGAAAGATATGAGGCCTCCTGTATCTCTATTCTTTCTCTTGAGGATGAGTCTTGCCTGAGTTTGAGCTCTCCAATTCTCTATTGTCTAAAACTAACAATCAGGCCCTTCTGCGGGAACCCGGTTTATCCTGTGGCCCCTGGTCCTCTGTTTGGTTAGTTTTTAATGTCTCTATTCTCTTCCTTCAGGGTTAAACTTCTCCTGAAATTGCTGGGCTTTTACTGTGGCTATACAAGCCCACAGCATCGGACTCCAGTGTCCGTTTGTCCTCAAGGGGGAATATCTTTTAATCCCTCTTCTTATTCCCTACCTCTTCTCCTTGCCTCCGGCCCCTTCCCTGGGGTGTGAACAGCTGACAAAATGGTTCCTTCTGGTCCTGGCATCTGTCTTTTCCAGAGACCAGCAGCTCAGCCTCCTCCTCTTTCCTCTCCTCACACGAACTAACTCCCTAGCAACTGTCTCCTAGGACCAACTGTCTCCTCCTCTCAGCCTGGATCTCATTAAAGGGGAACTGACTTAATGCAGCCAGTACAGCTCCCCCTTCAGGTCTGGAGTGGAAGGTGTTGTGTGCTGAACAAACCAAGGTGTCAATCCTTCCTTGCACCAGTGCAACCTGTGGCAATCCCCGCAGGGGTGCCACATCTGTATTTGTCAGCACTAAGGATATCATTAACCTTGACCAAACCCCCAACACCTTTTGCTTAAATACAGCCCCAAAATGGCAAGAAACCTGATACATCGTTATCTACAGACACTCATTATTCATTATCGCTAGAAGTCCCAGAGAGGGGTCATTTAACATTTCTACTTTTGGAACCCAGAGACTGGTCAAATGACCTGAAGGATTTTAGCTAATATCCTCTAATCACCGTCTTTTGTTTTGTAATTAAGGCCATTACTGTCACACCACAGAAGGTTGTTGTGTTCCAGTGAGTTAGTCATTTAGCTTCTAGTTAGTTCTATTCAGTTTGGACTAAGGGTCATTTGACCCTCTTTCGGGACTTCAGGGGGGAGCTCAAAATTTCTGGGACTTCTAGTGTTATTGTACTTCTTTCAAACTCTTTGGCAACTATATGTTAAATGGAATCTGTCAGGTCAAAAATCCATAGGTAACTGACATAATTTTCTAATTCCTTTCTCTAAGCTCTCTCTGTTCATGTATTTCTATTATTTATACTTCCCTTCCTATCCTGTGTAAACATCACAATAAAAGATTAATTCCATCTGTCAATCACAGTGAGTTCTCTGCTGCCCACTCCCCAAAGAATGAATAATTCATGCATCATTACACAGCCCTGCCCTCCTGTGATCTGTTATGCTGTGGTACTCATTGCAGACAGAGGAGAAGGGAGAGGGGAGGAGGTGTGTGCTCTTGATCTTAGCTGCAGTTCTGAGATCTTTATTCATTGTGTGTATCTGAGGCCTGTGTGTAGTGTGTGCTGGAGATATTTATATATGTTTATATGAACATTTGATAATTTGCTCAGCAGATACACACATAACATGTATGTAGGAAAACCAATCTTCATTTAAACACATAGAAATATGTTACAGACATCACACAGTGCAGGACAAAACACAGAGGGGAGGGACAAAACACCAGCTTGGATAGGCATGAATATTTAAATAACATGTATGCAGCCGGACTAATCAGCAGTGAAAGTAATGGAGAGGAATAATGCACTAGCTGCCTACAGGGTGTGAAAATGCTTATAGCAAGGAAACTACACAGGTGCAATAATGATTTTACATGTGTTTTAAAAAAATTAAAAGAAAAAGGTGCACTCACCCATATCAGACTTTATGCACACAGACTTTTAATTAACGGTCGAAAGTTAATCACAGCAGGGAGGGAGGAGAAGGAACAGACAACAAGTCGTTTCGCGCTTTTCTTAACGCTTCCACTGGTCCCCATTTTTACATATATACACAAATCATTAGCTTTGTTTCCTTGTAGAAGCTGTGTTTTTTATCCACAAATAACCAATGAAGATCACTTCTGACCAAACATTTGCAAACAGTACATGGATGTAGCTGGTTCCCACTGGTTGTTATTAGTACTGAGCTGATGGCACTGCCAGACATCTTCTTTTTGATGAGAACGTAAGCATGATGTATCTAATTTGCAGCACTACTTTTTTTGGCCAACTACTGCAACAAAGGTCCTGTCCTCAATGTTACCAATTTCAACGTATCTTTGATAATGAACAAATACAGTCAGATACTTATTCATCATACCCTTGGAAAGGCATCTGAGTGGCCCCTAATTTATTCTGCAGCAAGACACAGACCGCAACTATACAGTCCAATGTCATTAAGAACTATCTACAGCTTAATGTAGAAGAAAGAGTCCTGGGGGTGATTATATGTCCCTACAGAAACTTGATCTCAACATCACCGAGCCTGTCAGGGATTGCATCAACAGATAGAAGTGTTTGCACAGGCCTCATACTCAGAAAATCTGTGGTTTGTTCTCCAAGATATTTGGAACAACCTCTATCAGTTCCTTCAAAACTATATGCAGGTGTACCCAGAAGACCCAGAAGATATGAGTGCTTGAAAGCAAAGGCCGGTCACTCCCAAATATTGGATGGTGATTAATTAATTTATAAATATAAACGTATGATTTTGAAAGCATTCTTACTTTGCAGCATTTTTCCTATACCTACCTACGACTTACCACAGGACTATATATATATATATATATAGACTTAGGTACAGTATATATGTAAAATTCATAATTAAGTTTTATGTTAAGTTACATCTTGTTTTTCTCAACTGTCACATGCGTTAAGTATTACCATATATACCTACATATATACAAACATACAGTGAAGGAAATAAGTATTTGATCCCTTGTTGATTTTGTAAAGTTTGCCCACTGACAAAGACATGAACAGTCTATAATTTTAAGGGTAGCTTAATTTTAACAGTAAGAGATAGAATATTAAAAGATAGAATCCAGAAAATTACATTGTCTAAATTATATAAATGTTATGATGAAGATTTAGAAGAGAGAAATAAGTATTTGATCCCCTACCAAACATTAAGAGTTCAGGCTCCCACAGACCAGTTAGATGCTCCTAATCAACTCATTACCTGCATTAAAGACAGCTGTCTTACATTGTCACCTGTATGAAAGACTCTGTCCACACACTCAATTAATCAGTCAGACTCTGTAGATCTCTACAGCATGGGCAAGACCAAAGAGCTTTCTAAGGATGTCAGGGAAAGATCCTAGACCTGCACAAGACTGGAATGGGCTACAAAACCATAAGTAACATGCTAGGGTGATAAGAAGACAACTGTCGTTGCAATAGTAAGAAAATGGCAGAACTACAAAATGAATGTCAATCGACATCTATCTAGGGCTCAATGCTAAATCTGATGGGGTAACCAGGATCATGAGGAAGGTGAGAGATCAGCCTAAAACTACATGGGGGAACTTGTAAATGATCTCAAGGCAGCTGGGATCACTTTCACCAAGAAACCTATTGGTAACACATTAAAATCCTGAAGTGCCTGCAATGTCCCGCTGCTCAAGAAGGCACATGTGCAGGTCCATCTGACGTTTGCCAATGAACACCTTGGTGATTCTGAGAGTGATTGGGAGAAGGTGCTGTGGTCAGATGAGACAATAATTGATCTCTTTGGCATTAACTTAACTCGCCGTGTTTGGAGGAAAAGAAATGCTGCCTTTGTCCCAAAGAACACCATCCCCAGAGTCAAGCATGGCAGTGGAAATATTATGTTTTGGGGGTGTTTCTCTGCTAAGGGCCCAGGACTACATCACAGCATCAATGGATGCGGATGGAGTCATGTAACGTAAAATCCTGAGTGACAACCTCCTTCCCTCTACCAGGACATTAAAAATAGGTCATGGCTGGGTTTTCCAGCATGACAGTGACCCAAAACATACAGCCAAACCAAAGAAGTGGCTCAAAAAGAAGCCCATTAAGGTCATGGAGTGACCCAGCCAATCTCCAGACTTAATCCCATTGAAAATGTATGGAGGGAGGTGAAGCTCCAAGTTGCCAAACAACAGCCTCAAATCTTAATAATTTAGAGATAATCTGCAAAGAGGAGTGGACCAAAATTCCTCCTGACATGTACGCAAAGCTCAACATTAACTGCAAGAAACGTCCTGACTGCTGTGCTGCCAACAAGGGTTTTGCCACTAAGTCTTGTTTTCAAGTGGGATCAAATACTTATTTCTCTCTTCAAAATGCTAATTGAATTAAATAATTGAGACAATGTGATTTTCTGGATTTTATTTTTGTTATTTTGTCTTTCACTGTGAAAATGAACCTACCCTTATAATTATAGACTGTTCATGTCTTTGTCAGTGGGAAACTTACAAAATCAGCAAGGGATCAAATACTTATTTCCTTCACTGTGCACGCTTAATTCTTAAATGATTTGACAGGTTTATCTGAATTAGATTATATGATAGATGAGCAGCATATCTACCATGCAATGGCTGCTATATGTATTATTTTATTTTAAGGTATAATTGCTCATACATGTATTTGTGTGTTATATATAATTACATCTAAATAAGAATAGAACAATCCCCATTGTGCATATCAGCATCTGAACCTTTAATCATATTATAATATGATGTCTGCCTGCGGTAATAGTCTATGTCTACACCATTTCAGGCCTTCTATTTAAATACAGAACGAGTGGGTGGAATACAGATATATTCATGTATGATTGTGCACGATTGCAGAGCACCAATGAAGCTTTTGATCTCTCCGAAAAGTACAGTTAAAGTGTTTAACACTCATCCTTTGAATGTATGCACTGTGCTTTTTCAAAAGGGTCTTTTTCTACATTCTGCCACTGGTCCCATCATTTTAATTTGCTGGCTAATTAATTTCCGTACCCCTCTTTGGAGTGAGATGAATTGACATAAATGAGGATTCCTTTTCAACTGTAGCTCGCACCTTTAATCTGTGATATGCCCTTTCGCTATGAAGACGTCACCTAGATGGCTTTCTCTCTGTTGTTGCTATCTAAGTTTGAGAACAGAATAATGAGTTTAATAGGTGAATAAAAGGTTCTGCAAGTTTTCCATGCACATACAAAAAGGGAAAATGAGAAACCATTTTAGCATGCTACCTTTAATCTAGCCCATTCTGCTGCTAATAAGTGTAAATTATCATGCCCTATCTTCTAGGCCCTTTAGACTGTATAATGCCTCTTCTATTTAATATCATCTTTAATCTGCCGGTACCAGCCGCCTTGACTCCTTAGAGGATTCTGGTAAAAGCCATGTTGAAGTTTAGTTTTTGTGCACAGGCTTACAGTATTAGAGATATGATTTTTTTTTCTTATATTTATTTTTCATATTAAATTATTTACTTTTTTTTCCACAAAACTGATAGGAAACAAGGACAACTTCGAGGTTAGTTATGACAAATGATACAAAGATTTACCGTCAATGTGTTCACCTTGGGAAGAGCCACGTGACACATTTGTATAAGTAGTACATATTAATGAGACAAAAAAAGAGTAAACAGCTAAAAAGTCAAAAGTATCAATCCCTCCTTGGTTTATGATTCCATTCAAGGGGACATTAAAGGGTTGTCACCTTTCAGGAGATATTGGTCCTTGAGTGCGATTTGGTAGAGAAAAACAAATAAGTGGAGATATAGTCACCATCGCTGGGTCCATTATGGAGTCTCTTCCGCCATCCCCAGTATCTGGCATTGGTTGTAGCACTGACTTCACATTGACAGCATAGTAGCTGTCACCGCTGAGACGATGCCAGCATCTAGGGGAATCTAAGTGCTTTTACTTTGCTGGGGGGCAAACATAGGAGTTGAGAAGAGATTGCCCAAGTAGTCAACAACCCCTTTAAATGCCCGGTCATTTTCAGTTTTGCTCTTTTTACCCTCCTCTTCTTCCAAAGGCAATGCAGTTTTTATTTTGACACTGTCGTTTGAGGGCTTGACTTGTGTGGGCCAAGTTGAACTTTTGAATGACACCATTAATTTTACAGTATTAATTACATAGTTACGTAGGTTGAAAAAGGACCTAGGTCAATCAAGTTCAACCTTCCTCCATCTTTTATACATTTTTATCACTTTGTAATTTATATCTGACAATATTATGTGCACTGAGGAAATCATCCAGCTCTTTTTTAATAGCTGTTAGTATCTGCTTATGTATAGAAATAAGTCTGCTCACCCCTTCTCAGTTGAGGTGCTCAGAAAAAATTGGTATCAAGAATAAAGATTATTTCTGTCACACTCAGAGTGAAAAAATGAAGTCTAAGTTCAATTCATGTGAAGCAAAATTTTGTTTATTTGGTCCTGATCTCACAAGGAATGCTGTATATCCACAACGTTTCGGCGATACATGCCTTGATCACGTAACAGCTAATTCCAATGTCATAAAAACAAAGATACAGAACATGTATTAATATAGTCAAAAGACTTATAATCAAATGATTGCAAGTAGCAAATCAAAAAACAACATTTATAGCCTAACACTTTCTTAGTTAAACATGTTAATTTCTCTTTCATTAACAAACCATAATGTAATCTATAGAAGCAAATAAATCATCCAAGGTGAAAAAACAATGGTGTGTGTATACACAGACACATGGATGACACACTAATGGTAAACACAGACACATGGATGACACACTAATGGTAAACACAGACACATGGATGACACACTAATGGTAAACACAGACACATGGATGACACACTAATGGTAAACACAGACACATGGATGACACACTGATGGTAAACACAGACACATGGATGACACACTGATGGTAAACACAGACACATGGATGACACACTAATGGTAAACACAGACACATGGATGACACACTAATGGTAAACACAGACACATGGATGACACACTGATGGTAAACAACACGAGACACATGTGAAACGACACTGAATGGTAAACACAGACACATGGATGACACACTGGAATGGTATGAACACGAGGACAACATGGATGACACACTGATGGTAAACACAGACACATGGATGACACACTGATGGTAAACGACATGGATACACATATGGAAAAGACACATTGAATATGGTAAGCACAGATACATGGATGACACACTATGGTATACACAGACACATGGATGATACGCTGATGGTAAACACGGACACATGGATGACACACTAATGGTAAACACAGACACATGGATGACACACTGATGGTAAACACAGACACATGGAAGACACACTGATGGTAAACACAGACACATGGAAGACACACTGATGGTAAACACAGACACATGGATGACACACTGATGGTAAACACAGACACATGGATGACACGCTGATGGTAAACACAGACACATGGATGACACGCTGATGGTAAACACAGACACATGGAAGACACACTGATGGTAAACACAGACACATGGATGACACACTAATGGTAAACACAGACACATGGATGACACACTGATGGTAAACACAGACACATGGATGACACACTGATGGTAAACACAGACACATGGATGACACACTGATGGTAAACACAGACACATGGATGACACACTGATGGTAAAACACAGACACATGGATGACACCTGATGGTAAACACAGACACATGGATGACACACTGATGGTAAACACAGACACATGGATGACACGTGATGGTAAACACAGACACATGGAAGACACACTGATGGTAAACACAGACACATGGATGACACACTGATGGTAAACACAGATACATGGATGTCACACTGATGGTAAACACAGACACATGGATGACACACTGATGGTTAGCACAGACTACATGGATGACACACTGATGGTAAACACAGACACATGGATGACACACTGATGGTAAACACAGACACATGGATGTCACACTAATGGTAAACACAAGACACATGGATGACACGCTGATGGTAAACACAGACACATGGATGACACACTAATGGTAAACACAGACACATGGATGACACACTGATGGTAAACACAGACACATGGATGACACACTGATGGTAAGCACAGATACATGGATGACACACTAATGGTAAACACAGACACATGGATGACACACTGATGATAAACACGGACACATGGATGACACACTAATGGTAAACACAGACACATGGATGACACACTGATGGTAAACACAGACACATGGATGAAACACTAATGGTAAACACAGACACATGGATGACACACTGATGGTAAACACAGACACATGGATGACACACTAATGGTAAACACAGACACATGGATGACACACTGACGGTAAACACAGACACATGGATGACACACTGATGGTAAACACAGACACATGGATGACACACTGATGGTAAACACAGACACATGGATGACACGCTGATGGTAAACACAGACACATGGATGACACACTAATGGTAAACACAGACACATGGATGACACACTGATAGTAAACACAGACACATGGATGACACACTAATGGTAAACACAGACACATGGATGACACGCTGATGGTAAACACAGACACATGGATGACACACTGATGGTAAACACAGACACATGGATGACACACTGATGGTAAACACAGACACATGGATGACACACTAATGTAAACACAGACACATGGATGACACACTGATGGTTAAAACAGACACATGTAAGACACACTGATGGTAAACAAGACACATGGATGACACACTGATGGTAAACACAGACACATGGATGACACCTGATGTAAACACAGACACATGGAAGACACACTGATGGTAAAACAGACACATGGATGACACATGATGTAAAACAAACACTTGGATGACACATGATGTAATACAGACACATGGATGACACACTGATGGTAAACACAGACACATGGGTGTCACATATGATAAACACGGAACATGGATGACACACTGATGTAAACACAGACACATGGATGACACTGATGGTAAACACAGACACATGGATCACACGCTGATGGTAAACACAGAACACATGGATGACATGCTGATGGTAAACACAGACACATGGATGACACACTGATTGTAAACAAGACACATGGATGACACTCTAATGGTAAACACAGACACATGGATGACACACTGATGTAAACAGAGACACACATGGATGACACACTGATGGTAAACACAGACACATGGATGACACACTGATGGTAAACACAGACACATGGATGACACACTGATGGTAAACACAGACACATGGATGACACACTGATGGTAAACACAGACACATGGATGACACACTGATGGTAAACACAGACACAAGGATGACACAGCTGAATGGTAAACACAGACATGGATGACACACTGATGGTAAACACAGACACATGGATGACACACTGATGGTAAACACAGACACATGGATGACACACTGATGGTAAACACAGACACATGGATCACACTGATGGTAAACACAGACACATGGATGACACACTGATGGTAAACACAGACTACATGGATGACACACTGATGGTAAAACAGACACATGGATGACACACTGATGGTAAACACAGACACATGGATGACACACTGATGGTAAACACAGACACATGGATGACACACTGATGGTAAACACAGACACATGGATGACACCTGATGGTAAACACAGACACATGGATGACACACTGATGGTAAACACAGACACATGGATGACACACTGATGGTAAACACAGACACATGGATGACACACTAATGGTAAACACAGACACATGGATGACACACTGATGGTTAAAACAGACACATGGAAGACACACTGATGGTAAACACAGACACATGGATGACACACTGATGGTAAACACAGACACATGGATGACACCTGATGGTAAACACAGACACATGGAATGACACACTGATGGTAAACACAGACACATGGATGACACACTGATGGTAAAAACAAGACACATGGATGACACACTGATGGTAAAAACAGACACATGGATGACACACTGATGGTAAACACAGACACATGGTGTCACACTCATGGTAAACACGACACATGGATGACACACTGATGGTAAACACAGACACATGGATGACACTGATGGTAAACACAGACACATGGATGACACGCTGATGGTAAACACAGACACATGGATGACACTATGGTAAACACAGACACATGGATGACACACTGATTGTAAACAGGACACATGGATGACACCTATGGTAAACACAGACACATGGATGACACACTGATGTAAACAAGACACATGGTGACACCTGATGGTAAACACAGACACATGGAGACACACTGATGGTAAACACAGACACATGGATGACACACTGATGGAAAACAAACACATGGATGACACTGATGGTAAAAACAGACACATGGATGACACACTGATGTAAACACAGACACAAGGATGACACTATGGTAAACACAAGACACATGGATGACACTGATGGTAAACACAGACACATGGATACACACTGATGGTAAGCACAGATACATGGATGACACACTAATGGTAAACACAGACACATGGATGACACGCTGATGGTAAACACAGACACATGGATGACACACTGATGGTAAACACAGACACATGGATGACACGCTGATGGTAAACACAGACACATGGATGACACACTATGGTAAACACAGACACATGGATGACACACTGATAGTAAACACAGACACATGGATGACACACTAATGGTAAACACAGACACATGGATGACACGTGATGGTAAACACAGACACATGGATGACACACTGATGGTAAACACAGACACATGGATGACACACTGATGGTAAACACAGACACATGGATGACACACTAATGGTAAAACACAGACACATGGATGACACACTGATGGTTAACACAGACACATGTAAGACACACTGATGGTAAACAGAGACACATGGATGACACACTGATGGTAAACACGACACATGGATGACACGCTGATGGTAAACACAGACACATGGAAGACACACTGATGGTAAACACAGACACATGGATGACACACTGATGGTAAACACAGATACATGGATGACACACTGATGTCAAACAGAGACACATAGATGACACACTGATGGTAAACACAGACACATGGATGACACACTGATGTCAAACAGAGACACATAGAGACACCACTGATGGTAAACACAGACACATGGATGACACACTGATGGTAAAAACTGACACATGGATGACATGCTGATGGTAAGAGCAGACAGATGGATGACACACTGATGGTAAACACAGACACATGGATGACACGCTGATGGTAAACACAGACACATGGATGACACAGCTGATGGTAAACACAGACACATGGGTGACACACTGATGGTAAACACAGACACATGGATGACACACTGATGGTAAACACAGACACATGGATGACACGCTGATGGTAAACACAGACACATGGATGACACACTGATGGTAAACACAGATACATGGATGACACACTGATGGTAAACACAGACACATGGATGACACACTGATGGTAAACACAGACACATGGATGTCACACTGATGGTAAACACAGACACATGGATGACACACTGATGGTAAACACAGATACATGGATGACACACTGATGGTAAACACAGACACATGGATGACACACTGATGGTAAACACAGACACATGGATGACACACTGATGGTAAACACAGACACATGGATGACACGCTGATGGTAAACACAGACACATGGATGACACACTGATGGTAAACACAGACACATGGATGACACACTGATGGTAAACACAGACACATGGATGACACACTGATGGTAAACACAGATACATGGATGACACGCTGATGGTAAACACAGACACATGGATGACACGCTGATGGTAAACACAGACACATGGATGACACGCTGATGGTAAACACAGACACATGGATGACACGCTGATGGTAAACACAGACACATGGATGACACGCTGATGGTAAACACAGACACATGGATGACACACTGATGGTAAGAACAGACACATGGATGACACACTGATGGTAAACATAGACACATGGATGACACACTGATGGTAAACACAGACACATGCATGACACACTGATGGTAAACACAGACACATGGATGACACGCTGATGGTAAACACAGACACATGGATGACACACTGATGGTAAACACAGACACATGGATGACACACTGACGGTAAACACAGATACATGGATGTCACGCTGATGGTAAAAACAGACACATGGATGACACACTGATGGTACACACAGACACATGGATGACACACTTCCATGTTCTTCCTTTATGGTGTTACACTTTGGCTCTCAGGGTGTCTCGGCTTGGGGGATCTGTTCCTGTACCTACTCACTCATGCCAGGAACATGAACCGGTGTTCTCTGTGTCTTCCTGACTAAGCCCCCCCCAACTTATTATTCCTAGGATTTTAGTCTAGTTCCTCCACCCCTTTCCTGGGTTTTCCTCTTTTCTCTCCACCCTCCACCTAGCTCCCCCCTCTAACCCTTGCCTGACATAGAGTACTAGGTCTAGGGATGTAGGGATATGTAGGGTGTTGGTGTGGGGTGACTAGCTTACCTGTCCCTTCACCTTCTGTTGCCACAAGTCTGCAGGGGCGCAACTCATGGATAAAACAGACACACAGATGACACACTAATGGTAAACACAGACACATGGATGACACACTGATGGTAAACAGAGACACATGGATGACACACTGATGGTAAACACAGACACATGGATGACACTAATGGTAAACACAGACACATGGATGACACGCTGATGGTAAACACAGACACATGGATGACACACTGATGGTAAACACAGACACATGGATGACACGCTGATGGTAAACACAGACACATGGATGACACACTAATGGTAAACACAGACACATGGATGACACACTGATAGTAAAACACAGACACATTGGATGACACACTAATGGTAAACACAGACACATGGATGACACGCTGATGGTAAACACAGACACATGGATGACACACGATGGTAAAAACTGACACATGGATGACACACTGATGGTAAACACAGACACATGGATGACACACTAATGGTAAACACAGACACATGGATGACACACTGATGGTTAACACAGACACATGTAAGACACACTGATGGTAAACAGAGACACATGGATGACACACTGATGGTAAACACAGACACATGGATGACACGCTGATGGTAAAACACAGACACATGGATGACACACTGATGGTAAAACAGACACATGGATGACACACATGGATGACACTAATGGTAAACACAGACACATGGATGACACACTGATGGTAAACAGAGACACATGGATGACACACTGATGGTAAACACAGACACATGGATGACACACTGATGGTAAACCAGACACATGGATGACACACTGATGGTAAACACAGACACATGGATGACACACTGATGGTAAACACAGACACATGGATGACACGCTGATGGTAAACACAGATGCATGGATGACATGCTGATGGTAAACACAGACACATGGATGACACACTGATGGTAAACACAGACACATGGATGACACACTGATGGTAAAACAAACACTTGGATGACACACTGATGGTAAAAACAGACACATGGATGACACACTGATGGTAAACACAGACACATGGATGACACAGTGATGGTAAAAACTGACACATGGATGACACACTGATGGTAAACACAGACACATGGATGACACACCAATGGTAAACACAGACACATGGATGACACGCTGATGGTAAACACAGACACAATGGATGACACGCTAATGGTAAAACACAGACACATGGATGACACGCTGATGGTAAACACAGACACATGGATGACAACGCTGATGGTAAAAACTGACACATGGATGACATGCTGATGGTAAGAGCAGACAGATGGATGACACACTGATGGTAAACACAGACACATGGATGACACACTGATGGTTAAAACAGACACATGTACCCTTGGAAAGAGAAATGTACATGATGTAACACAGGAGCACTATGGAAACAGAACAGAGAAATATGGAACACAGCAAGGATGCACTGTGTAAAAACATGGATGACACACGTGGAAACAGACACTGATACACTATGTACAGAACATGTGCCATATGTAACACACATGGATGACACTATGGTAAACACAGACACATGGATGACACTGATGGTAAACACAGACACATGGATGACACCTGATGGTAAACACAGACACATGATGACACTGATGGTAAACCAGACACATGGATGACACTGATGTAAACAGACATGGATGACACACTATGTAAACACAGACACAGGATGACACCTGATGTAAACAAGACATGGTGACACTGATGGTAAACAAGACACATGGATGACACACTGATGGTAAACACAGACACATGGATGACACACTGATGGTAAACACAGACACATTGGATGACACACTGATGGTAAACACAGACACATGGATGACACACTGATGGTAAACACAGACACATGGATGACACAGCTGATGGTAAAACACTGACACATGGATGACACACTGATGGTAAACACAGACACATATACACACATTGAACTGATGACACGCTGATGGTAAAAACAGACACATGGATGACACGCTGATGGTAAACACAGACACATGGATGACACGCTGATGGTAAACACAGACACATGGATGACACTGCGATGGTAAAAAACAGACACATGGATGACACACTGATGGTAAAACAGACACATGGATGACACACGATGGTAAACACAGACACATGGATGACACACTGATGGTAAAACAGACACATGGATGACACACTGATGGTAAACACAGACACATGATGACACGAGCTATGGTAAACACAGACACATGATGACACGCTATGGAAAACAGACACATAGCACACTGATGGTAAACACAGACACATGGATGACACACTGATGGTAAGAAAACAAACACTTGGATGACACACTGATGGTAAACAACAGACACATGGATGACACCTGATGGTAAACACAGACACATGGATGCACGCTCATGGTAAACACAGACACATGGATGACACACTGATGGTAAACACAGACACATGGATGACACACTGATGGTAAACACAGACACATGGATGACACGCTGATGGTAAAACACAGACACATGGATGACATGCTGATGGTAAACACAGACACATGGATGACACACTGATGGTAAACAAAGACACATGGATGACACACTGAATGGTAAACACAGACACATGGATGACACACTGATTGTAAACACAGACAACATGGATGAACACTGATGGTAAACACAGACACATGGATGTCACACTGATGGTAAACACGAAACACATGGATGACACACTGATGGTAAACACAGACACATGGATGACACACTGATGGTAAACACAGACACATGGATGACACACTGATGGTAAGACACAGACACATGGATGACACCTGATGGTAAACACAGACACATGGATGACACACTGATGGTAAACACAGACACATGGATGACACGCTGATGGTAAACACAGACACATGGATGACACACTGATGGTAAAACACAGACACAGGATGAACACGCTGATGGTAAACACAGACACATGGATGACACACGATGGTAAAAACAAACATTGGATGACACACTAATGGTAAAAACAGACACATGGATGACACACTGATGGTAAACACAGACACATGGATGACACACTGATGGTAAAACACAGACACATGGATGACACACTGATGTAAACACAGACACATGAATGAACACTGATGGTAAACACAGACACATGGATGACACACTGATGGTAAACAAGACACATGGATGACACGCTGATGTAAGCACAGATACATGGATGACACACTGAATGGTAAACACAGACACATGGATGACACGCTGATGGTAAACACAGACACATGGATGACACAGCTGATGGTAAACACAGACACATGGATGACACACTGATGGATAACACAGACACATGGATGACACACTGATGGTAAACACAGACACATGGATGACACCTGATGGTAAAACAAGACACATGGATGACACACTGATGGTAAAACAAGAACATGGATGACACACTGATGGTAACACAAACACATGGATGACACACTGATGGTAAACACAGACACATGGATGACACCTGATGGTAAACACAGACACATGGATGAGACGACTGATGGTAAACACAGACACATGGATGTCACACTGATGGTAAACACAGATAACATGGATGACACACTGATGGTAAACACAGACACATGGATGACACACTGATGGTAAACACAGACACATGGATGACACACTGATGGTAAGAACAGACACATGATGACACACTGATGGTAAACATAGACACATGGATGACACCTGATGGTAAACACAGAACATGGATGACACCTGATGGTAAACACAGACACATGGATGACACGCTGATGGTAAACACAGACACATGGATGACACGCTATGGTAAACACAGACACATGGATGACACACTGATGGTAAAACAGACACATGGATGACACACTGATGGTAAACATAGACACATGGATGACACACTGATGGTAAACCACAGACACATGGATGACAACACTGATGGTAAACACAGACACATGGATGACACACTGATAGTAAACACAGACACATGGATGACACACTGATGTTAAACACAGACACATGGATGACACCATGATGGTAAACACAGACACATGGATGACACACTGATGGTAACACAGAACATGGATGACACACTAATGGTAAACACAGACACATGGATGACACACTGATGGTAAACACAGACACATGGAAGACACACTGATGGTTAAACACAGACACATGGATGACACACTGATGGTAAACAAGACACATGGATGACACACTGATGTAAACACAGACACATGGATGACACGCTGATGGTAAACACAGACACATGGATGACACACTGATGGTAAACACAGATACATGGATGACACACTGATGGTAAACACAGACACATGGATGACACACTGATGGTAAACACAGACACATGGATGTCAAACTGATGGTAAACACAGACACATGGATGACACACTGATGGTAAACACAGATACATGGATGACACACTGATGGTAAACACAGACACATGGATGACACACTGATGGTAAACACAGACACATGGATGACACACTGATGGTAAACACAGACACATGGATGACACGCTGATGGTAAACACAGACACATGGATGACACACTGATGGTAAACACAGACACATGGATGACACACTGATGGTAAACACAGACACATGGATGACACACTGATGGTAAACACAGATACATGGATGACACGCTGATGGTAAACACAGACACATGGATGACACGCTGATGGTAAACACAGACACATGGATGACACGCTGATGGTAAACACAGACACATGGATGACACGCTGATGGTAAACACAGACACATGGATGACACACTGATGGTAAGAACAGACACATGGATGACACACTGATGGTAAACATAGACACATGGATGACACACTGATGGTAAACACAGACACATGCATGACACACTGATGGTAAACACAGACACATGGATGACACGCTGATGGTAAACACAGACACATGGATGACACACTGATGGTAAACACAGACACATGGATGACACACTGACGGTAAACACAGATACATGGATGTCACGCTGATGGTAAAAACAGACACATGGATGACACACTGATGGTACACACAGACACATGGATGACACACTTCCATGTTCTTCCTTTATGGTGTTACACTTTGGCTCTCAGGGTGTCTCGGCTTGGGGGATCTGTTCCTGTACCTACTCACTCATGCCAGGAACATGAACCGGTGTTCTCTGTGTCTTCCTGACTAAGCCCCCCCCCAACTTATTATTCCTAGGATTTTAGTCTAGTTCCTCCACCCCTTTCCTGGGTTTTCCTCTTTTCTCTCCACCCTCCACCTAGCTCCCCCCTCTAACCCTTGCCTGACATAGAGTACTAGGTCTAGGGATGGAGGGATATGTAGGGTGTTGGTGTGGGGTGACTAGCTTACCTGTCCCTTCACCTTCTGTTGCCACAAGTCTGCAGGGGCGCAACTCATGGATAAAACAGACACACAGATGACACACTAATGGTAAACACAGACACATGGATGACACACATGATGGTAAACAGAGACACATGGATGACACACTGATGGTAAACACAGACACATGGATGACACACTGATGGTAAACCCAGACACATGGATGACACACTGATGGTAAACACAGACACATGGATGACACACTGATGGTAAACACAGACACATGGATGACACGCTGAT
This sequence comes from Allobates femoralis, assembly GCA_033576535.1. Lineage (NCBI taxonomy): Eukaryota > Metazoa > Chordata > Amphibia > Anura > Aromobatidae > Allobates > Allobates femoralis. The sequence continues at coordinate 73,263,369 of JARQOC010000001.1, read as the reverse complement.
GGTAAACACAGATGCATGGATGACATGCTGATGGTAAACACAGACACATGGATGACACACTGATGGTAAACACAGACACATGGATGACACACTGATGGTAAAAACAAACACTTGGATGACACACTGATGGTAAAAACAGACACATGGATGACACACTGATGGTAAACACAGACACATGGATGACACAGTGATGGTAAAAACTGACACAATGGATGACACACTGATGGTAAACACAGACACATGGATGACACACCAATGGTAAACACAGACACATGGATGACACGCTGATGGTAAACACAGACACATGGATGACACGCTAATGGTAAACACAGACACATGGATGACACGCTGATGGTAAACACAGACACATGGATGACACGCTGATGGTAAAAACTGACACATGGATGACATGCTGATGGTAAGAGCAGACAGATGGATGACACACTGATGGTAAACACAGACACATGGATGACACGCTGATGGTAAACACAGACACATGGATGACACGCTGATGGTAAACACAGACACATGGGTGACACACTGATGGTAAACACAGACACATGGATGACACACTGATGGTAAACACAGACACATGGATGACACGCTGATGGTAAACACAGACACATGGATGACACACTGATGGTAAACACAGATACATGGATGACACACTGATGGTAAACACAGACACATGGATGACACACTGATGGTAAACACAGACACATGGATGTCACACTGATGGTAAACACAGACATATGGATGACACACTGATGGTAAACACAGATACATGGATGACACACTGATGGTAAACACAGACACATGGATGACACACTGATGGTAAACACAGACACATGGATGACACACTGATGGTAAACACAGACACATGGATGACACGCTGATGGTAAACACAGACACATGGATGACACACTGATGGTAAACACAGACACATGGATGACACACTGATGGTAAACACAGACACATGGATGACACACTGATGGTAAACACAGATACATGGATGACACGCTGATGGTAAACACAGACACATGGATGACACGCTGATGGTAAACACAGACACATGGATGACACGATGATGGTAAACACAGACTCATGGATGACACGCTGATGGTAAACACAGACACATGGATGACACACTGATGGTAAGAACAGACACATGGATGACACACTGATGGTAAACATAGACACATGGATGACACACTGATGGTAAACACAGACACATGCATGACACACTGATGGTAAACACAGACACATGGATGACACGCTGATGGTAAACACAGACACATGGATGACACACTGATGGTAAACACAGACACATGGATGACACACTGACGGTAAACACAGATACATGGATGTCACGCTGATGGTAAAAACAGACACATGGATGACACACTGATGGTAAACACAGACACATGGATGACACACTTCCATGTTCTTCCTTTATGGTGTTACACTTTGGCTCTCAGGGTGTCTCGGCTTGGGGGATCTGTTCCTGTACCTACTCACTCATGCCAGGAACATGAACCGGTGTTCTCTGTGTCTTCCTGACTAAGCCCCCCCCCAACTTATTATTCCTAGGATTTTAGTCTAGTTCCTCCACCCCTTTCCTGGGTTTTCCTCTTTTCTCTCCACCCTCCACCTAGCTCCCCCCTCTAACCCTTGCCTGACATAGAGTACTAGGTCTAGGGATGGAGGGATATGTAGGGTGTTGGTGTGGGGTGACTAGCTTACCTGTCCCTTCACCTTCTGTTGCCACAAGTCTGCAGGGGCGCAACTCATGGATAAAACAGACACACAGATGACACACTAATGGTAAACACAGACACATGGATGACACACTGATGATGAATAAAGGTACATTGATGACACACAAGCAATAGCTGTTCTTTTCTCACTTCCTCTGGGTGTATGCAATTTGTCTGAAGGTGTGAAGAGCGGAGCGGCTGCTGATGTTTAGACTTAACATATTACATGAGTCCTGAGAAGGGGCAGTCACACCATGGGAAAGGTGCCGACAACTGAGATGAGAGTTAAGGGGGTGTCACACGCGTCAATGTCGTCAGCGAGATGATCGCTGACGACATTGACGGCTGATTGCTGGTGAGCTGTCACACAGACAGACTCACCAGCGATCAATTGACCAGTGACATCATGGAAACGATTTAAATATCGTTTCCACGATGTCCTGCTCCCGCTGCCAGCCTGCTGGAAGCGGGAGCAGGCTGGTCTCCAAGGTAAACTGCGGGTAACTAGGCAGCGCGCGCTGCCTAGATACCCGACTGTGTACCTTAGTTACCAGCCTCCTCCGCTCACCCGGTGAGCGGAGCAGGCTGGTAACTAAGGTACACAGTCGGGTATCTAGGCAGCGCGCGCTGCCTAGTTACCCGCAGTGTACCTTAGTTACCAGCCTCCTCCGCTCACCGGGTGAGCGGAGGAGGCTGGTAACTAAGGTACACGTCGGGTATCTAGGCAGCGCGCGCTGCCTAGTTACCCGCAGTGTACCTTGGATACCAGCTCCCAGCGCTTGTGAGAGGCGCTGGGAGCTGGAATATCGCTAGTCCCGGTGTCACACAGCAGCGATGCTGCGTGTCCACCGGGCGACAATCGCCAGGTTTCAGAGCTGGTTCTGAAACCTGGCGATCATCAACCAGCGATTTATCGCTGGTTGATGCAGTATGTCACACGCGTCAATATCGCTGCAACGTCACGTGCAGCCGATATCGTGCAGGCGATATTGACGCGTGTGACACCCCCTTTAGTGTTTTTATTTTACTGGGGACAAACAAATGGATTGAAAAGACGATGTCTTTTTAATGCAAAACTTCTCTAAGTGGATGAAAGATAGCTTTTTTTTCTCTGCCATTTATTGATATTTTTTAACTCGGTATAGCATACAAAGAATGCAAAGTACTAGAAATAGTTTCATTAGTCACATTTTCTTTCCTTTTTACAAAAGCTATCCTAGAAATGTACTTATATTTGACCTTAATCTTTCAGCACCTTGGCAAGCCAAGAATAATGTGTTAAGAAAAAAAATCCCTAAATATTCTTTACTGTATGGTATTTTAATTACATAATTACTGTGTTGTTGCATCTCTTTTTCTTTAGGAATTCTCCTGTAGATCAAGGACAATTTAATAAATTGTTCACAAACTGCTTCTGTTTGAAAAGAAACTGTCAACTCTAAAAATACACTAAAGGCCACGTCACACGTAACGATATCGTTGCCGATATCGTTCAAAAGTTACATGTTCTGTGACGCTTGAACGATGTCAAAACGACATCGCTGCGTGTGACACTACAAACGATGAATGATCGGGACCCTAGTTACCCACTGTGTACCTAGGATACCAGCAGGTGAGCGTAGAAGGCTGGTAACCAAGGTATACATCGGGTATCTAGTCAGCGTGTGCTGCCTAGATACCCGCAGTTTACCTTGGAGACCAGCCTGCTCCCGCTTACCACAGCCTGGCAGTGGGAGCAAGACATCGTGGAAACAATATTTAAATCATTTCAACGATGTCTCTGGTCCACTGATCGCTGGTGAGTCTGCCTGTGTGACAGCTTGCCAGCAATCTGAACGATTTTGTTAGCGATCGGGCGTGCATGTGATCGCTAACAAAATCATTCATCAGATTAATGCGTGTGACGGCACCTTTAAGGTACCGTCAGATGGCACGACGTTGAAACGAAGTCGGCAACAATCTTGGGTGCGCGCGGTTGTTTGTGACATTATTTCAACATCACTGGGGAGATGTCACACGTATAGATATCATGGACAACTCACCAACGATGTTGTGAGCAGGTATCGTTCGCACACCCCGCGAACGATCTCTGCTCATTGCTGTGAATGTCACACAGAACGAGGCAGCAGGTTGCTGGAGTTGAGATCGTCAGGTTTTCCAACATGTTGGTAAACCTGTCAACTCCGATCCAACGATTTATCATAGCAACTTGCCAGAGTCACACGCAACAAGGTCTCAACGATGTCGCTGGTACGCCTCCAAACCCGTGACGTACCTGCGATGCCATTGACGATGTCGTGCCATGTAACGGGGCCTTTACCTGCAGATAAAGTGATATTCATCCAGTCATTGGTTGTATGCAGGGAGTGATCAACACAGTGATTGCCCTGTTGTCACCTGCCCACTGATGGACAGCAGTTTGTGTGCAGAGCAGGCTGTCAGTCAAAGTGTCAGGGAAGTGATTACAGCTACATTCACTGTGTACTGAGTGGTTTCTGTAATAACTCCCTGCACTGCCCCAACGACTGGATATGAGTGGCTGCAGGGAGAATCTAAGTTCACTTTCTTTCTGTAGTAACTCTATCAGTAAACTAGCCAAACATGATTAAATGCCATTCACCTGCAAATTATCACTAAAGCTGCAGGTGTGCAGCATTTTTAGAGGTGACTGGATCCCTTTAAACGCAACGTAATAAACAATAAAGCAGAAGCTAAAAATAAAAATATTTAAATAGCTGTAAGGCATCTAGGCCTTACTTTAAAAGGGTTTGTCAACTGCTTGGACAAACTTTACTGATCCCACTTGTTTTGCCAGTTACAATTAAAGACCCTGTACTTACGTTCATTCTGGCGGTGTATCACCGCTGTCGGTTATCACAGTTCAGGGTTCATGTGATATTGTTATGTGGCGCCCCTGCAGATCCAGTCACCCCAGTGGTACTGCACCCCTGTTGAGGTAGTACCCCACTCTCAGGTAAGGGGAGCACAGACCTGTATTGGGACACCCAGGCCATGCACTACACTAGTCCAGGTCAAGTTTAGGATGAGATTGCTCCTACAGGAGAGCACAGTCCCTGATCCTGTCTGGAAGGAGGAACCAGGGTAGTGGGGATGGGTGGAGAGGAAGTAGTTAGGAGAGCACCTGGGAAGCAGTGAAGTTAGGAAGAACACACATAGATGACCTAGGACAAGTGACAGAGGGAATAAATAGAACAAGGAAAGATCTAGAAGTCAGTCGAGTTGGCAGAAAGCTAGTTAAAGGATGTCTGTTAGAAGAAGAGTAAGAGCTTGAGAAAAGTGTCCAGAGCACTGGAGCCTGAGGAGCTTGTCCTAAGGCCTGACTGGAGAGCAGAAGGAGAGAACCAGAATGCTCTGGGAAGAAGAAGGGGTCCCAGAGGCATGGGTAGTGACCCATCCTCCCGTGGGGCTCACATCCATTGCCAGTTGCTGGCAGTGGTGGGACCAGGCCGCGGAACAGGGGTACCAGGACCTCTAGACTAGTAGAGAATTAAAAAGGCTCAACTAGCAACCCGGAGCCTGCGGTATTTCCAAAGTGCCGCAATAGATACCGCGCACATCCGCTGAAAAGGTGGCCAAAGAGGGTTCAGGGAAAGACTGTGAAGTAGCCCTAGGAAGGACCCGCAGTCATCGGCTCGGGGCTCTGTGTGGTGAGGCGCAAAGCAGGAGGGCGAAACAAGCGCAGTGTGAGATGACCGAGAAAGGACAGAGAGAAGGGGTACTGGTTGAGTATCATCCTACTCAAGTAGCTGGATCCCTTCCTTCGAGAATAGCGCTCAGCAGGTTGTTGCACAGTGACTGTGAGTAAACATCTAAAGGCTGCAACCCGCTGTGTCTGTGGCCTTCTTGATGCATCATCAGCTTTGCGCTGGAACATAGCTACCAATTCCCCAATTCCCTCAGTAATATCTGCTGCCTTGGGGATTAGCCCCACCTGTAGAGGGCATAACAACTCTGCTGCATCACCACCATCAGCCATAGAGGAACTGTAGTGCAGCGGCAGCCATCTACAGCTGCAACCTGTGGGTGGCGTTATGAGAAAACAAGCATCCCCAGGTCTGGTTACCCTCTCACCAATGAAACTCCCTATCCTCATGACCTTCCCTAAAGAAGAGAGCCACCCACACCAAACTTTTAATTACACCACCAGGGTCACAGAGCCGGGTCTTGACCCCCGTGACTCCCAAGAAGCCTCAAAGCTAAGTTTTGAGTATCCTAAGGCCCTGGAGGGGCATGTCAACTTGGCATCACGAATATGATCCACCTGCCCTGTAAAACAGGCCTTGTGCGCCTTAAGGACTGTGTAAGGCTGCCTTCAGATTTGCAGATGCCTCCGCAGCGTTTTGCGGAGGCATCTGCAAGCATCTGCATGCAACATGTCGCGTCCCTGGTGTGGACGAGAGTGTGTGATCTGTACGCAGGCATCCGCCTGCGCACAGATCACATATAGGAGTGAATGGGTGCGCACGGCAGTCTGCAAGCATCTGCAGACCGCCGTGCACTCCATTATAAACATAGGGGAAGCCGTCTGCATGCAGATGCTTGCAGATGCCTCCGCAAAACGCTGCGGAGGCATCTGCAAATCTGAAGGCAGCCTTAGAGAACCTTGAACTGTGCCCGGCCAAAAGAACAGACGCCATTAATATTATGGAGGGAGTGGTTCGGCCTCCCTTAGTTGGCTGGGTTGCAGAGCAGCGCAAAAAGCCATCCCCGCCCACCAAAGGAACTTTTGTGCAGCAGGACTTGACAGTTGGCCAGGGAGACCCACCCCGAGGTGTGGCCTACCACACCCAAAGAGAGAACCGCCCAGAAAAGGGAGCAGTAGACCAGGAGTGCAGTAGACGCAAGAGCAAGATGGCAGTGAAGTACCCAGATGTCATCGTGGAGGACGACGACTTCCCCAGAGAGGTGGAGGAAGGCCTTGGGAAGCTGTCGTTCTTGGACCTGGGTTTCCTGCAGAGCGAAGTAGAGAACCTGGGTCAGCAGCTGAGAAGGGCCAAGGTTGATGCAGAGGAGGTGTGGAAGGGCAACTTGCTAAAAAAGATGACCCAGAGGGGGACGCCATCGAGACCACTGTCACCAGCTCCGGAGGAGGAAGACAAGATCGGCACCAAGGAAGATTCAGGTACCGACACTCCCCCGGTAGCCGACGACACACTAGTAGGGCTCCTAGACACCCCGTCCCCACACCGGTTGGCAGACCCACTTGCACCTGAGCTTGCCCCGGAGAGGATCTATGGGGAGTGGGAGGTCATCAGATGGGTCGACCAGGGGGACTCACTAATGGGTTTCCCAGGAGAGAGCCAGGAGGGAGGACCCATAGTGGAGACTTTTAGCTGGGTGGACTACTCTCACCAGCAGGAGGCCCAGCGTGAGGCTGAAGAGAGGGAAAGGTGGGCTAAATGGTTGGCTATAGAGGAATGGAACCTGGAATCCAAACAGTGGGTCCGCAGAACCAGAGCCGTCGACTGGGGACCAATATGTGTGGGCACTGTGGTCCGGTTTAACTTAACCAAAGGCTGTGGGTTTGTGCGAGAGTGGGGAAGTAAGAGAGAGCTGTTCGTGACCCAGTGGGATGCCGATGCCCACCTCCCAGAAGGCCATGCTGGGCGTGACCTGTACCCCGGTGACACTGTGACCTTCACCCGGCACCTGGGTGACAGGGGGTAGTATGCCCTCGATGCTAACATCGTACAGTCCGGGGCACCAGCCTCAAAATCAGCAGAAACCTAGGTGTCAAAGTCAAAGACCCCCACAGTGCATGAGCCCCAAGAACAGCCGCCATAGCGTGTACCTGTGAGGGAGCCAAGTCCTGAAGCCATCAAGAGAGCTGTGCCCAGAACCCTGGATACAGGTAGGCAGACCTTGTTAACTGGGTCTGCCAGGATGGTTATAAGAACCAAGGATACGGCTGCCCAAACAGGGCAGCTGCAACTAATGCCTATGGCAGCGCGAGACCAGGCTGCGAGCACCAGTACAAGTGGCACTGCAGGACTCCAGACAAGCAGAGATGATGAGGAGGTGCGGGTGTACAATGGCAGAGGAAAAGGCCAATATGTAACTGGTGTAGAAATAGAGGTGCAGCCATGTAAATAGTTACTATGTTGATGACCCTGTTAGGTCATAGTAAGGAATGTATTTCGTGTGTATAGGAATCAGTAAACTAAAGACTCTGAAGCTGTGGACCGTGAACAGTTTGATCTTGTATGTAAATAGTTAGCATCAAGGTGTGTTCCCTATTGGTTTTATAGCCAACATGGCACTGAGACCACAAAGAAAAACCCACCTGGCGTGGCTGAAAAGTTGGTCGATCTAGCCCTGTCGCCACGCCCAGGGCCTACGTTGGGGGTTTTTTTGGTGGTGGGTCCCCCCGAAGACAAAAAAGAAACTCAGTGAGGGATACTTGCCCTCTTTACACTTAGGACAGTGTGATGGATACCCGGATAGGGGTCGCACTGAACTCTGTGGACACTGCACAAAGTTATTTATACCTTTTATATTCTTTTATATGCAACGTTCAAGTAAAAGTGCCTCCCGTACGGGATAAAATGTTTTATTGTTACCTGTTAATAAGCATTTCAAAAATGTTGCATGTCTTGATACCACTTGTTTCTGTTTTATTCCAGCCTGAGGACATGTTGAGTTTAAAGAGGGGGAGAGTGGCACCCTGCGGTTCCAGTCACCACAGCGGTACTGCACCCCTGTTGACGTGTAGTACCCCACTCTCAGGTAAGTAGAGCACAGACCAGTATCGGGACACACAAGCCATGCACTACACTAGTCCAGTCAGGGTTAGGGCGAAATTGCTCAAGAGCACAATCCCTGATCCTGTCTGGAAGGAGGAATAAGGATAGTAGGGATGGGTGGAGAGGAAGTAGTTAGGAGAGCACCTGGGAAGCAGTGAAGTTAGAAAGAACATGTACATGTACACGTACATGACATAGGACACATGACAGAGGGAATAAATAGGGAGGGGATAAATAGAACAAGGAAAGATCTGGAAGTCAGTCGAGTTGGCGGGAAGCTAGCAAAAGAAGTCTGTCAGAAGAAGAGTAAGAGCTTGAAAGAAGTGTCCAGAGGACTGGATCCTGAGGAGCTTGTTCTAAGGCCTGAGTGGGTTGCAGAAGGAGAGTACCAGGGTGCTGCAGAAGGAAGAAGGGGTCCCAGAGGCATGGGTAGTGAGCCATCCACCCATGGGGCTCGCATTTATTGCCAGTTTTTATAAAATACATCTGCTGCAACACTACACACTATAAGATATATGAAATAGCATACGGGCTAACAATGAATAGCAGGCTGTCTGCACAGCTAATACTGATGTAAAGAAAGGGACATTGCAGAAACTGCTTGAGAATATAAAGAAACTTGAGAAGACTTAGCTTTAGCAGTGGCCACTGCAAAAGTGCCCGATAACCGCACTAAGGTGCTCCTTATTTTATCGGGTCCTAACCGTGTGCCTCTCTAGCGGTATAATGCTGCATGTGTGGGTTTTTATGCCTCTGTATACAATTAAAACCGACCTTAAGGGTATGTCCTGGACTTATCTACAACAAGATGGAGGGCTCAGAGTGGCTACAGGGCGGGGGAAGGGTGCACATTCAAAAAATAGTAATACTAATAATTAAAGAAATGACCGGCATCACCTTTGTAAGAGGTGCAAGCTAGAAAAAACATGTAGATTATAAAATATTCTTAAAAAACAACTCAAAAAATGGCAGCAATAGAAAAGCTCACCAGTTGCAGCCAAAAACAAATCCAGCACAGCACTTACACAGGATGCAGTCAGACCCCAATAAAAAGCAAAACACAGCCGCTCAGAACCGATAAAAGTCACCATCAAGACATGGGGGAGGTTATTTGCTATGCACAGGTCAGGTTTTGCATGCATAGGACGCCATTCACATTGATACAAATGATGTAGAGTGTCTAATAGCTACACACAGATCCTGCCAGACCAAGTGGGCAGCCCGGATGATGCTTCTGCACCACCAGATGAATGACTCCCCTATAGAAGATATATTTTATCATTTATATGTCTTTCTAGCTAGCACCTCACATAAAGGTGATGCCAGTCATTTCTCTAATTATTAGCAGGCAGTGGAGGGACCAGGCCGAAGAACAGGGGTACCGAGACCCCTCGACTAGCGGAGAATTACCAGGCTCAGCTAGCAACCCCGAGGCTACAATATTTCCAAGGTGCCACAGTCGATACCATGCAACTGCTGAAAAGGTGGCCAAATAAGGTTCAGGGAAAGACTATGAAGTAGCCCTAGGAAGGACCTGGCAGTCACCAGCTCGGGGCTCTGTGTGGCAAGACGCAAGGCAGGAGGGCAAAGCAAGGGCAGCGTGAGACGACCGAGAAAGGACGACCGAGAAAGGGTATCGGTTGAGTGTCATCCCACAACCCGGGAGTAGTTGGATCCCTTCCTCCAAGAACTCAGTGCTCAGCGGGCTGTTGCAAAGTGACTGTGAGTAAACATCTAAAGACTGCAACCCGCTGTGTTTGTTGCCTTTTTGACATGTCATCAGCCTTGCGCTAGAAAATAGCTACCAACTCACTCAGTAACATTATTATTATTATTATTTATAGAGCATCGTTGATTCCATGGTGCTGTGCATGAGAAAGGGATACAAGAGTTAAAAATACAATGAACAAACTAATAGTGACAGACCGATACAGAGGGGAGAGAGAGGACCCTGCCCTTGCGGGCTTACATTCTACAGGGCAATGGGGAGAGAGACAGTAGGTTGGGTCTGTTCTGGTGCTGGTGGAGCCCCGGGTCCAATGGTGGTGATGTGGCATTGTGGTCATTGCAGGTTGTAGGCTGTTCTGAAGTGATGGGTTTTCAGATTTCGCTTGAAGGTTCCGAGTGTGGAGGACAGTTGGAGGTTTTGGGGTGCAGAATTCCAGAGAATGAGGGATGCTCGGGCGAAGTCTTGCAGCCGGTTAGATGAGGAACGTACAAGTGTGGAGGAAAGAAGGAGGTCTTGGGAGGACCAAAGATTATGAGTTGGATGATATCGGAAGATTAATTCAGAGATATATGGGGAGGACAGATTATGGATGGCTTTGTAAGACAATGTTAGTAGTTTGAATTGGATACGCTGGGGAATGAGGAGCCAGTGGAGGGATTTGCAAAGGGGAGAAGTGGAGGAATAGCGAGGAGAGAGTTGGATTAGTCGGACAGCAGAGTTAAGGACAGATTGGAGAGGTGCAAGAGTGTTAGCAGGGTGGCCACAGAGAAGGAGGTTGCAGTAGTCGATACTGGAGATGATGAGGGCATGCACTAGTAGTTTAGTAGATTGAGGGTTGACAGATTCTGGAAATATTTGTGAGTTGGAGGCGGCAGGAGGTGGCAAGGGCTTGGATGTGCGGTTTTGAAGGATAAGGCAGAGTTAAGGGTTAATATGAGTCAGTGGACTCCAGGTAAAGGGCATGCCTGACTGCATGTCTGATTTGCTAGGGGGTGAGGTGAAAGGTAGATGCCCATTTGCCACAGGTGCACACTCTGCGCTTTCAACAGTTGACCAGGTGGAAAACAAAGCAAGGGAACATTTAATCTACAACCGCCTCTTGTAAATTACACAAGAAATCTTGCCACTTGTGTAAAACATAGGAAGATGTTTAAATTGGGGGCATAGCAGGTATAGATTTACCATGTCCTCACCCTCTAGCACCAAAGCAGTACCCCGGCCACATCCCCTATGTGATGCTCTCCTTGGTCTTTACGCCACAAAAAAGAAAAAGGCGTGTATATGCAATGGGCCGTAAGGGCCGGCGGTACTCGGTAGCCGGGCCAGTCAGTTCTTTGGGAGGTCACCGTGGTTGTGAAAAAGCTCCGTGGCCCTGGCCATGCAGTGAAGGGGAATATTTAAAAGGGATGTTTGTGACGCCACCTGTGGTATTCAGCCAGGGATGGCCAACGCTGCAGATTAGGACCACTAGGGAAAATGGTGTGGCAGCTGGGATGGTATTGCTCCCCACATGTGGAGTGGGGCCCCAGGGTTAGTGTGACAGTCTACTGGGACAGTGATGGTAACCGTGCAGCGGTGTGGAAGGGTTTGGGGAATAACTGGAGGACACCGGGGTTGCAGTTCTCAAGCATTTACTCACAGTTCAGTTCAGCAGTCCAGCCCAGCAGGGGCACTTTGTCCTCCGGGTCCGTGATCCAGCCAACTCCCAGGTAGCTTGGGTCCAATCCTCTTAGAGACCCTTCAGTAAGCCTTTCCTGGTTGACTCTCCCATGCTGGCCTCTCTCCTTTCCTGCCCTGCATCTTTGTGCAGTGTCCCAGGTAGGTGGCTGTGGGCCTTGTTGGGCGACACGTCCCCTACCCTAGGTCTAGTCACCATTTTGGTGAATATGCACAGTTGTAGCCACTGCCCATGCAGGTGCAGCAGCCTCCGGTTTTCCTGGTGGAACCATGAAATCCCCTGTCGCAACCAGTCCCTCCGTCCGCCTCAGGTCGGGGCCTAGAACTCCCTCTCTCCTCACTCCATCACTCTTTTCTCCATAATCCTCACTCAACTAAACTTTTCACCAAACTAAACTCCTCACTAACCCACACCCTCTACCTACTCACTCCCCCAGCCAGAACATGGGGCCCTCATTGCTTTGGGTACGCACAAGATCCCCTCGCCTGGGTTTAAGATGGGTGTTGGGTTCAGGTGTTTGTGTATCTCGGATTTGTGTCCCTTCCTTACCTGGGAGTGGGATATCACACCTATGGCTTGGGTGCAGTAACTCTGTGGTGACCAGACCGCATGGGCACCACATATACAGGGAGAGACTGCCCAGCAGATTATTACACTACCTGTATGCTGAGTGCCCCCACAGACCCTTTTTTAGGAGTACCCATGCAGACCCTGGTGCAGAAAGCACCTGGTACAACTATGTCCATAAAGCCTGCAGCACAGTGACCAAGCAGACTTTTTTAAGATTACCCCCACATACAAGCTTTTCTTTTAGATTTCCCCTACAGAGTCTGGTGCAGAGTGGCCACACGAAGCCTCTTTTAGGCTAGGGTCCCACTTGCAGGTTTTCAATGCGTTTTTGAGACATGTGTTTTCTGAAAACGCATGCAAAAATGCATCCATAGGCCCCCATTCAAAAAACGCATGCCCCCAATAGCAAAAACGCATGTCTGAATGTACCATGCGTTTTTGGGATGCATTTTTGGCTCAGCACCAAAAAATACTGCATGCAGCGTTTCTTGGTGCTTTTTCAAAAACGCATGCAATTTTTTAACATGGGGCCCTATGGGAAACGCATGCGTTTTTGTATGGCACTAAATGGTACCATGCATTTCCGCATGCGTTATTGCATGTTTTTTAAGGGTGCCCCACACCTAACAGCAAAAACGCAGCAGAAAAACACATGCTGCCTAAAACATGCAAAAAAACGCATGCTAAGTGTGACCCTAGCCTTAGTGAAACAGGCTTGTGCTTGTTTCATAAGCCTCCCTGACTAAGCTGCTATGGCAGCAATATGCATAGGATCTCCCACTAACCCCTAAGTGCCCTTTACTAGCAGAAGCCTGTTTCAGGGCAGTATGATGGCTGGACATTCCCATCTTGTTTGTACTTGCATATTATTGTTTGCACAGATGAACGAGGCACCTTCACATATCTGTTAAATTGCACCCAAGGATGAACCAGACTGGTGCAAGTCCATAATTCTCTTCCTTATATCTTTGCTGATTTCTTTAGACTTTCCCATGATGCTACAGGAAGATGTGTGTTTCAGGTGTGCCTTAAAATACATCCACAGGTGTGTCTCTAATTAAGTCAGATGATGCCAATAAACCTCCCAAACACATGACATCATCATATGGGCTGTCCCAAATAGTTTAAAGGCATAGTAATCTTAGTGTATGTAAACTTTTGACTTTGCAGAAAGTAATAAAGATGCCTTAAAACATACTCTCTCTCATTATTCTGGCATTTGGCAAATATTAATAATTATGGTAATCTTAACTGACCTAAAACAGGAAAGGTTTATTCTGATGCCATGTCAGATAGTGAGAAAAACATGTGTTTTAATATAGTGTATGCCAACTTCTAGATATATATATACTTACCTTGTACCTATGTAGTATCTGTATACATGGACTTGATATTTTGTTCACTTGACCTGGGAGCAGGCCTGACAATGGAAACCACTGGGAGGTTACCACTTTCTCTTCAGCGATATCCCTTTCTGTAAGACTAGAGCCATTCGTGCTGTATGTTTTCCCTGAATAGTTGCCGTCATTTGATGAAATTCCCAGAAGATTTCAGTATTCAGTAAATGAGCCTGAGGGAGAGCAAACAGTTCAAGGAAACCTAGCAGCACAGTTTACAGACGGTGTTTGAACACTGCAATGATATGTTTACCCTCTAACCACATCATTTCAGGCTGCACACTCTCCAGACAACACATCCGTCTTTATGTAAGATATTAAAGCCTTTCATTAGTTTAACCTCAATTTATAATTAATTTGCTCTTCATTGTATAGAGAACATTGTCATGAACAAAAGTAAATTACAGGATTTACAGACAAGCAAATGATTTCAGAAGAAGCAGATGATTCCTACTATTTCCCGTTGGCCACAAATGTCAAGTTCTCAACTTTTTTTTATCTCAAAACTAAAATCCTCCTCTTATGGTAGTAAACCTCAACAATTGATGACTGTTGTACAGTATGACCACTATTTCAGTTCTAGGTTTTAGTGTGATGTAATAGATGCCTTTTAACATTGAAAATGTATAGGCACAGATAGTACTGTCTCCCTGTCTCTCACTTAAAAATTTATCAGTTGTTAAACTAATTGCTACTGGCCAGTAAAGGTGGGGTCACACGCGGCGATGTCGCCCGCGACATCGCCGAAAAGTGACGTCACAGCGATATCGCGGGCAATACCACAAGTGCGTCGCGCTGTGTGACAGCGCGACGCAACTGCAAATTATCGCTGGTCGTAGGTTGACAGGTTTATGAACATATTCATAAACCTGTCAACCTGTGACCAGCGATTAGGCTGGATCGCGCTGTCTGACACTGTTGGCGGCGCGATCCAGCCTATATCGCAGTGTTGCTGAGGATCGCTCGCTGGGCTGAGCCCAGCCCAGCGAGCGACGGCTCCGCCCACATCGCCGCCACGTCACCGGCAACGTCGTGCCATGTGACAGCTGGCCTGCGATGTCGGAAGCGAGCGTGCACCTGCACATCGCTTCCGACATCGGAGGCCAGATCGCCGCGTGTGACAGCACCTTAAGGCTAAGGTCACACTTGAGAGGTTGCATCTGTTTACTGGATGCATTAATGGATCCAGATTTTCTCCTTGCCATTTTTGCTGCATTTTTACCAGATCTAGTACCGGATCCGTTAACGCATGGTACATACATGTACCATGCTTTAACGGATCTAGTACCGGATCCGTTAACGCATGGTACACACATGTACCATGCATTAATGGATGCATTGCCGATAGACTCTCATGTTAACAAAACACATCCGGTTTTGAAAATGCACCAAAAAACGTTGCCAACCAGGTTTTTACTGGATTTGGGAAAAACCCAATCCGGTAAACGGATTGCACTTTAGCAATCCGGTTTTGGCATTGGAGTCTATGCGTGCATTACTGGATCCGGTTTTCAAGATTTCAACATGTTAAAAACTGGATCTAGTTACTGGATCTAGTCACACTTTGTGGGTGTGAAAACCTCTTTAAATCGTAGTGTGCCAGTGTTTAGTTCGATGATTGCTCCATGACTACTCTGGACGACAGATAAGGGCTCCGGAGCAAGAGCAATATTTGTGCCTTTGCATGCCCAAGAGCTCATCAAAATGCTACATTTCACCAGCTTTGGAAGCAGAACTGGGCCCCTTATTTTTTGGACCCTTGTGCAGTTGAACTGGCTGCACCAATGATATGTCTGCCCATGTTCTGAACAAGAAAAACTACTTGATAGAGTCAAGTGAGAAGCAAAACATGTCTGCTACAGCTATTATTAATTAATGAAAAAATTTTGAGCACTGGTGTCAAAGATATGGGGTGAGCACAAAATTCAACTGTATTGCCATCAGCATTAGAACAATACAGTTCAATCCCATAGTAAAGCACAGGAACACTGCCCAAAATATCTCTATTTTGCAGGCCACTAGCTGTTGTTGGCTTACCATCTACAAGATGTCGGTATCCACATGTAGGATTTGCAGTTATAACAGTGAATTATGCTTCCTGCACCTGCATGACTTGAGTGCAGGGTGGATGTGGGCTTGGTGCATCAGGCGATCAGATTAGGCAGTGTAACAACTTTATATTTTGTATGAAGGGATGGAGGGCTGGAAGGTGCAACACACAGAGGGCACTATTACAGGGAACGGGGGGGGGACATCATTACTATCAGCAAAACTCTGGGTGGGTATTATTGCTCCAGATCAACCTGTGGGGCATTTTAGTAATAAAGGGAGACTCTGAGAGCTTTATTACTTGGGCATCCAGGGGGCATTATTACTGAAGGAGCACTCTGTGAAGCATTATTATTTTAGATGAATTCTGGGAGAAATAGCACTTGATGGCGACACTCAAGAATTTTTGCTTAAGCCAAAGAAACAGGAGGTAGCATCAGGATAGTGAGTTATGTACCTTGGAAATACATGGAGATGATGTTGGACATATGAAAAATCTAATGCATCTGTGTTGCATAGACAAATACATTCACCAAGAAGCCGCCATGGTCGTCTGAGCCAGATGAAAAGAAAACAAGGAATATGAGATACTCCAATCAGAGAGAACTTCAGTTGTAAATCACTATATCTACACTGTATTTTTAAGATTCTAAGATGCTCTGGACCATAAGACACCCCTAGGTTATGGAGGAGGAAAATTGATATCTTAATATGGATATATCTAATATCCCCTATCCTGGGTTCCTTCCATATATATATCCCCCATCCTGATATATATATGATCCCTATCCTGGTACGTATGTTCACCATCTTGGTATATATGATCACCATCTTGGTATGTATGCTCCCCATCTTGGTATGTATGCTCCCCATCCTGATATATTATCACCATCCTAGTATTTTTGACCCTCATCCTGGGCCCATTCTGGTACATGTAAACCTCATTGTGGGCCCATCTTGGTATATATGGCCACATCCTGGTATATATGGCCTCATCCTTGACCCATCCATATATATATGGTCCAATCCTGATATGTATGGCCCATTCCTGGGGTATATTTGGCCCAATCCTGGTACATGTGGCCTCATCCTAGGCCTAATATAGTATATTTGGCCCTAGTCTGGTATATATGGTCCCCATTATGGACCCATCCTAGTGTATATGACTCCCAGCGCATGACATCACAACCAAGCACGTCCACTTAAATCAATGCAGATATTCTCTGCTCCCTGCGGTGGGTTTGGACATGAGGAACAGTGAATATGCCTTGTGCTTCTGCAGTCTGTCTTCAATAACATTGTAATGGAGGCAGTGCATGCACAGACCGCGATCTTTGGCATCATTATATTAAAGAATTAAAAGAATGTTCAGGTCTGTACCAAAATCACACCCATGGCAGTGCATACGTGGTAACATCTTAAAGTCTGAGACTAGACAAGACTCTTTAAGATTCATCATGCTTGTGCTGCCGCCGGAACCATTTTGGTATGAAGGATTCTACAAACAGTCTTCAATAAAATGGTGCCAGAGATTACAGTCTGCGCCTGCTCTACCAACAGCACCATTTTATTAAAGACAGTCAGACCACAGAAGCACAATGCATTATAATTTGTCCCCACACCCATAATTCTGCCCTTTTCTCAGCTCCAGCTTCAGTGCAGAGAGGTGGGCAAGAGAATGTGGGTGTGGAGAGCAGTAAATATTCATTCTCTTAAACAGCCTACACATGTGTTAGCCCCAGAGCCGGCTCCTGCCTCCTGCGACCCTGCCTCCTGCCTTCTGTGACCCTGTGCTGCCACATTTACCGCCACCCCAGCAACAGCCAGGTACATCTGGACTATAAGATGCACCCCTCACTTTCCACTCCAAATATTTTTTGGGAGGAAAGTGTGTCTTTATATAATATTTACCACTATATGGTCTCTGTATGGTGGTAAAGCTGGTTGTTTTTATAGTGTTCTTTTCTTTTTAAATAACAGGTGTGGCATGGTGATCATGGTGTGGTGGTATTATTTTAGCCTATTATAGTGGTATTACCAGTATTAATGGTCGTTGCAAAGTGTTTTGGGTAAGAATAGTATTTTGTAAAGTTTAGTCCTGGTTTTGCAACAGCAGTAATATGCTAAAATAAAATTACGGTATATAGATAAACTCATCAACACTGAAATTCATGCACCAAGAAGGAAAAGTTGTTGAATTGTGAAAATTACAGGATTGATATACATATTAATGACAGGCAAATGATGAAAAAATGGAAACAATATTTTGGAATCATCTCCATTTGTAGACAGAACAACACTGCACTATTACATACTACCAATACTATGGTTTTAAACGAGAAGCTGTGGCACACCAGGGTCCAAGTGCCACAGTGTCATTACCGCCCCCAGGTGGTAGTGTCACACTCAAGAGCAACAGATGGGTATTCACATCAGGCAGTAACCGCACACAACACCTTTCTGCCTCCAGGCCTGAAGGGGTAGATCAAGGCCTGGCTTCCAGGTGAGCTCCCCTATAACATTTGGTCTGGGGCGGAGTTAGTTAATTCAGTTCAGTGTGAGGACTGTGAAGAGGACCTGGAGGATCGAGCAGTGCTAAGCTCATCCTAGGTACAGCAGTTCAGTTCCTAGGAGGACTGAGGAAACATCCTGATAAACTGGTAGCTGCCTTAAGCTCGTCCCAGAATCGCTAACTCAGCGTGAGACCTAAGGTAAAGGTTTGAGAAAGTGGAAAGAGAGAAGCCTGGGGAGTGGAAGCAATCCTGTGCTCACCCCAGAGGACAGCGCCACACACCGGAGTCTGAGGCTGTGCAGGGCCTAACGACCCGGCAGCCAATCAGCACGGCACTTTTGTCTACATTCTCCATTATTCACTTTCTCTTTCTGTCTGAAACTAGGAAACACCTGACTCTATAACTCCTTCACTGGGGGACAGCTTCCAAGTGAACTAACTCAGCCCTGTTCCCTAAAGACAAGACTCTCCTCCAACCAGGGAACTTAACAGTGGCGACAGCTAGGGTTGGCTCGTAACACTGCACCCTTTGCATTTAATTAAACATACTATTACACTATTCATATAAACAGATATAAATATACATCATATAAAATGGTATATAAAAACAACAGGAGTAGAAATGTTCCCGGCGTCGGCTACCTCCTTACACATGCATGATCCTTGTTTAGGTGACATTGGTGCCCCTGACCAACACCAACTCGCCCTTCTTAATTACTGCTGTAATAAGAGGGACAGGTGCTCTCAGAAGAGTTTTGTCATTTTATATAGCAATTTAGTGAGATGTTGTTATAAATTAGTGATGGAAGATTTGCCCTTCCTTTAATGACCTTACAAACAAAGCAGAGGACAAAACTACTTTCTGCTAAAGAAAAATCACAGCTGAATCAAATGACATTTTGAAGGTATTCAGCAACTTGGACAAGTTCATCCTTCTTGGCCATGAAGAATTTAAAGGTAATCCAGGGTAAATTTAAATGTAGGCTGTAATTCAGGTAAAGAGCCAAATTTGCTGATCCCTGAAACACCCGAGCTTTTAGTACTGTCAATTATTCATAAACACTCTCACATTCTTCCCCGAAAGTTCAGGAGGTCACATCTATATGAATATTCCACATTTCTCTTCTGTATAGGTCAGAAATTGGGCTTTTCACGCTTGAATGGCTTCCATTCAGACTTTTTGATTTGCCATTAATATTGATTTATTATTATATATATTTTTTTCTTCTTGTAAATTGAAATATTTGTGTGTTCTTTGTTGTTGATTTTACTTTTCAGATTTATTTTGTTGTGCGGTAGATGCATGGGTGATCACCCACATTCACAATCAAAGCCTGAATCTTAAATTGATATTTTCAGAGCGAAATATTTGTTTGAGGCTTTTAACAATTGCTGGTACTAATAATGAATAAAAAGAACACATGGAATGAGGACAACATTGCAGAGAGGAATCGTCACAAAGGATGTTTACTTTGCCTATAAACACATAAAAGATGCAAAAAAAGTTAACACAAATAGCACATTTTCAGAACCTTGGTTAGGGTTTGAACTCATCATAATTACTGCTCTTTGTTTTAATACATGATAGACATTCCTTATAGTATTCCTGATACACTCTAAGAAAAAAATCAGGTTTCACTAAGAATATACTTAGTTTTACTTTACAGTTATCCGTGAGTCCATGTGTGCATATTGTCACGCGCATAGTATAGCAGATGAAGGAAAGGCAGCAGGCAAGGAAACCAGGGTAGCTAGTCTGGCCCTAGACTGGAGTCCCTGGCTAGCCCTGTACCCAGAGGTACCTCAAATGGTAAGGGGGTCTGAGCCGCCACACTTGCCTTCTGCTCCCCAACCAGCCCTGCGGTACTCCTTCTCATCTCCCACCACGGACAGGGATAAACAGCAACTTTCAAAGGAAAAGCACAAAGAATTTTCAGCAAGTGATAAGACGTCTTCGGCTCACACGGTCAAAGGCAGAGTGAAACTCTGTCAGCAACATCAGCTGGAGAAAGAAGAGGCTATTTAAATACCAGGGGCTTGGTCACCGGACAAACCTACAACTCCCCACCTGCAGAGCCGCACACCACACATAGACAGCAACAGCAGCTTTAACATTAACCCCGGAATAACCATTAAACTATTTATTTTACCATATAATGTACTGGAAAATTGTGTTGAAATTGCAGAAGAGTGCAATTCCACAATGATCTTTTGATTTTTTTTTTTTATTTGCCATGTTAACTATATGGTACAAGTAGATTATTATCCTGGTCGTGATTTTAATCTATGCACGAGGCCGTAAAGAGCAACGTATATGAAAAATGTAGAGTAGGTCCGCCCTACTTGAGATTGTTGTGATGTGGCATGGTGGCTCAAAGAATGGATCAACTGTTTGTAAAATATCTAATTTTTAAAGTAGTTAGAAATTAATATGTGCATTTGCACTTTTTGCACTGCATGCTGACCATAGGCAGCAGCGGCTTCCTGGCTTTTGTTGATTGTCCTGGTTAGTACCAGTACAGTTACCGAACAGATATCTTATATATATATATATATATATATATATATATATATATATATATATATATATATATATATATATTTGTTGCCAGTTTCAGAGAGCTGTAACATGGGGGATATGGGGCTATTTTGGGGTAGATATGATATTTTGATCACCTCTTATAGCATTTTAATGCAATGATTCAGTGGCCAAATGAAAAAGAATGTATTTTTTTATTGCACTGTTTACTGATCAGATTAATTTATTTTATATTTTTGAGATTGGACTTTTAGAAACGCAACAATACCAAATATGTGTTTTTGTTTTTTTGTTATCAGTATAGCTTCTGCTGTAGACCCTAAAAGCCCCAAAGGAAGAGGGACCCTGAACAATTGCCCTGATTGTCCCCCAACACGGACCCTGCTTATGACTACAGACATGATCAAACATCATCAGGGGCCAATATATATAGAAGAGGGAGGTGAGAGCATGTATACACTTACATTATTCTATCCCCTCTTCTTCTATCCCCTCTTCTTTCTCCTGTCATCATCAGCGTTGCTGCTTTATTACTGGCTTCTATGCACAGGAGAGAGGGAATGAGATCTCATCCACTGCACACACTGACACCATGTATTCAGGCACTCGGCCCCTCCATAATCTGTACATGCAGGATTGGGGAGTTATATCAGGCAGCTCTCCAAAGCGAGTGATGAAATTACCATGAAGGTGGGGGGAAGCAGAATATTGTAATTGAGACAGAAAGGTGAACCAAGCCCTTGGCCAGTAAAAGGGTGCACCGAGACCCCCTAACTTACATGTATTATAAAACAGTTTTTTTTAAAACACATTTACTAAAATCTACCGCATGATTTGTATAAGGGCTAAGTTCCTTATATGAAGGTCTAAATCAGGGGTGTGGAACTCCAGGCCTCCAACACAGCAGGTTTTCAGGATTCCCTTAGTATTGCACAGTTTATAATACAATCATCTGCACTGGTGATGATTCCAGCACCTGTCCAAAGGAAATCCTGAAAATATTACCCGTTGGTGGGCTTCGAGGCCTGGAGTTCCCCACCGCTGGTCTAAATAGTTGAATTTCAGTGACCGACTCCCTTTAAAAGAACATAAACCATTGAACCTGTCAAGTTATACTTTTCTGCATTGAGATATTTTTTCTACATGTAAAAATTAAGAATTGTACTCAGAAGTAATTTTAGAGGATGCAGTAATTGTAATGAAAGTAGGAAGCTGGTACTGTATGATGCCCAACAGCCCTCTGTATCACATGAGTTGATACTAGTATTATACATAGCACTAGAGGTGAGCAAACAGATTAATACAGCCATCATCTGGATCACAGTCAGGTTTGTTATGTTGGTTTCTAGGGCAGTCTTTACTTTTGCATCTGGCATCTACTGGGGTTTGATCATGTTGTCACTTGAGCAAGCTATAGAATTGAAGACCACTCTGGTCTGGCAGCCGCAAAAACCTGGACGTTGGACTGGGACATCACAAGTTTTTTAGTTCAGCTCTAACCATGATAGTTGGGGGTGGCCCTGTTACATACTTTACATTGTTCTGGGATCTTAATGAGGTTGTCCACTACCAGAACAACCCCTTCTGATTCCACTTCCCCAGTTAAAATAAAAGTGCCTGTACTCACCTCCTATTCTGGTGCCATTCCAGTAAGTCAGTAATTGCAGTTCGGGCCTTGTGTGACATTAATACATCATGAGTGCCTGCATCCAATCACTGCCAATTTCTGTCACCTCATCTTCAGACCAAATGAGCAATCACAGGAAGTGAGCAGCAGCTACAGAGTCTCTTCCTGTTAATTAACACATTTGGTCCGAAGGCAAGGAGACAGAATCCAGTAGTGATTGGTGTAAGCCCTGAACTGCAGTTAACGTCAGTGCTAGAATGGCTCCAGGGTGGGGGTGAGTTCAGGCTCTTTTATTTTAACTGGGGAAACAGGTGGAATCAGAAGGAGTTGTCCTAGTAGTGGAGATCTCCTGTTCTGCCTTCATTCACGTTCTATACTGTGTTGATTTCAGCATACAGCTTAACCTTCTCTGTATCCCCAAGTAAGCAGACTGTTGGTTCTGTAGTCTATTGTTTATTGTTCAACAGTGAGTGAATGATGTTTATTTAATGGATGTGATTTTATCAATCACATGTGTGGGGTAAAACTATAAGAATACAAATAATATAAATTAGTGCTAAGCATATCACATAAAATAACAGCTGTGATAATACAATACAGAAGTGAAATGAGAACTGACTACATAAGTCATAAAAAAGCTATGACAATATTCAGTGCAGAAAGCATAAATTAACACTGGGTACACATATCAAACAATCAGCCCTGACAGAGTACAGTACAGAGGATCATTACACTAACATGGAGGCTGAAGAGTAACACATACATTCCTGCAGACCTAATCTCTATGTAAAAACAATTTCTGCACAATCCTAACAGCAGACACTAGTGCAACAAACATACAGACAGAAATATAACTCTCACCAGATTAGCTTGACAAGGATGATGGGAGTTCATAAGAGGGGAGCAGGATGCAAGAAAGATGTGTCCTGCCTGAGACCCTGTCTGGTATTGATCTAATATGGCTGCTTCATCTCCAGAAATGCGGAGGGCTGTCCAACAATGCACTATGTTCTTAAAGGAGAAGAGACCTAGATATGCAGGAATACTGCCAGATTATGCTAAACATGTTAAACGTCATATCAAGGTAACGTCACATCTCACAGGTTATTACAAGTGTCAAAACTAGAATTGCCTTCTCTTACTGAGCCTAAATGGGCAGAACAACCCCTTGTAGTTTATTCACTTATGACCTATCTTTCAATGAACTTTTCTGTCTATAACATTTTGGATTCAATTATAGTGATGGGGCTTTAGATAATATTTTCACCATTCCTAAAAATATTAGTGCAAGAAAATGCCGCTATTGAACAGGAGATAAAGCTCACATTGTTTTCATTTGGTTGTTACAGAATCTACATTTTTACAACATTCATTAGGCTTTTAAGTTTACATTAACTAATTTTTGGTGACTCTGTATCACGCTGAGTGCTTCACACATAAAATGCAGACAACATTCATTTAACTGCAATGCAAATGTGTTGTAAAGCAGATTTTCATACCAGCCTGTGTCATCTTGATATACATGGCAGTAAAGCTTGAGAATGAATAAATGTGCTTAGCTGAGGCTTGAATGGACCATAAGTTGCCTTGAGCCCCGTTTAGGAAATCGAGCCCCATTGCAATGTACGGTTGTGCAAGTGAAATTTTAGTTAGTGAATATACTGCTCTGATCCATTTATCACCATAAAAACTCGAACTTTAGAATATGCATTTGGTTGTAAATTGCACCTGCAATAAACTTTTATTCCTAATGTACTCAGAGAAAAAAATATATATCTGCAAACAAAATTTTTGCATAGACCGGCAAAAAAGAATATATCACTTAATAGTTTTCTCAGACAAGGAAGATATAAATAGTGAAATTTCTTGCAGAGTAAAAGTATGAGTTACTGTGGAGTTAATGCATATTTTTAGTTATGGAAAAAAATTCAAGCAAATATTTTTATAACTTCCCAATGTTAAAAAACTCTCGGTAATGCGGCATCTGCCATAGTCTCTATTGAGATAGCTAAGCCTAATGTCTAGTGTAGAAAGTAGCCACACTACCGTATATCTTATACAGCTTTGAGTCAACCTGACAATGACCTATGGTATATTTGGCCTAGGGGCCATTCTTTTACTGATGAACATATTTATTAAGCACATATGGCCTCAATTTTTCTTTCATTTTCACCTTCCCAAAATCAAGCATTAATATTAATGTGAGTTCTTCTTATTTTAGGTAACGAAAATCTCTCTGAGGCTAGGATCACACCAGCACTATTGCCTGCGTTCAGTGGGGGTCCATTTAAAAGATAGAATTTGGCAGCCTTAACGCATCATAACCGTAAGGTTACAATGCGTTAACGCTGTCCATGTAATCCTATGGATGATGGACCTCCGAGCGCTATAAAGAATAATAATAATAATATATAATAACTATTCATTTATATAGCGCTATTAATTCCATAGCGCTCTACATACATTTGCAACACTGTCCCTCTTGGGGCTCACAATCTATACCTCCTATGAGTATGTCTTTAGAATGTGGGAGGAAATCAGAGTGCCCGGAGGAAACCCACCCAAACACGGGGAGAACATGCAAACTCCTTGCAGATGTTGTCCTTATTGTCCTTGGTGGGAATTGAACCCAGGACTAGAGATGATCCACCACCCTAGTGTTCGAATTTGATTTGGTTCGCCGAATTGGCGTTTGTTCTTCGAATGTTCATCGAATGTTAGTCAAACACCGTCAAATCCCATTGAAAACAATGGCAGGCCAACACAAACACATACAAATACATAGAAAACACGTGGAAAACACCTTCTAAAGTGTCCAAAAGGTGACAAATAACTCAGAAGATACAACAAACATATGGAAAGTGAAAAGTACATATAAAAATGCGAAAAGAAAAGAGATAGATGAGTAAAAGGGGGAGGAGACACAGATATAGGCAGGTCATGCCCTTCCAAAATGGCCTTCCAGTTTTTACTCAAGTAGTAAGGCATCATGCACACGATGATTATTTGGTGCGTTTCACTTCAGTATCTGTAAGGCCATGTTCAGATGATGATTATTTGGTGCGTTTTATTTCAGTATCTGTAAGGCCTTGTGCAGGCGATGAGTATTTGGTGCGGTTTTTACTGCAGTATCTGTAAGGCCTTGTGCAGGTGATGAGTATTTGGTGTTTTTTTTACCTCAGCATTTGTAAGGCTTTGTGCACACGCTGAGCATTGTGTCACATTTAGGGGACTACAACAACTCTCCATATTTTTCAAAAATTTGGGCCCAGACACCACTTCAGTGGCATCAATTGCCCCGCAGTTGCAAGCTTACAATAGTTGGTGAGGTGACTTTCATGCAGCACATTCCAAAATCCACAAGCCTTTAGTCTCCCCATGTTATCTGTAAGATTTGTCACCAAAATCTAAGTAGAGGCCAAAAAATCAATAGTTAGAGTAGTTCATGCGTGAACCGTCACATGGATATGAAGCAAAAGCCGCAGTGGGAAGCTCACTGTGCTACAATGCGGCCTAACGGGCCGGGACAACCACCGTCTGACCCATTTAGTGCATCCGCTGCCTCTTCATCCTCTGTGACTGTGGGGACAGCAGTGACACATGCTTTTGGACGCAGACCTTCCACCTCTTTAGCCAGTGTGATTGGAAGGTCATCAGTTCTTTTGGAAGTGGAAACACATGCTGGTGTTGAGCGCTGTCAGACATCAAGAGACATCCCCTTTGTATGAAGACATCACCTTTGTATGAAGGCAACATAATATGTCTGCCTGCATCTTCCTCATAGACCAACAGTTTGCCGGGGACACCCTACTCAACCGTGTCTCAGCACAGCAGCCAGCCCTCGGTCCCTCAGATGTGGACAAGTAAAAGACCATTTCCTCCTGGCCATGCCAAAGCTAAGAGGTTGAATTTCACCATCTGCAAGCTGTTGGCTACAGAAATGCTCCATCTCCGCCTTTTGTACACAGAGGATTTTTGAGACCTTGTGTAAGTCGCAGTGCCCCAGTACCAGATGCCCAGCCACCACTACTTCTCCGGAAAACTGTGCCTGTGCTACACTAGCATGTCGCACACAACATCATCCTTGAGAAACTCTGTGTGTGACAAGGTGCATTTCATCACAGACACTTGGATCAGTAAGCATGAACAGGGGCGTTACATGGCAGTGACTGTGCACTGGGTAACTATGAAGAAAGCAGGAGAAGGGGCTGGTGTCCAAGTGTTGGCATCCCCACGAGTTGTGCGTCAATCTTCTGTATGTACAAATTCCTCTACTGCTTCTGCCTCCTCAACCTTGTATCGGTCCTCCACCTGCACCCAAAGCCTGTCTGGTAATGCCACCCACCTTCTAACTGAGCACAAGGTATCCTGCATACCTCCTTACTATGATGGCAGCAGGGCTCAACGGCATCAGGCGGTCTTTACCTTGAAATGTCTGAGAAATGTGAGTCACACAGCTGAGGATTTGTGGTCAGCTATGGAGACCGAGTTTCATCAATGCTTGTCTCCAGTGAACCTGCAGCCAAGGAAGGCCTTATGCAACAATAGGAAACTATATAGAAGGAAAGAGGGCACCACCAACAAGGAACTCCAAATTAGGAGGCAAATACGGACTGATGACCCAGTCTTCACCCGGGGTGCCAGTGGGAGACCAAGAACACAGTCAAGAAACAAAGTTCAGAAAAAACACGGCACTCACCGGGACTTCAAAAAGCGGTGTCCTTTATTGCAGGGTTTGCATCACAAAGTGCAGGGAGGGGGTACTGAGGTGACGACGGCACCGTTTCGGGCTCTCGTCCTTCTACGGGTCACTGTTTTTTCTGAACTTTGTTCCTTATGCAACAATGATGCAATGCTGGGTACTGCACTCCACCGGGGCAATGTGACACACGTGCCTTGCATAGCTCACGTCTTAAACCTGGTTGTCCAGCCAATTTTTGCACACTATCTGGGTCTAGATGGTCTTCAGCAGAGGGCACGGTCGCTGTGTGCTCACTTCGCCGTTCGCATCTCGCAGCTCAACACCTTGCATCTCTACAGAAGTCGTTTTGCCTGCCAGTTCACTGGCTGAAATGCGATGTGCCGACCCGATGGAATTCAGCTCTGTACATGTTGCAGCAAATGTGGCAAGACCGACAAGCCCTGGTGCAATACGCCATGATGTATAACCTGAACCTACAAGATCCAGAGGTGGGGCAAATCACACAGCTGGAGTGATCTGAAATGAATGACCTATGTACCATTCTGTACAGTATTGAAATGTCAACGAAGATGTTTAGTGATGATGATGCCATTATCAGCATGACTATTCCCATCATTTATATGCTGGAGCACACTTTAAACAGTATTCGGAGTCAGGTGGTCGCACTAGAGGAGAGGGAGGAAGTACGGAGGAGTCGTATGCGGAAGGGCTCACAAGATCTCCAAGGTGCAGTTCACAGTTTATGGATGAGGGGCTATATTATGCTTGCTCAGAACCTTCTTTATCTGGGCCTGGATTCGACTCCAAAAGCTTCTGGGCATCAGTGCAGATAATTTCCTCGTCTTGACTCACAACAGCTTTGGAGCAGACCTCTGATTCCCAGGCTATAGTATGAGAGAAGAGCAATGCATACTCAACCATCTGTCTGACCCCATACACAGACGGGTGGCTGGAGACTTGGGAGCTGTGCAGAAGCAAGTGGGATTGGGGTGACACCTCTGAGGACTGGTGTATTTGTGATGTAGAAGTTGAGGTAGAGAAGAGCCCATTTGCTGAAGTGCTTGCTATCCATTCAAGTGCCTGCTCTTTTTGTGCCTCATCGAGAATTGGCCATGGACACACTATACCAGCAGGTTTTAATTGCAATCCACAGGCATAAAAATCCCAGACTAGCAATTGCAGACCGCATGAAGCAACAGTGCGTTAGGACCCGGTAGGAAGAGAGCACTTTGGCGCAGTTACCAGGCTCTTCCCCAATGGCCATTGTTGAAGCTAAGACTCTCATTTTTACTTTATATTCTACTAGCTGGGTGCCCGATGCAGATGCATCGGGATTCTAGAAGAGCGAGTCTCTGACTCGCAATGGCCGCTTCGCGGCCAATGCTTCGCACTGCTAAGGCGACTCGCCATGCCCGCTGCGCGGGCATAGCGAGTCGCCTTAGAACTGCTCGCAATGGCCGCTGCGCGGCCAATGCTTCGGTCGTATCCACATGACCACGCTGACTCGCAGCGCGAGCGGACTCAAAAGGGGCAAAAAACCCATTCGTGATTATATAATAGATAGCAGCATTTACTGTGTTCCTGTATCACATATGCCACCTTAGCTGTACATATCCCTGAACATAGCCATATGCTAGTTCATATACATCATGTTAAGTGTCGCGGCAATTAACCCCTTAATTTATGTGTATTTTTTGCCAGCTCCTTTTCATGTCCAGGTGATGCCGTCATTTCATGATATATAGTTTA
Organism: Allobates femoralis; assembly: GCA_033576535.1. Taxonomy (NCBI): domain Eukaryota; kingdom Metazoa; phylum Chordata; class Amphibia; order Anura; family Aromobatidae; genus Allobates; species Allobates femoralis. The sequence goes on along the minus strand of JARQOC010000001.1, from coordinate 73,234,296 downwards.
CTTGCAGTGGCGTAACTACCACGATCTCAGGGGTCGCAATTGCGATGGGGCCTGGCAGGGGGAGGGGCCCGGTCAGGCCTGGATGAAAATAAATGTTTTATTTCTTTTTTTTAAACCTCCCTCCTTCTCTGTTAGAGAGTTTAGCATATCCGCTGTCTTTACAGAGGAGGGGGGTTTCAGGATGAGGCGGGCACGCACTTCTATTCACACTTCGCTGTCTGATCCCGGACGTACCTGAACTGGCATTCCAGAGTCTGACAGTTCCAATCTGCCCCCTACTCTGCGATGCTGCAGCATGTCTGAGGTCATCCCACGCTTCAGCAGATGGCTCAGCTCAGCAGAGTGGCACAGAGGAGAACATGGAAGCAAGGTGGAGGAGAGCAGGTGAGCGCTCATAGGGCAAAAGATATGGGGGGTTGAGAAAGGCTGCGGGTGGAGATTACTGATGGGGGGGATGGAGAGAGGCTGCTGGTGGAGGCTGGTGATGGAGAGAGGCTGCTGGTGGAGGCTGGGGATGGAGAGGGAAGAAAGGCTGCTGGTGGAGGTTGGTGATGGAGGAAGGAGAGAGGCTGCTGGTGGAGGCTAGTGATGTGGGGAGAGAGAGAGGCTGCTGGTGGAGGCTGGTGATGGGGGGAGGGAGAGAGGCTGCTGGTTGAGGCTGAAGATGGGGGAGAGGCTGCTGGTGGAGGCTGGTGATGGAGGAGGGAGTGAGACTGCTGGTGGAGGCTGGTGATGGGGGATTTGAGAGGCTGCTCGTGGAGGCTAGTGAAGGAGGAGGAAGAGAGGCTGCTGGTGGAGGCTAGTGATGTGGGGAGAGAGAGAGGCTGCTGGTGGAGGCTGGTGATGGGGGAGGGAGAGAGGCTGCTGGTGGAGGCTGTTGATGGGGAGAGGCTGCTGGTGGAAACTGGTGATGGAGGAGGGAGAGAGGCTGCTGGTGGAGGCTAGTGATGGGGGGTTGAGAGAGGCTGCTGGTGGAGGCTGGTGATGGAGGAGGGAGAGAGGCTGCTGGTGATGGAGGGTGGAGAGAGGCTGCTGGAGGAGGCTGGTAATGGAGGAGGGAGGGAGGCTGCTGGTGTAGACTGGTGATGGGAGGTTAAGAGAGGATGCTAGTGGTGACTGGTGATGGAGGAGGGAGAGAGGCTGCTGGTGGAGGCTGGTGATGGAGGGGGAAGAGAGGCTGCTGGTGGAGGCTGCTTATGGAGGAGGGAGAGATGCTGCTGGTGATGGAGGGGAGAGAGAGGCTGCTGGTGAAGGCTGGTGATGGAGGAGGGAGGCTGCTGGTGGAGGCTGGTGATGGAGGAGGGAGAGAGGCTGCTGGTGGAGGCTGGTGATGGGGGGGGGTTGAGAGAAGATGCTAGTGGTGACTGGTGATGGAGGAGGGAGAGAGGATGCTGATGGAGGCTGGTGATGGAGGGGGGAGAGAGGCTGCTGGTGGAAGCTGGTGATGGAGGGGGAGAGAGGCTGCTGATGGAGGAGGGAGAAAGGCTGCTGGTGGAGGTTGATGATGGGGGAGAGGCTGCTGGTGGAGGCTTGTTATGAGGGGAGGGAGAGAGGTGCTGGAGGAGGCTGTTGATGGAGGGGGGAGTGAGGCTGCTGGTGGAGGCTGGTGATGGGGGATTGAGAGAGGCTGCTGGTGGAGGCTGGTGACGGAGGAGGGAGAGAGGCTGCTGGTGGAGGCTGGTGATGGAAGGAAGGAGAGAGGCTGCTGGTGGTGACTGGGGATGGGAGTGAGGGAGAGAGGCTGCTGGTGAAGGCTGGTGATGGGGGAAGGGAGAGAGGCTGCTGGTGGAAGCTGGTGATGGGTGGAGGGAGAGAGACTGCTGGTGGAGGCTGGTGATGGAGGGAGAGAGGCTGCTGGTGGAGGCTGGTGATAGGGGTGAGGGAGAGAGGCTGCTGGTGGAGACTGGTGATGGTGGGGGAGAGAGGCTGCTGGTGGTGGAGGGAGGGAGGCTCGTAATGGTGGGGGAGACTTACGCTATGTGGTGCATTATACTATGTTGGGGACTACGGGAGGTGCATTGTAATATATAAAGGCATATGGGGATGCATAATAATTGGAGGACTATGGTGGCGGGGGAGGAAAACCATATATACCAGGATAATGTCCATATTTCAGGAGGAGGACCATATATAGCAGGATGAGGGACATTAATACTAAATGAAAGGGAAGACGGGTCGATTTGTAAGTCTTTATGGGATTTAGAATGCTTCATGGGGCTCATTCATCTGACCAACATGTGCGCGTGGGGGGCCCCAGAATAAATTTCACACCGGGGCTCATCAGACTCTAGTTCCACCACTGTGTACTTGGTTGTATTACACGTGGCCTACACTACAGTTTTTTGTGGACACTGCTTTTAGGCAAAAACTGACAGGTTTGCTAGCTGCAGTTAAAAATTAGTAGAAGGAACTATACAGGCAGCGCAGCTTCTCTCACAAGTGGGCTACACCACTATGGGACACTGCTAGTCTGCTACTAGTCCGAACAAAGTGCCTGGACTAGCTGCAGCAAAAAAAAAATGCCTAATTAAGACAGGTGGTGTAGCTTTCTTCACAGCATTGCTACATTACCTACCCTAATGGATTCAAAGAGCTATATTACTGTGGCCAGATGCTGTGAGAAAGACTTGCCCAGCACTGGCACACACCTGACACACACCTGCCTGGCAAAAACTAATAGAGATTGCTCTAACCTAGCCCTGATAAGGGCTGCAATTAAAATTAGTCCCTGCTTCTATGAAGTAGCCCTGAAAAGGGCTGATAGACTACTAGTCCTTAGTCCCTATCACTAATCGCTACTCCTATGTAGCAGCCCTAAAAAGGGCAAATATTACTAAGATTCACACCCTCCCTCCAGTCCTTACTCCCTAAACCTATCTATCTAACTTTGTATTCGCTCACTAGCTGACTGAGAGAACAAAATTTAGAGTTTGCACTGTTTAGCGGTTGCACACAACAGCAGCGGTGCCATCTAACACCTGCAGCTCCTATCAGCAAAATGGTGGCGATCGTTAATATGGCCGAGTCTTATAGGGCTAGGATATGTGACAGACACAGGCAATGATGACATTAGTTGTGTGAAAAAATGCACTTTGCAGTGTGGCACTGTGATTGGCTAGCAGCCTGAACCGCCCCACTGTACATGCTTTAGGAGAAAAAAAAAAAGCAATCTTATTGCTGCAGCTCTGATACAACTCCCCCTGCACAATATACACACAAACTGGATATTAACATTCATTTGCAGTATTAGGGCTAGGTTTAGGGTTAGGAAGATTAAGCTTTTGGTGATCGAAGCGTTATCGAAAACATACTAGAACTGCCGGATTTCAAGCAAATTGTTCTAATTCGGCGAATGACTCGAACACCGTCAAAAACAGCTCGAATTTGAGATTGGCGAACAATTGGAATCGAACACCGCTCATCTCTACCCAGGACCTCAGGACCTCAGTGATGAAAGGGCTCAGTGCTGCAAAGGCTGCAGTGCTAACCACTTGAGCCACTGTGCCACCCGCTATCAAACGCTGTCATCTAAGTGCCGGAGTTTGAAATCTTGCTCTATTTCCAAGCGCATCACATGATGTGGAAGCCCGCGTGGAACCTCCCTGAATGCAGGCAATAGTGCTGGTGTGAGCCTAGCCTAACATAACAATACAACCTAAGGCTCACTGTTAAGGCCACTTTACACACACAGATATCTGTGTCCAACTTCTGAACAGATCTCTGGTTGCAGTGAAATCATGGACACATTGCTCCATTTGTACACAGCCACAAAATGGAACAATTTGTCCATGGTTTCACTGCAACCAGAGATCTGTTCAGACGTTGGACACAGATATCTGTGTGTGTAAAGTGGCCTTTAGTGTTTCTGCCTTCCATAGAAATTAAAAAGTCCCAAAGGAGACAAAAAGTTGAGTTAAAAATGTATAGAATTTTTATTGAATAAACTCATTTTGGTGATTATTGTGAGCATGCTATACAGGCATGTTCTCAAAAGTTTGCTCTTGCTCAGACTTTTTTTGTATTCCATTTGGTTATCTATGGTTCCATCTTTGGGACCAAGTCACACACATCATCCTGCTTCTTATGAGGTCAGTTGGCACAGTAGCAGGTCATAATACGGTTAGTGTAGGGACCGTCCCGAAGTGGGTCACCTTGACGAGGTGGGACGGCATATATACATTTTTTGCAAAAAAGTTATGCACCAAGTACTCTGTGCATTTTACAGCATTAGTTTTTATTTATTTACTAGATAGAGTCCCGATGCTATCGCATCGGAAAGGCAGTAATGTAACAATGGGGGTGGGCTCTGTGATGCTGGGAGAAGCAGCTATCTCTCCCCTTGTCCCTCGGCCCTCCTGTGCCCCCTATGCTCTTTTTCTGCCCCCTCCCGTGTACTGTTTCTGCCCCTCCCTGTACTCCTTCTGTACCCCCTGTATTGTTTCTGCCCTGTACTGTTTCTGCTCCCCTGTGCTCTCTTTCTGCCCCATCCCCTGTACTGTTTCTGCCCACCTGTCCTCTTTCTGCTTCCTTTGTACTCTTTCTGCCTCCCTGTCCCACCTGTGTTCTCTTTCTGCCCCCTGTCTCCCCGTAAATGCTTTCTGTGCCCTCACCTCTGCATTTTGTCTGGCTGGCTGCAGTCTTTGTCACTGCAGTAGTGGAGCTGTGGGCATTTGATGGTCATGTGACCAACCACATGACTGTGACATCACTGCAGGTTCTGCAGCCTCTAACTCACAAGTAACTATAAGTGGAGTGGCGGGCGTGCGGGGTGTCGCGGTGACGGGTGAAGGCTGTGGTGGTGCGGGGTGATGTGGGCATTGGGAGGTTGGCAGTGTGTGGGGCATCGTCGGCAGATTTCGGTACTGCCGCCAACCAGTGCCATATTAGCATACCCATCACTTGGGTATCCTAATATGGCGCAGCCTCCGGTCAGTGCGGTGCATTGTGGGATTTAGTTACAGTGGCCGGAAGTGGGAACTGCCGTTTATGTAATTAGATTGCAAGGTATTTGGTCATAACATGCACATACTTTTTCTCTAGTTGTTTTATGCAATTTGGTGTTAATTGTGAACATGCTATACAGGCATGTTCACACAAGTTCGCTCTAGCTCAAGTTTTATTTTTGTTTACCAAAAAGCAATATACAATGGAAACAAAATCATACATAAAGAAACATACAGAAAAATACTGTGGCTCTGGGAATCACTAAAACATATCAGAAGAGACCGGTGCCTCAATGGCAAAGAAGGTAAACTAGACACATATCAAAAAATTCATTGGCAGGTTCCTAATAAAAATACTATAGTAAGTAAGGCAGTGGTGACAGCTGGGAAAAACACCTAGCTCAGGCTAAGTGGATAGAGAATCATTACAAAGTAAAAAGCACTATAAGCTATCACCTTAATACCCAAACTGAGAGATTGTGTGGCAATGCCCTAACAAATACTAACATAGTCTCACTATAATAAAAGGATCAGTCAGAAGCTACCAATTAGATGGAGATATTATATATGTAATGGCCTCGTCCACCTCCGGCCCCTACGCACATTTCGTATACTAGGACATCTTCAGGTGTGTGCCTTCTGCCTTCCATGTCAGGAGTCCAGGCATAAACGAACTTCAAGATTTTCTTGAAAATGAATTCATAATGGGTAGGTGAGAGAACACAGCAGTGTCCGGAGTAAGAAACGGGGCTCGGCATATACTGAGCATAGAGCAGCAGTGTCAGCAATTGCAACTAATTTTAATGGCTACAATAGAGGTTTGGGAATTTTTGTTGGCAATGTTATCACAGTCTGCAGTGCTCTTGTTTCAACCTGAACAGAGACCTGACACATCCCAATTAAATCAGATTGGTAGGAATCTGCTTGAATACAGATTTTGTTTATATGTTAGCTCTTTTGGCTATGAAGTAAAAATAGGACGTCCTGAGATTTCATCAATCCAGGTGATCTACACCAATCAAGAGAATGAGAGGTTCAGAGTCTTCTAGTGAATAAATCAGTAGTCAAAGTTTATACTACTGACCAAAAGCTGACCTCTACTTTTATCAGCGACAGGCCCTTGGTAAAATGAAAAAATGAAGGTCATGTTTAAATAGGTGAGAATCCTATAGGATAGACTCTTACCTATCTAAAAATAGCTGAAACCTCATTGCCACTTTACACGTCCCGATATCAGCGTCCAACTCCGATAAAAAGTCATGTGGTTCGTGCGTTGGCCCCAATATCGTTCGTGCGTTGTATGGTATAAATGTCCAATACGATGCACGAACGATGCCAAAACGATATCGGGGATCAAATGAGCAGGCTCTCCAACGGCCCGATATTGGATGGGCGTTGTGGCTGGTACGTGCTGTGTAAAAGCCCAACTACGATGTGGAGTACAACTTCCCCTATCCTGTCCCTGTCGTTCCTGGGTCGGCCGCACAAGGGGGCGTACACATCGTAGTGGTGTTGCCTGCCGATATCACGCTGTGTAACATCTCCTATGCGATCTTGGAATTCTGCCCAAAAAGTGCGCGCACCGGCGTCGTTGGATCCAGTATCGGACCGACGTTGGGACATGTAAAGTGGCCATCAGAGATAGTGTAATGTGACACAGGGCAGTAGCTGTGGGCAAGGTAGTCATCTATTATACCCTGGCACATTAATGAATGAGCAGGTCCTGACTGGTTTCGTGGACTTGTGCCGAGGCAATATGTCCTTGCAGACCACATTATGCCATTGACTCTGGCTGGCCAGGACCAGATGTTCATCAAACATGAGAAAAAGAGGAGAGTTTTTGCCCCCAACCTTATCAGATATGATATAATAAATCACACTGCAACTTTCTTAGTAAGAAATACATTTTAATGCTTTTTTTCCTTAAAGAGGACCTGTCACCCCCCTGCTGCATGGCAATCTAAATGCAGCACTGAATGAAGCGTGTCTGCTGCATTCAGGGAAGGGGTCCCCCATGTGTCTGTGTGCTGTGTTAAAAGGGGTTAAAAGTGAGGGGCATTGAAACCATCAACCTTGGTTTGCAAGGAGGTAATGATAAAAAGAGGCTAGAACAACTAGAGTGCATGTGGATTGTGAGGTTAGACACAGTATACCAAAGAGGCTTAAATGAGAAGCTCAGCTTTGTACAGTTCCTGTAAATGACCACTTTGTTCTTGTATATACGCCTGACAAGGTATCATCATTTTAAGTGTTTTTAATTTCACTTATTTTCAGTTTTTTCTCTATGTAGAGTCTAATGGTTGTTATAAGATTTATGAGGACCCTCAAAAAATTCACTATCTCCCTCTATTCCAGTTTTTGGGATGGACCATGGAGGCCGAATGAAATATATTAATTGCAAGATATGAGCAGACACCAATTGGATCATTAATGTGGGCGACTGTACAGGATATGTGAATTCTGGATACCGAGAATGATCGTAGTGCAAAAGTTTAAGGAGCGACATTATACAGTCATGGCCAAAAGTATTGACACCCCTGCAATTCTGTCAGATAATACTCAGTTTTTTTCCTGAAAATGATTGCAATCACAAATTCTTTAGTATTATTATCTTCATTTAATTTGTCTTCAATGAAAAAAACACAAAAAGATTTGTCCTAAAGCCAAATTGGATATAATTCCACACCAAACATACAAAAGGGGGTGGACAAAAGTATTGGCACCCTTAGAAAAATCATGTGATGCTTCTCTAATTTGTGTAATTAACAGCACCTGTAATTTACCTGTGGCACCTAACAGGTATTGGCAATAACTAAATCACACTTGCAGCCAGTTGACATGGATTAAAGTTGACTCAACCTCTGTCCTATGTCCTTGTGTGTACCACATTGAGCATGGAGAAAAGAAAGAAGACCAAAGAGCTGTCTGAGGACTTGAGAAACCAAATTGTGAGGAAGCTTGAGCAATCTCAAGGCTACAAGTCCATCTCCAAAGACTTGAATGTTCCTGTGTCTACCGTGCGCAGTGTCATCAAGAAGTTTAAAGCCCATGGCACTGTGGCTAACCTCCCTAGATGTGGACGGAAAAGAAAAATTGATGAGAGATTTCAACGCAAGATTGTGCGGATGGTGGATAAAGAACCTCGACTAACATCCAAACAAGTTCAAGCTGCCCTGCAGTCCGAGGGTACAACAGTGTCAACCCGTACTATCCGTCGGTGTCTGAATGAAAAGGGACTGTATAGTAGGAGACCGAGGAAGACCCCACTTCTTACCCCGAGACATAAAAAAGCCAGGCTGGAGTTTGCCAAAACTTACCTGAGAAAGCTTAAAACGTTTTGGAAGAATGTTCTCTCTTTTTGGGCAAAGGCATTAACATAGAGTTTACAGGAGAAAAAAAGAGGCATTCAAAGAAAAGAACACGGTCCCTACAGTCAAGCATGGCGGAGGTTCCCTGATGTTTTGGGGTTGCTTTGCTGCTTCTTGCACTGGACTGCTTAACCATGTGCATGGCATTATGAAGTCTGAAGACTGCCAACGAATTTTGCAGTATAATGTAGGGCCCAGTGTGAGAAAGCTGGGTCTCCCTCAGAGGTCATGGGTCTTCCAGCAGGACAATGACCCAAAACACACTTCTAAAAGCACTAGAAAATGGTTTGAGAGAAAGCACTGCAGACATCTAAGGTGGCAGCAATGAGTCCAGACCTGAATCCCATAGAACACCTGTGGAGAGATCTAAAAATGGCAGTTTGGAGAAGGCACCCTTCAAATATCAGGGACTTGGAGCAGTTTGCCAAAGAAGAATGGTCTACAATTCCAGCAGAGCATTGTAAGAAACTCATTGATGGTTAGCGGAAGCGGTTGATCGCAGTTATTTTGGCTAAAGGTTGTGCAACCAAGTATTAGGCTGAGGGTGCCAATACTTTTGTCCGGCTCATTTTTCAAGTTTTGTGTGAAATGATCAATGTTTTGCTTTTTGCTTCATTCTCTTTTGTGTTTTTTCATTGAAGACAAATTAAATGAAGATAATAATACCAAAGAATTTGTGATTGCAATCATTTTCAGGAAGAAACTGTGTATTATCTGACAGAATTGCATGGGTGTCAATACTTTTGGCCAACACTGTAGCTTGCTATCATATTACTTTGCTGTGATCTTGATAACTTGATGTGATTAACTGTGATTGTTTTATACTATGTCTCATCCATAGATATAGTGTTATTTATATGCACCTTAACAGGGTGTACATACCCTAAGTGGTTGAATATTATCAACTTTGGGATATCTAATGACTTGGTATGTCCCCTTGGCAAGGAGGACTAAATCATCTTTATTTGCACAGTCTGGGTGTTTTAAAGTAGGGCAATGGCAGGAATACTCATCAGTTACAATTTTATTAAGTCTTGATGTCTGCACTATAGCAGAACATGTGATATGATTATATGTATTTCGACCTGATATTGGTGGACCATGCAAACACATATTACTGCGCAGTAATTATACCAGGGAAACCCCCACAATACCATCTGGTGTCTTTTAGAAGTCTTTTTTCGCAATTTGAGATGTATAGTCTCCTATAGCAGAACGTCACACACATTCTGAATTGATGTGTGTGACGCTGAAAACTTGAAACTCCCACTTCCGGTTATGATGCCGGTCTTCTAGATGAACAAAGATGGCGGAACGAGTACTTCCGCCCTAGAGGGGGCGGCACCGGCAGGTCCGTTCGTGCGGTGGGCGGCCCTGCTCTCCGACACTGCAGAAGGCATCCTGACAGGCCACGGAAAAGCATGTGATGGACATGCCCCTGACTTGGGATTGGCCAGAAGCGGTAGGCGGAGAGCGGGGCGGCACCGGAAGAGCAGCAATAGATGCCACCATCTCCTGCATGAGGGTGAATAAAAGGAGGATTGAGACGGTAAGGTATTGTGGCGCCCCGCAACGAGTGCGTCACAGGAGGGTACTGCACCCGTGACCGCAGGTGCAGTATTCTCCGTCTCAGTGATGGATGAGTTAACTCCATAGCTCCATACACCACATACAACATTCAGAGACAGAGGACCAATAGGGTCCTGGTGGGAGGAGTGTGAGATGTTGAGTGTGGGGAAGGAATGGAACAGAAAGTTACAACATGGGAGAGACAAGTGCAAGGCAGACGTCAGAACCACCTTCACAGATCTAACAGGGAGGGCACCGAGAAGCGGTGACCAAGACAGAAAGGGGCCAAGTACCAGCAACCAAGTACCAGTAACCAAGTAACGGGTCCAAAACACCCGCGCCCAGTCCAACCGGAGACCGGTTCCGAGACAGAATAGAAGTCCAGCTATGCACTGTAAACCGGAGTGATAGGAGGCTTCACAGGAGCACATGACGCCTAACACCTTCACCGCAGCTGTGCCGGAGGGGTACCCACCTTTGGGGTTCAGGGGACCCAATAGGAGTTGGAAGGCCACCGGCTCGGGTCCTCACTAAAGGATCCCCAGTATCTTGGTCCGACACATGAGAGCAAGCAAAGAGTACCCAGGGACAGTAAGCTATAGAAAGACACAGTGGAAGCTTGGAGATATACCGTCCATCACTGGGACCACCCGGTCCGTTACCTGAAAGTTTATACTGTGTCAAGTGTGCACCTGTTAACCTGCAAGAACAACAGTAAAGACTCATGCAGAGGAGCACTGTGTCCGTGTATTCCTTTTGAGCTGTTACGATACTATGTTAACCGAGCTACCGTATTCCATCCAGGTAGCAACTGCATCGGGGACTACCCGCTCGCCCTGTAGGGAGCGGTTCCATCTAAGCTGCCGCACATCACCCCAGAGGTCTGAGCAGCGCCGGTGCCATCACCAGACACCTACAGGTGGCATCACGAAACAAGACTTTATTCCCTAACCTAACCGTGCAATTGACCTCCGGGCCCACACAGCTCACCGAACCGTGACAGTAGCCAGCGCCTGAGAGCTGAGTACCCGGCAACGGTAAGTCAGTATTACCCCACTGAGGAAGCTGTATAGGCAAAACTTGTCTGGGGGGGCACCCAGACGCCACATCTCAACTGAAACACATCCGATGGCTAAGCATTAAATAACTTAATTGGGTGGAACTACCCATAGGTTACCATAACATCAGGAGTAAATGGTTTGGACATTTGGGTGGCTGTATGCACTCTGCGCAGAGAAATCATGGATTACCACTTAATATAGCTGTGCCTGAACACTGCCAAACATGTAAGATAAACCTGATTACAATTGGTAGCTCACTGTGATGCCCCTATTAGAAATACCTTGAACCCATTGATAGATAGATACAGGTGAGATAAGACCTCTATTGGGAAAATTTTGGCTCTTTGTCTGTTTGTGCACCTGGTCACTTTTTATACACATAATAATATTGCTAAATTATGTGTAGCAAAATGATATTTACTGTACAGGAAAAGCTTGATAATCTGCATGTTTTTAAGGAAAAAAGCATTAAAATGTATTTCTTACTAAGAAAGTTGCAGTATGATTCATTATATCACATCTGACAAGGTTGGGGGCAAAAACTCTCCTCTTCTTCTCTCATGTGTGATGAACCTGTTTTGGAGGGGCCCCCATTGGCTTACAACCAATATAGATATTGGTAGGGGAACAAAAATTTGTTTTATCAGGACCAGATGTTGTACAGTGATGGAGACCACCTGTTATACTAAACATAAGATATACCGTATATACTCGTGTATAAGCCGACCCGTGTATAAGCCGACCCCCCTACATTTGCCCCCAAAACCTGGGAAAATCTATTGACTCGTGTATAAGCCGAGGGTGGACCCTAGCACAAGTATACAGCCCCCAGCAGTGTGGTATACACCAGTCCCAGAGGTAGATACAGCAGCCCCAGTGGTAGTATACACGCAGCCCCAGTAGTATATACAGCCCCAGTGGTATATACAGCCCCAGTGGTAGTATAGACGCAGCCCTAGTAGTATATACAGCCCCAGTGGTAGTATATACAGCCCCAGTGGTAGTATACAGGGCCCCAGCAGTATATACAGCCCCAGTGGTTTATACAGCCCCAGTGGTAGTATACAGGGCCCCAGAGGTATATACAGCCCCAGTGGTAGTATATACAGCCCCAGTGGTAGTATACAGGGCCCCAGCAGTATATACAGCCCCAGTGGTTTATACAGCCCCAGTGGTAGTATATACAGCCCCAGTGGTAGTATACAGGGCCCCAAAGGTATATAGCAGCCCCAGCGGTAGTATACATGCAGCCCCAGTAATGCAGGGCCCCCCCAGCGTCTCTCCGGTCACCTGTAAAGGAAACTATACTTATCACAGTGCTCTGTCCGTGCCCGCTCGCAGCTGCCGACCGCGATCCTCCATCTTGCGTCTTCTTCCTGTTTCCTGTGCTCGTCGCAGGGAATGACGTCATTGCCCGCGACGAGCACAGAAACAGGAAGAATACGCAAGATGGAGGATCGCGGTCGGCAGCTGCGAGCGGGCGCGGACAGCGTGCGCGGACAGCGGCACTGTGATAAGTATAGTTTCCTTTACAGGTGACCGGAGAGACGCTGGGGGGGCCCTGCATTACTGGGGATGCGGGGGCTGCTGTATACCGATGTATACATCGGTATGTACCGATGTATACATCGGTATACAGCACTGACTCGCGTATAAGCCGAGGGGGGTACTTTTCAGCCCAATTTTTGGGCTGAAAAACTCGGCTTATACGCGAGTATATACGGTACATAACTTCTCATATGTTTCTTCTTCAAACTAGAGCATCTCTACATACAGTCTTTTTACTTATTCAACTTCTCTTGTTCCTGCCTCCACTAGTATCATTTCTATCTCCCCCACCCAGCATAGGATAACAGTCCAGTTAGTCAAAGTCACCTTGTTCACCCTTGATTCCACATCCTGTCTGTCCTTTTAGGCTGTGCTCACATGCTGAGTATTTGTCACGGTTTTTTACGCGTGTTTTTTTTTAAGGGGAAAAACGCGCGGAAAAAATGCGCTAGAGAGCAACTTCAGTTGCAATTTTTTACGCGCGTTTCTTCCAGTGCTTATAATGGGGCCTATGGAAGAAACACACGTAAAAAACTGGAAAGAATTGACATGTTCATTCTTTTTACGCGCGTTTTTTGCTCCAAAACGTGACGTCTGAATGGCACAAAGTGAATGTCCATTCACTTTGCTGGGAAATGCAGAAGCACATGCGGTTTTGGGGCAAATACGCGCATAAAAAAATGCGCCAAATACGCAGCGTGTGAACGAGGGCTTAAAGTAACTGGATTGCCATTATGGTCAAACCTAGTTTCTAGCTTGCTAATGCTTGAGGAACTCTCACTTCAGGCACTCACTTCATCTCACATTTCTGTATCATCCTGGCCTTATTTCTATGAGTTATAAACTCAGGGATATACTGCAAGATGTTCTGTCCCAGGACCCATCTCTATATCTCAGTCAGCTCTTTCCAGCGGTACACTGTGTATCTCTGTCAACTCTCTCTGTGGCTCTGCTCACTAGTCAGACCTTAGGTTTGTCACTGCTACAAGCTGAGCCCTATCTGCCCTCCTGACATTAAAACCCTCACTTTTCCCTCACTCTAGGCCCTCAAGTTCTGGGCTAGTCCCATACATTAACTCTAGCTTACCCGTTGGTCAAGCAAAAGATGCTTCAACATAATTAACACGTTACAGTTCACATTACATATTGTAACAATAACACTGGTATCTTCAATGGTGAACGTGGGAAATATGTCCATTTTCTTACATTTACCTCTTAACCATTCGGTAACCTTCAAGTCAACAATACACTTCAATACATACAACATAACATTAACCATTTCGAAGCCTTCTTTCGGTGCTTGACCAGAACACAAATCCAGTCTTACTTGGTTTAAGAACTGCAACAATTCAAGACAATTTTTTATGGTAACAGTCCATCAGGTTGATTTGGCCCTTTCTCATATGGGCCATCTAGCCAACAACATGGCACAGTTCAATCCCTTTAAGGGTAGAATCTTTTCATCAAGGGCACAATCCACAGTTTCCACCATCAGTCCTAAAGATGGTGATACAGTCCATTTATTCTACTCCTGTTTAAAAAGACAGGCACACAATCCCTTAGGGGCAAAGTATTTCCTGAATTGGGTCAAGACTTTATCAAAGTGCGTGTAAGTCTCTCATGGTTGCAATGTTTTTCAATCCAGCAGGGAGCGCATGCGCCTCTAGACCTGGAGGTGATAGGACACTGGAGATGGGTGCCTCCACTTGAGGCTGCACATAGGCCTATCTCGAGTCTTCTTCTCATTCAATAAACAGAAACCACAAATCACAAATCCAAATCCTATTGCTGTCTATCTTTTTCTCATACAGCACTTGGACCAATAAAATGTGATTCAAAGAAAGACACATCCACTTTAAAGACAGATCTGCGGGTCTGATCAGTGATATGTCCTCCCTCCCCTTATGCTGGGTGCCTGAGCAATGTTTCCAGACCTTAGTGCCTTTGATGGTTGTCAGGTCTTCATACCTTGCCTCTGTCTTGGCAACCTTATCTTGTACATTGTGACTTATATTTATATCACAATAGAGTGCACTATACCTGCTGTACTACACCTGCCAGAACACAGCCTGCTACATCTGTACCTGAACCTTGTGGCTTTTTGCTCCTAGCAACCACTGAGACTCTCCACCTGTGTGCCAGGATCTACCACCATAGATATTGACTGTGATTATATCCATCCATCTCAGCTTTCATTGCTCTCTTGTGGTCCACTGGGTCCACATCTCCATATGCACATCCCTGTGAGCATAACAGAACCTCCATCATGCATGACTGTAGGTCTTGTGTACTTTTCCTTGTCATTTCATTTACGATCAACAGTAGAATGTTGTGTTTTACCAAAAAGTTATTTCCCAGAAAGATTTTAGCTTACTTAAGTACGTTCATGTTGGAAAACTGCAGTCTAAATATTTATGTCTCTGTGTCAGCATTGGGGTCATCTGGGTCTCCTGCCGTAGCGTTTTGTTTTTTTCAAATATCAACAAACAGTTTGCACTGACACTGATGCATCCTGAGCCTGAAGGACAGTTTGAATTGTTTTGGAACTTATTTGGGGCTGCATATCCAAACTATCCTGTGTTGTAAACCTTCATCAATTTTTCCCTGCTATCCAGGTCCAGGAAGATTAGCTACAGTGCCATGGGTTGTAAATTTCTTGATAATGTTGCACATCCTAGACGAAGAAACATAAAGATCTCTGGAGGTTGACTTATAACCTTGAGATTGTTGATATTTTTCAACAACTTTGGTTCCCAAGTCCTTAGACAGTTTTTTCTCCTCTTTCTGTTCTCCATGCTAAGTGCAGAACACACAAACACACAATGCAAAGATTGTGTTAACCTCTCCCTTTTTTTACCTGGTGTGATTTTCATATTGCCCACACGTTACTTTCCGCATGCGAGTTTGAACGAGCATCACATGCTTTACGCAATGTTTTTCTTACCAACGATTTTGGAAAGACGCCAACAATTTTGTCTGGCCCATTTTGGGAGTTTTGTGTGAACTTAAGTCCAATTTTCCATTTTTTTTTCACTCTTTTTTATATTATTTCTATACACACAAATGAAACAAACATGTCTATGACAAAATGTGTAACTGCGATAATTGACAAATACGTTTATTTTCTGGAACAAGTTCAAGGGTGCCAACACTTTTGGCCATGACTGTATGTGTGAATAGATCCATGAAACTCTATGGGTTCATGTGTTGTCCAATATAAATTAGGAAGACATTTCACTCGGATGTGTAAATGTAGCCTCATGCATAGAATTCCAGGTAAATTGTTTTGTAAAATGCACATAGTATACGGTAACTCACTGACAAAGGGTTGAAGTGAATTAAGAACATAAGAAGAGGAGTTTGGCAGTTCTGTCCGTGTTCATCCAAGTTCCTTCTGCTTTTCCCTTAGGGGTTTTGTTTAAAACAAAAACGTTGCAATAATTCAACAACCTTTGAAGATAAGAAGACGGAAGACACCTTTATTCTGTGTGCAGAGTCTGGCACTTCGCTCGCTTAGTTTGCAGTGAGCGTGCTTCCTGCTTCCATGTCTCATCCAACCTCCTTTAGTCACAGATTTGTTGGTAAATTTAAATGTATTTCTTTTATTTCCACATCAAATTTAGACGTAACATACTTATTTCTTGCTTTTATTAATGCAAGCATATTAAAACTGTGCTGTATTATAGATGTTACCGTCAGGATCCCTTTGGGCAGCACTTCTAGGAAGCTATAGAGATTATTCTGTGACTGGTATGTGTGTGTGCTGGGTACCTCCATTCTCATTCTGGGAGGTGCTGGGTTGCTCCGGTGTTTTCTATTTCCAGTGTTTGTTCAGCTTCTTTACTGAGCAACCTCTCACAGAAATCTGCAAGTCATACATTCTCTGGCCATGATCACACATTTCCTCTGCTAGTATTTAGCGGGTGTCCGCTAAATACTTAGCTTTTTTCAGTGAAGCGGAGATGTGTGTGCCCCGCCGCTTCCTGGTGACGCAGCCCCTGGTTACCTGATGTTGATCATGGTAATCAGGTCACACATAAGGCTGCCTAGTGTCCGCTTTCCCAGAGCGGACTGGGAAACGCTGCTAGCAGCGTTTCCCTGTCCGCTCAGCTTAAGTGGACACTAGGCAGCCTTATGTGTGACCTGGTTACCACGATCAACATCGGGTAACCAGGGGCTGCGTCACCAGGAAGCGGCGGCGCACACGCATATCCACTTCACTGAAAAAAGCTAAGTATTTAGCGGACACCCGCTAAATACTAGCAGAGGAGATGTATGAACATGGCCTATGTGAGTGGTGCTGTTGGCCTGCATACCTGAGTCTGAGTTCTGATCATTGTTTACTGACTCCAGAGTGTTACTTGACTACCCCTCTGCTTGCTCCCTGCACTTGAAGTAATCTCCTGGTATTTAGACCCCAGACGTTTACCTGAGCATGTCTCAGTTGACTCCCTTATTCTCTACATGTCTTCCTAGCAACTTGACACCAGATCTGACTTAACCTTGACTTATCTAACTACTCTGCCTTCTCAACTACCCATAAGCAGTGACTAGCATCACAGTTAGCTTCTGCTAACATAATCGGAATGGCAGAAATGGCCCAGAGCACACCTGGATATTTAAGAAGCAAAAATGATACATGGAAGAATGACATACCAGATGATAACAAAACAATCATCATTTGTGCATAATGGTTGCCCAGTACTTATTTTGCAGCACTCATCTTTGATTTACCCATATGACCACTGCAGCCAATCACTCGGGTCAACATTCACGTGCAAACCTTTGCCAGAGGTTTTTTATCTCTGTGCGATCTGTGTGCTGTCAGTTTCCAGCATTGTAGTGGATAAGGGAAGGTGATAGTTTGTGAAAGAGCATGTATGACATGACAATACTGTTGTTTTAGAGTGTGTCCTTACCATTCATAAGATTTTTTCATGTCAAGTTAACTATATGTCTGCTAAAAACATTACTTTTACTATTACTGTGCAATGATTTCTTTAATCCAGCCTGCAAATTAGGGATTGTTTGATTTTGTCACCAAGACAAAAGTAGCCAATATTTGCTCTTATTTTATTCCCACTACTACCCTGAGAATTCCGGGAGGGGGGGGGGGGGAAGGGGTTTGCCTTAAATATGCCATGTATTTTCAGAGATATTGATCTTTTTAGTTTGTGCTAATTTTATGGTCATTACCATGGGCATGGCTCTCAGGATTCTTTGTGGGTGTGTCTTCATAATTAACCTGTCAGAACGACCCCATTACTAAAGACTTTTAAAAAATGGCAATAAAATTATAATAATAATAATATTAATTTTCTTATACAGCACCATTAATTCCACAGCACTTTACATACATCAGCAATTCGGTCCCCATTGGGGTTCACAATCTAAACCTCCTATCAGTATGTGTCCCCATTGGGGTTCACAATCTAAACCTCCTATCAGTGTGTGTCCCCATTGGGGTTCACAACCTAAACCTCCTATCAGTGTGTGTCCCCATTGGGGTTCACAATCTAAACCTCCTATCAGTATGTGTCCCCATTGGGGTTCACAATCTAAACCTCCTATCAGTATGTGTCCCCATTGGGGCTCACAATCTAAACCTCCTATCAGTATGTGTCCCCATTGGGGTTCACAATCTAAACCTCCTATCACTATGTCTTTGGAGTGTGGGAAGGAACTGGAGAATCTGGAGGAAACCCACACAAACACAGGAAGAACATACAAACTAAAAGACATATCTGTCAGGGGTGTATCAAGAGACGCAGACAAGTCTGTTGGGGCCACTTAAAGAAGGTCGCAATATCTGGCCAAACAGACAAAATCCTTAATTGTGATTCTGCCACTTTAAGAGGTATTTCTCTGCTATGTGATAGCTGGAGGTCACTAGGACCCAGCTAGTCTGGTACCTGCCTACCTTTCAGCTGTCTCTATTTATGTGTGGTGCCCCTGCGGATCTAGTCACAACAGAGGTACTGCACCCCTGTTAGGGTATAGTATCCAACTCACTGGTAAAGGGGTACAGACCGATACCGGGACACCCAGATCACACTAGGAGCGATTGTAGTGGGGTTGAATGATGAAGGAAGTAGTTAGAGGGAGCACTTGGGAGGATGATGTCA
This sequence comes from Allobates femoralis, assembly GCA_033576535.1. NCBI lineage: Eukaryota > Metazoa > Chordata > Amphibia > Anura > Aromobatidae > Allobates > Allobates femoralis. Next base: position 73,215,682 of record JARQOC010000001.1, on the reverse strand, counting down.
GGAAGAACACACGTAGATGACATGGGACACATGACAAAGGGGTATAAAAAGAGCTAGAAACATCTAGAACGCAGGAGAGGACAGTGAGAATAAAGACAGTTAACAGAAAGAGTGACCAGCTGAGGAGAGGTGGTAGAACAGCTGAGGAGAGGCCATTGAACACCAAGGTTGAGTTGGAGGGCAGCTAGATAACAAACACCTGAGAAGTGTCCAGAGGACTGGAGCAAGTGGGAGCTTGTCCTAAGGCTGAACCCCAGAGCAGAACATTATCAAAGTGGCTTCAGGAGGAAGAGTGGGTCCCAGAGGCACGGGAAGTGAGCTATCCACCTGTGGGACTCATATCCATTGTCAGGCACAGCCAAGTGGAGGGACCAGGTCGCAAGGGACACCGGGAACCCAAAAGACTAGTGGAGAAGACCAGGCTCAGCTAGCAACCCAGAAGCTGTGGCACTTCCAAGGTGACACAGTCGACAACCACGCACATCTGCTGAAAAGGTAGCACCCATAGGGCTAAGGGCAGACACTGCAGGCAAACCTCTAGGAAAAGCCCACAGTCACTGGCTCAGAGCTTTGTGTGGTAACGCACAAAGCAGGAAGGGAGAGGCAAGCGCTGTGTGAGACAACCTGCAAAGGACACAGAAGAGGTGCCGGTTATGTGTCATCCTACTACCAGTGAGTGGCTGGATCCCTGCCTCCGAGAACCCAGTGTTCAATGGGTTGCTGAACTAAGACTGTGAGGAAAAGACCTGGAGACTGCAACCCGCTGTGTCTGTGAACTTTCTTTCACATCAGAAGCACCAGAAAACACAACCACCAACTAACTCAGGTACCCTTGGCCACCTTAGAGATCAGCCCTACTCGTAGAGGGCTTAAGAACATTTCTGCATCCCAACCATCGGCCCCTAGGAAGACTGTAGAGCAGTGGCGGCCAGATATAGCCGCAACCTGAGGGTGGTGTCACGTATGAATTAACAAGTATAACCAGGTCCAGTTATCTCTGCCCAGAATGAACCCTCTATGCCAGATCCCTATTCCTAAGAGAGAGTGCCAACTACACCGAACTTTTAATGACACCACCAGGGTCACGGAGCTGGGTCTTGGTCCCTGTGATCCCCGTGATGAAGCCTCAAGAAAGCCCGATTCCGAGTATCCTAAGGCTGTAGAAAGGTGTGTCATATACCCTTGGGCTCCCATCGTGCATCGCTTGTGATAGCATGTTTGGAGTTACAGCTGTTTCCTGGCTCAGCAGTGCATCATGGACTTCCTGTGTAGTTTGCTGTCTTGCTCTTCTTTCAGCTAAATGTTTCTCCCTCTCCTTTTGTTTGTTTCCCTGGTGTTTTCCTGTAGTTGTTAGCTAGGTTGACCAGTGTTCATCCTGTCTGATTCCTAAGTAGACTTAGGGCCCTTTCACATCAGCGTTTTTTGAAATTCGCGGCAGATGCAGTGAAAAAAACGCATCTGCCGCTATTACTGCATACCGGCTGCACTTGCGGCACGGTTGCGGTAAACGCCATGCAAAGTATAGGCGTACTTGCGGCAGGTGCGGCAAGTGCGGTTTTGCACTTGCGGCAGGTGCGGCCGCGAAAAAAACCGCACTTGCCGCACCTGCCGCAAGTACGCCTATACTTTGCATGGCGTTTACTGCAACCGCGCCGCAAGTGCAGCCGGTATGCGGTAATCGCGGCAGATGCGGTATTTTCACCGCATCTGCTGCGAATTTCAAAAAATGCTGATGTGAAAGGGCCCTTAGTTGAGGGACAGACATTGCAGAGGTATCTTGATTGGCAATAGTAATGGAGACTGTATAGGGTTGTCAGCGTAGCCAGGTGTCAGCGTTAGTGTTTCTAGGGGTCACCATTCCACCGTTCTGCCTTTGCCATCAGGGACTCCTTTCCATCCCCCCTCCCTTCGTCCTTCGTTGGGTGTCTCCCTATGTCCAGCATAACAATATCTAATGGGACCATTAAAAAAACCTAAAACTAGAATACTCAAGGAAGCAGCTGTAATAGTATAATAGCCAAAACTTACCACTTTTGACTGGTGACAAATCCTTTTCAAGTACTGCTGTAATGAACACATTTTGACTTTTTACTGTTTCACTGAAAACATCTTGTACATTGCTATAATTTTCATGCTCCGAAAACTTTCTCTGAATACCTTTATTGCATTCTCTTGGAAAAACTGCTTCAGTATTTCATCTTCACAATGCAGGGTTAGTAGTTCATTCATTTTTCCATGGGACAAATACTGGGTTTATATCTTGTAACCTTGCTTTTATTGCCGAGCTTCAGCCAATTTTATATACCTGTCTTTTTTTTTTTAAACTCAGGTTGCAGATACAAGGCAAGTACGTCCAACTGAAGGTAGAAGTGTGAAATTATTGTTGAAGAAATCATAAGCCAAGCAGGTTAACGAAGACTTTCTTATTATATTTAATTGAAGGAAATATCTTTAATCTTGTCAGTGAGATGGGGAATGTTTGGAGTAGGTGCTGGATACATGCCATCAAATATCATAATAAGGAACCATTAGCAAAATGTAAATAAGGCTGGTTTCACACTGGCGTTTGTGTCTGCATGCGTATGGCATGCAGACGCAAACGCAGACACAAACGCAGCCCATACTGATGTGAACGCAGTGGAGAATCTCCGCATGCGTTCACATTAGTATGCAGCCCGCCAGCCAATCAGCTGTCTCGGGGGCGGCCGGGAGGAGGAGATCAACGGCAGAGATCTCCTCCTCCCGGCCACAGCTGATCTCCCACCGGTGTCAGCATGGGAGATTTGAAGATACAGCTGACCTGACAGCTGTTTAAATATCCCGCGCTGACACCGAATAGGGTGATATCAGTGCAGGAGATAAGAAACAGATGATCGCTGTTCAAATCTCCAATGCCGACATCACCTATTCGGTGTCAGCGCGGGAGATTTAAACAGCTGTCAGATCAGCTGTTTCTCCCCGCCGACACCGACGGGAGATCAGTGGCGGCTTTAGCTGATCTCCCGGTGGCCGCTGCTGATCATCGGCGGCCACCGGGAGAGATTTCAATGAGATCCACAGCGTTCTCCTGCGGTGTCATGCGGAGGACACTGCAGATCCATTGACTTCTATGCGTGGTTTGTGCGCTTGCGGGTGCTTGCAGATAAAACAAGCGCCCGCGACCACACAAAACATGCAACAGGGCTGCTTCCAAAGTGTGCTCAGAGGGTGCACAAATTGTGCGCATCTGAGCGCAAACGCAGTTAAACGCAGGCACATGCATTCCCATGTTAAACATCGGTACGCATGTGCGCAAGCGTTTGGCTGCATTCGGTGCGCGGTGTTTGCAAATGCCAGTGTGAAACTGGCATAAAAGCTACATGTGATATGCATGTATATACAGTTGTGGCCAAAAGTATTGACACCCCTGCAATTCTGTCAGATAATACTCAGTTTCTTCCTGAAAATGATTGCAATCACAAATTCTTTGGTATTATTATCTTCATTTAATTTGTCTTCAATGAAAAAACACAAAAGATAATGAAGCAAAAAGCAAAACATTGATCATTTCACACAAAACTCCAAAAATGGGCCAGACAAAAGTATTGGCACCCTAAGCCTAATACTTAATTGCACAACCTTTAGCCAAAATAACTGCGATCAACCGCTTCCGGTAACCATCAATGAGTTTCTTACAATGCTCTGCTGGAATTTTAGACCATTCCTCTTTGGCAAATTGCTCCAGGTCCCTGATATTTGAAGGGTGCTTTCTCCAAGCTGCCATTTTTAGATCTCTCCACAGATGTTCTATGGGATTTAGGTCTGGACTCATTGCAGGCCACCTTAGAAGTCTCCAGTGCTTTCTCTCAAACCATTTTCTAGTGCTTTTTGAAGTGTGTTTTGGGTCATTGTCATGCTGAAAGACCCATGACCTCTGAGGGAGACCCAGTTTTCTCACACTGGGCCCTACATTATGCTGCCAAATTTGTTGGCAGTCTTCAGACTTCATAATGCCATGCACACGGTCAAGCAGTCCAGTGCAAGAGGCAGCAAAGAAACCCCAAAACATCAGGGAACCTCCGCCATGTTTGACTGTAGGGACCGTGTTCTTTTCTTTGAATGCCTCTTCTTTTCTTCAGTAAACTCTATGTTGATGCCTTTGCCCGAAAACCTCTACTTTTGTCTCATCTGACCAGAGAATATTCTTCCAAAACGTTTTAGGCTTTCTCAGGTAAGTTTTGGCAAACTCCAGCCTGGCTTTTTTATGTCTCGGGGAAAGAAGTGGGGTTTTCCTGGGTATCCTACCATACAGTCCCTTTTCATTCAAATGCCGAAGGATAGTACAGGTTGACACTGTTGTACCCTCGGACTGCAGGGCAGCTTGAACTTGTTTGTATGTTAGTCGAGGTTCTTTATCCACTATCCGCACAATCTTGCATTGAAATCTCTCAATTTTTCTTTTCTGTCCACATCTAGGGAGGTTAGCCACAGAGCCATGGGCTTTAAATTTCTTGATGACACTGCGCACGGTAGACACAGGAACATTCAGGTCTTTGGAGATGGACTTGTAGCTCATGCTTCCTCACAATTTGGTTTCTCAAGTCCTCAGACAGTTCTTTGGTCTTCTTTCTTTTCTCCATACTCAATGTGGTACACACAAGGACACAGGACAGAAGTTGAGTCAACTTTAATCCATGTCAACTGGCTGCAAGTGTGATTTAGTTATTGCCAACACCTGTTAGCTGTCACAGGTAAGTTACAGGTGCTGTTAATTACACAAATTAGAGAAGCATCACATGATTTTTCTAACAGTGCCAATACTTTTGTCCACCCCCTTTTTTATGTTTGGTGTGGAATTAGATCCAATTTGGCTTTAGGACAATTCTTTTTGTGTTTTTTTCATTGAAGACAAAGTAAATGAAGATAATAATACCAAAGAATTTGTGATTACAATCATTTTCAGGAAGATACTGAGTATTATCTGACAGAATTGCAGGGGTGTCAATACTTTTGGCTACAACTGTATAAAAGGGGTATCGGTAATAAGAGGGGTGGATAGCAGAACACGACCATATGCCTCATGACATTGTCAAGAAAGGCCCTGGGAGACTAAATCAGACAGAAGGGTCTCATGACAATTACAGAGGGGAAGAAGTGGAAGTGTTAATAGTGGGTTTATGAGGATTAATGCGCTTTTTTTGGGCGCACGTTTTTGCCGCGTTTTGTGTCCGTGCTATTTAGCGCAGGTAAAAAAACGTGGTGCATTCACACACCGCATTTTTTTACGGCTGCATTTCTCCCCCTAAAGCGCAGGAGAGAAGTGATGTCACACGAGGGAGGAAGAATCCTGTGTTCCTCCCCTGTGTGACATGTGTGACAAGCCTATTGGCTTTCGCAGTGTATTATTATACACTGCGATAGCTAAATATAAGTTATCAAAAGGTATTGAAAATAAAAAAATGTAATACTTACCTCTAGGCAGCTGTTCCGGATTACTGGGAGTCGAGACATCCATGTCTACTATGCTGCCAGGACCTTCAATCTCTGTGATTGGCCTATAGCAATCATGTGATATGTGACGTGCATACCCCATGCCGGCTACTGGCCATTCAAATCTTGTAGGTCCTGGCAGCACAGTAGACGTTGATGTCTTGGCTCCCGGTAACGCGGAACAGTTGCCGGAGAGATAAGTATTCAATTTTCTTATTTTTAAGACCTTTTAATAACTTATATTTAGCTTTCGCAGTGTATATTAATCCACTGTGGAAGCCAAAAGGGCTGTCACATATGTCACACGGGGTTGGAACACAGGATTCTTCCTCCCCCGTGTGACATCACATCCTACAGTGCCGACATTATATGCGCTGGAATTGTGCATTATCTGAACGGCGATGCGTAATTCCAGTGCTTATAATGACCCCTATAGGAGGAAGGCGCGCAAAAAAGCAACAACAAATGACATGGTCATTCTCTTTATGCCCGCGTCTTTTCCCATAAAAACACGGCGTATATTTACACAGCGTCGGCACGGCAAAAGTGAAATTCCATTCACGTTGCTGGCAGACACAGGTGCGCTTTTGCAGAAAAAGCGCATGCAAAAATGCGCAAAAAAAGTGAAAAGTCTGAACGTAGCCTTAAGGGGGCAGGGTTATGAGGGTGGATACATGGAGTGAGATGGGGGAGGTACCTACTCTTGTGCTGCTGGAACAGACAACCCACCCGCGTGTTGTAAGCAGATATGTATTGTGTAAAAAAAGCAAAAAAAGTTTTGTTTATATGAGTTTTACATGAGTTTTAAACGTTTTTTTGATGCTGTGGTTTTTGTCTAATTTTTGTAAGTTATTCTTTAAATAAAACTGCTCTGTTTTAGATATTTCCTGGTATTTGGCTTTGACAAGACTATTGATACAATCATGTGCAGAATCCATACAGTTTTTAATGCTTTCTGTAGCAGAGTCACACTTAAAACAGATATGGATTTCTTACCAGTGTGTTTTCCGCATCTAAGGATACTTTACCTTCCAGCGGCTGCTGCAGGGCTGTGACCGTCTCCTCATCTTCTAGTGACTGAAGATCCTGTGGTGATGTCACAGAGGCGGTCACCTGACACATCAGGTGACTGGCTCTGTGACATCACGATAGGTCCTTCAGTCACTAGAAGATGAGGAGACGGTCACAGCCCTGCAGCAGCCGCCTGAAGGTAAAGTATCCTCTGGGAGGATTTTTTTTTTTATTTACACATTCCGGAGGGGAGTGGACAGGGGAAAGGACAGGGGGGAGGATAGAAGAGAGGGAGAGCATAGATAGAAGAGGGACAGATAGGGACAGACAGGGAGTGACAGGGACAGATTGAGAAGAAGCAGGGACAAGCAGAGAGAACAGGATCCACACGGATCCTGAATAGACAAGGATCGGATGGCTATTTGCCATCCGAGTGCAGGGATCCGTGTGGATCCGTGCCTGTCCGTGGGATCCTCCTTCAAACTCGGATCCCACAGACTGGCCCAGTTCACATCATGATTTTGTGCCTAAGAGAAGTGGCACTCACCCTTTTAGATGCCAAATCCTTTATTTATTTATATGCTCATTCTAGCATAGACAAATCAGGCGGGGAGAAGGAGTAGGGGTCGGCGGACGACAGCTTGCCATTTTGCAGCTTTTGCTGCTTCAACGGGGACCCACAAGAGCTGCAAAACGGCAAGCCGTCGTCCGCCGACCCCCACTCCTTCTCCCTGCCTGATTTGTCTATGCTAGAATGAGCAAGACGAAATAAAGGATTTGGCATCTAAAAGGGTGAGTGCCGCTTCTCTTTTTTCTACATTGGACTAATTTAATATAAAAGTTACACCAGCGTCCAAAACGCTGCGAAGTACAGTATCAGCATAGTGGATGGGATTTCAAGAAATCCCATCCTCACTATGTATAACCCGCCCGCAGCGTGTTTGGAGCTGCAGTGTGGGTTGGTGGGAGTCCGCTCCTCCGCAGCATGTTCATTTCATGCTGCGGAGTCGGAAGCGGCTCCCATCGGGTGACTGCAGGGAGAAGCCGCCCTGCACCCGCCGCACATGGTGAGTAGAGGGTGGCTGCGGTCTCCCTGCAGCCACCCGCGGCTTCCCTCAGGTCCGGAGGAGCTGCGATCAACACGCAGCTCCTCTGGACCGTGTGCACGCGGCCTTACAATAATGCTGTTATACTGCATTTTTGCAGTTTCTCATTACTTTCAATGAGTAAAAATGCTTAAAGAACTGACATTTTTCAATTTTCAAAAACATTACAGCGCTAAAATTAAATCACAAAAAAAATGTTGTGTGCATGAGATTTTTGACTTTTTTCATTGCTTTTGATGGTACTAAGAAATAAAGCTTCCTTTCCATTTGAAGAAAACGCTCTCAAACAATGCTACAAAAATGCTACATAAAAACATACCTTATGGTCCATTTACACACGGCCACAGGAATGTAGAAATCGGCAGGCATCGGACACAATTGTGCCTGTTGCCTTGAAAAGACCACGATGTGGCTGCGTGTAATTCAGGACTTTCCTTTCTTCAGGGAAGACACAGGAAGGAAAGTCCTGAATTACACGTCGCCACATCGAGGTCTTTTCAAGGCAACAGGCACAATTGTGTCCGATGCCTGCCTGTTCCTACCTTCTTGTGGCCGCGTGTAAATGGACCATTAAGGTACCTTCACATGCCACAATCTCGGCTGGCGATATGAGGCGATGTAACGTGCGCGTGCACATTTTTCATGGTCGCCTCAGATCGCCGATGGCCGTATTACACACCGCAATCTCGCTCTGAAAGAAAGGCGATGTGTCGCCCTGGAAATCGCCTCACCCACAGTGGAACCATTCCGGTGGAATTCCCTCGCCGCTTCACACACCACAATCCCAAAGGCAATGTGGGCGTACATGTTCAGCGCGGCGAAGAGATAGGCGTGCCACAGTGGTTTACACTGCGCCCCATACGCGCTCATTGGACAACGCAATAGTGTTCCGATTGGTCAGCCTGCTCTGGAAGTCTGGCTAATACATGACGCCATTGCCATTGTGTCGTGCTGGACGGTCAGCTCTTCAAATATGGCATGGTGTCAATTGACAGCCAATGGGAACACAGTAGCCCACACCAATCAGTTCACACGGGGCGTGGACTCCAGCACGCTGTGGCACGCCTACAGGAAATCATAGGCGACGCTGATTCCATCACTATCGCCATATCACATGCCAAAACCTGGAAATCTCACCTTCATGATTGCGGCTGATTTTAGAGCAGTGCTCAGGAATCAGGCGACAGGGGAGAGGTGATTTATCGCCGCAAAATTCCCCAATTACACGCCGCAACTATGAGGCAATTTCACGTCGATTGTTCCGGGGTGGCATATCGCCTGTAGGATTCCCAGCCGAGATTGCGGCGTGTGAAGGTACCATTAGGATATGTGCAGCATTATTGATGCAGCGGGTTTTTGCTGTGTCTATAACGCTACATTGTACAGAACACGCACAGTGGATGGGATTTACAGAAATCCCTTGCCCACTGTGCTTCTCCCCTCTGCAGTGTTATTTCAGCTGTTGACTCACCGTGGCCGGCTGACTCCGGTTGATACAGGCGATGCTTCCTTCCTCCTTGTCACGGGTGGACCGCGCCTGCCGGTAGTGGGCCCGGTGTAGTGCAGATCAAAAGTGTTTGAAGACGTCTTGGTGGAACAGATTAAAGGGTTTTTTTTAATTTATTCGTGACGCCACCTATGAGTAGATTCGGTAAGGACTACCGACGCTGCGGAACCTCCGGGGGATGGACAGCAGCTAGATGTTACGCTCCCCACAGGCTGAGCGGTGATCCCCGGAGGCTGGAGCTGCTCAAGATGTTGTGCGGCAGCTGCGGTTATCTTGTTGTGCGGACAGACAGTTCATAAGGAAGCACGGACACAGGTAGTCTCTACAACGGGTCTTTACTGTAACCAGCAGGCAATACATGGTATACAGTGGTTGAGTGGTAGACCGGGTGGACTCAGCAGTGCTAGTGTTCCTCAGAGATCCGCAAGTGTTCCTCCATTCTACCTAACTTGCTTTGCCAGTGTCGCCCAGGAATACCAGGTCGGGTACGGGGAGGCTGCTTCAATGCCCTATCCATGATGTACGTTCTGGATGCTTTGGGGAGCCTTGGATCCCTCAGTGGGTACACCGCTGGTTAGACGACTGGAAACTGGCTGGTGGTGGGGTGCTCCTTTGAAGCTGCTCCTCCACTCTTCTGGTTCGCGTGGCAGAGGTGAACTGCTGCCAGCTTCGGTACCAGTGAACCGGCTGTGAGTTGTGGGCACGGGAGTCTTTTGGGGACCCGTGTAGATAATGCCCAATCCCGGTGGTTAAGGCCTCAGGTGCTGACACCCGACCGATGACGGCCCAGGGGCCCGCACGGGGTGCGGAGCCCCCGCTCCTCTCCAAGTTCTAGTCCTAGACCCTTCTTCTCCGAGTTCTAGACTATATCTGTCTTGTCTAGATTATTGTGTGCTACTTCACTACCCTAACACTCCACCCCCCAGGACCTATGATTGGTCCCCTGTTCTAGGTGTTGCATGTTGGGTTGGATCTCAAAGTTAACCGGATCATTGCTGAGTCAGAGGATATTGCGGCTGCATTTATGGCTGCAATACCCCCTTGTGACGCACTCATTGCGGGGCGCCACACTCCCCCTTGGTTGAATACGCTTGTCCCCAAGCGTCACACTACTCACATTACAGAGATTTTTATATTTTATATTTTACAACAGGTAATACACTTTTATTAATGACAAGTCATTGTATGCATAAAAGTGAGGTAAATAACAGGTTAACACATTGCGCGGACCCGGCGGGCGGTCGGCTGTCCTTAGAATAAAAGTTCAGGCTGTAGCCGCCAAGTCGCGGTGTTACGGTGCAAACAGGAAGAAGTCTCTTTTAGTAGAAAAGTTCAAACAACATAAGTCACTTATGGAGGGCAGTGTTCCGGACTCGTATAGCGAACCACCCGTCACAGCATACATGTCGCTCATAGGTTATTATGTCCCCTCTATACAAGTCTCGGTTTGGATGACCTCGCGGTAGGTGCGATTCCACATCACGACGCCCCACAAACACTTCAGTACTCACACCCTCCTCCCTTACGAATCCCCACCCGGTGGACAAGTTAAAGGTGCTTACCCGCCCGGTTTTACGGAATTGTTCAGGTAATGGAGATTGGCGGCGGGCCTCGGCGCGAGCCTGCATGTTGGCTTGCAGTCGAGCGTGCCACTCGTCTCTCCGGATACGACGTACCTCTTCGTCGGAGTGATGCGGCGTGTGGATAAAGTCACTACGGCGTGCTGGTTGTTGAACTGCTCGAGTTTGGTGGGCAGTCTGGAGTGGAGCCCGGTTCAACGGAACCGGCGAAGATGCTGTTGCGGCGGCACCCGACCAGTGCACCCGAGCTGATCGCCCGGCAGAAGGGTTCCTTGTGTCTCCCCAGGCGAACCCGGTGTAGAGATCCTCAGGTGAACTGTAGGTCTCCTCGTCATCCTCCTCGATCTCTCCTTCGATGACTACGTCGGGCTGCTCGGCTGATGAAGACGATGGGATGGAATCCTCTGGATCGGTGGGTGGCTGTGCTGCAAAGTTCTCCTCGGGGTCGTTGTGCAGGACTTCCAGGCTGCCTGCCTCTTCTTCTGTAGCAGCGGGAAGTGGTGTTTCAATCCCGGTCACCAGGTAGGCCTCCGTAATAGCAGAGGAGGCCTCCGGTTCAAGGGAGAAACAGGCGACAGTCTCGGTATTGTGGAAACTAGTCGCGGGTTCCGCAAGTGGAACCAGGTATGTGTCAGCTTCTTCGTGGGAGCGTATTGGAAGCTCCGGCTCTGGAACGGGGTCGGCTGCGGTTTCATCCGCTGGAACGGGTCGAGGGGTAACTCTCACTGGGATGACACAGTCTATGGGCTCCGGTGACGAAGCAGGACAGGAGGTGGGCGACGGTGAGATGGTTGAAAAACTGGCGATGTCGTCTGGGCTTGGAGAAGCTGTACCCGGTCGGCTCTGCTGCATCGCATGATGGAGTCTTCTGCCTAGGGTCGCGCTCCAGCTGCGAATCGTCCACTCCACAGTCTCAAGTAGTCGCACCCGGAGGTCTTGTAGAGCCTCTAGCCAGAAGTCGGGGCTGCCGTCTACGGTAAGGGCAGGACCCGGACCCGGTTGGCCTACGGCTGCTCTGGCCTCCGCCTCGACCTCCCGCATCAGGTCTTGGAGTCTCATGCTGGCCATTCTTTTCATGGAGGGAAACCACACCCGTTCAACCGGTAAGACGTTCTGGTTGAGCTGGTGAAGAAGTCTGTCTGACACTCCCATTTCCTCTGGGCTTTTTATAGTCCAATCGTGGGAAAAGTCTTTGGGGTCCGCCCCCATGGTTGATTCGAGCAATCAGGGCGGACAAAGAGTTTGGCGCCTTTTGTCTTTAGCACTCCCACGATGAGGGGGGGTTGACTCACTCCTGGGCTTACACGTGGCGGCTTCTTGTGGCGGGAACGCCATCTTGGGTGCCATCTTGGCCCATGGTGTAAAGGCGGGAAAGTTCTTTTAGGGACGAACAAAGTCCAAATTGTAGACAATAAAGTCCATTTTAAGCACATTATACCCGTTGGGTAACGGGCCTGCTCGTATCCTGTTCGTGACGCCAAATTCTGACTCACCGTGGCCGGCTGACTCCGGTTGATACAGGCGATGCTTCCTTCCTCCTTGTCACGGGTGGACCGCGCCTGCCGGTAGTGGGCCCGGTGTAGTGCAGATCAAAAGTGTTTGAAGACGTCTTGGTGGAACAGATTAAAGGGTTTTTTTTAATTTATTCGTGACGCCACCTATGAGTAGATTCGGTAAGGACTACCGACGCTGCGGAACCTCCGGGGGATGGACAGCAGCTAGATGTTACGCTCCCCACAGGCTGAGCGGTGATCCCCGGAGGCTGGAGCTGCTCAAGATGTTGTGCGGCAGCTGCGGTTACCTTGTTGTGCGGACAGACAGTTCATAAGGAAGCACGGACACAGGTAGTCTCTGCAACGGGTCTTTACTGTAACCAGCAGGCAATACATGGTATACAGTGGTTGAGTAGTAGACCGGGTGGACTCAGCAGTGATAGTGTTCCTCAGAGATCCGCAAGTGTTCCTCCATTCTACCTAACTTGCTTTGCCAGTGTTGCCCAGGAATACCAGGTCGGGTACGGGGAGGCTGCTTCAATGCCCTATCCATGATGTACGTTCTGGATGCTTTGGGGAGCCTTGGATCCCTCAGTGGGTACACCGCTGGTTAGACGACTGGAAACTGGCTGGTGGTGGGGTGCTCCTTTGAAGCTGCTCCTCCACTCTTCTGGTTCGCGTGGCAGAGGTGAACTGCTGCCAGCTTCGGTACCAGTGAACCGGCTGTGAGTTGTGGGCACGGGAGTCTTTTGGGGACCTGTGTAGATAATGCCCAATCCCGGTGGTTAAGGCCTCAGGTGCTGACACCCGACCGGTGACGGCCCAGGGGCCCGCACGGGGTGCGGAGCCCCCGCTCCTCTCCAAGTTCTAGTCCTAGACCCTTCTTCTCCGAGTTCTAGACTATATCTGTCTTGTCTAGATTATTGTGTGCTACTTCACTACCCTAACACTCCACCCCCCAGGACCTATGATTGGTCCCCTGTTCTAGGTGTTGCATGTTGGGTTGGATCTCAAAGTTAACCGGATCATTGCTGAGTCAGAGGATATTGCGGCTGCATTTATGGCTGCAATACCCCCTTGTGACGCACTCATTGCGGGGCGCCACACTGTGATGAAGGTTACTGATCTTCCGCATCTCCAGAGCATGTTAATCTATTGCTACGGAGTAAGGAGCAAGCTTCAGCGGGTGAGAGCAGGGGAAAGCCGCCCTGCACCGAATGCAGGTCGTGGGCGCAGGGTGGCTGTGTTCTCCCTGCGAGCACCCGTGGATTTTTGCAGGTACAGAAGCCCCGCATCCACCACGCAGTGCCTCCAGATTATCTGTACATACCCTACCAAATTAATACATCAGTGAAAAAGTTAGACAGTGACACGTTCAGCTTACCGTACAGCATCAGTGTAGGAGGTGGTTTCCAGGGTGGTGCATGGATATAAGGAAAGCTCTGCTCAAAGTTAATGACAAGGACAACAAGGAAAAAAATACAGCAACCACGCCCTTTAAATTTTCTTGGAAAAAGTGAAAAGTCCATTTTATTTAGGCATATTAAAAAGCAGAAATGCCAGACTTGAGTCAACTTCTTGAAATAGATCACCCAGTTTGTAATGACTCTATATCAGGGATCTCCAACTCCAGTTCTCGAGGGCCACAAACAGTGCAGGTTTCCAGGATTTCCTTATTATTGCACAGGTGATAATTGAATCATCTGCACAGGTGATGATTCCCATACTAAGGAAATCCTGAACATGACATGTTTACAGCCCTTGAGGCCTGGAGTGGGAGATCCCTGCTCTATATGATATATGTGTTTCACTTTATGTATTTGACTCACCGTGGCCGGGACTCCGATTTAGACAGGCGTTTTCTTCTTCCTTCTTGTCACGGATGGACCGCGCCTGCCTGTAGTGGGGCCCGGTGGTACAGATCAAAAAGTGAAGACGTCTTGTGGGAACAGATTAAGGGGTTAATTTGTCGTGACGCCGCCTATGAGAGTTTCGGTAACTGAACCGAAGCTGCGGGGCCTCCGGGGGATGGAATGCAGCAAGATGGAACGCTCCCCACAGGCTGAGCGATGATCCCCGGAGCCAGAAGCTGCACAAGATGTTGTGAGGCAGCTGCGGTTACCTTAATGCACGGATAAGCAGTTCATAAGAAGGCACGGACACTGTAAGTCTCTGTAACGGGTTCTTTACTGTAACCAGTAGGCAGTACATGGTATACAGGTTACAGGTAGTGGACCGGGTGGACTCAGCAATGACCAGTGTGTTCTCAGAGATCCGCGGTGTTCCTCCATTCTAACTAAGTACTGTGCCGTTGTCGCCCAGGAATACCAGATCGGGTACAGGGAGGCTGCTTGATTTCCCTATCTGGAGTATATGTTCCGGATGCTTTGGGGAGCTGGACTACTGCTAGCTTCGGTACCAGCAAACCGGCTGGGATAAGCTGTGGTCTCTACCGGGATGATGCAGTCTATCGGCTCCGGAGGCGGGGCAGGTGGTCGGCGTGGGCGAGGCAATGCTAAAACTCGAGATGTCGTCCGGTCCTGGAGTGGTTGCACCCGAGAGGCTTTGCTGCATCGCACGATGGAGTCTGCTCCCCAAGCTCGCGCTCCAGCTGCGGATCGTCCACTCCACAGTTTCGATCAGCCTCACCCGGAGGTCTTGCAAAGCTTCTTGCCAGAAGTCGGGGCTGCCGTCTATGTTGAGGACAGGACCCGGACCTGGATGGCCTATTGCTGCTCTGGCCTCGGCTTCCACTTCTCGCATCGGGTCATGGAGTCTTGTACTGGTCATCTTTCTTGGAGGAACCACACCCGTCTCGACCCGGTAACTGTTCTGGTGAAGAGCTGGTGAAGACTGGTCTGACACTCCCACTTCCTTGAGGGCTTTTGTAGTCCAATTGTGGGAAAAAGTCTTTGGTCCGCCCCATGGTTGATTCGAGCAATCAGGGCGGACAATGATTTTGGCGCCTTTGCCTTTAGCCCTCCCACGAAGAGGGGCGGTGGCTCACCCCTGGGCTTGCACGTGGCGGATCCTCATGGCAGGGACGCCATCTTGGGCGCGATCTTGGCCCAACGGTGAAAAGGCGGAAAAAGTTCTTATTAGGACGAACAAAGTCCAATTTGTTGAAATAAAGTTTTTTAAGCACATTATACCCGTTAAGGAACGGGCCTGCTCGTATCCTGTTCGTGACGCCATTTTCTGACTCACTGTGGCCGGGACTCCGGTTTAGACAGGCGTTTGCTTCTTCCTCCTTGTCATGGATGGACCGCGCCTGTTGGTAGTGGGGCCTGGTGGTACAGATCAAAAAGTGAAGACGTCTTGTGGGAACAGATTAAGGGGTTAATTTGTCGTGATGCCACCTATGAGAGTTTCGAGACTGTACTGATGCTGCGTGGCCTCCGGGGGATGGAAAGCAGCAAGATGGAACGCTCCCCACAGGCTGAGCGATGATCCCCGGAGCCAGAAGCTGCACAAGATGTTGTGAGGCAGCTGCGGTTACCTTAATGCGCGGATAAGCAGTTCATAAGAAGGCACGGACACTGTAAGTCTCTGTATTGGGTTCTTTACTGTAACCAGTAGGCAGTGCATGGTATACAGGTTATAGGTAGTGGACCGGGTGGACTCAGCAATGACCAGTGTGTTCTCAGAGATCCGCGGTGTTCCTCCATTCTAACTAAGTACTGTGCCGTTGTCGCCCAGGAATACCAGATCGGGTACAGGGAGGCTGCTTGAATGCCCTATCCGGGGTATACGTTCCAGATGCTTTGGGGAACTGGACTACTGCTAGCTTCGGTACCAGCAAACCAGCTGTAGATGGGCACAGGATGATTTTGGACCCGCATGTTGACGCCCGTAGTTCGGTTGGTAATGCATCGGGAGTAATGGCGCTCAACCGGGTGACGGTAGGGAGATGGCCGGTAGAAGGTGGCCAGGGGGCCGCACGAAACTGTGCAACCCCCTCTCCTAGATTGCAGAGCTGGGAATCTGCAGAAGGTCTTCTACATTGCTGTTCCAATCACCGACCCTTAACTCACTAATTGTACTAAACTTCCACTACACACTACCACTACACTCCGCCCACCAGGACTGGATTGGCCCTCTATGCTTGGTGATGCATGCAGGGTATGGATCTCTGAGTTAACTGTGTGATTGCTGGGTCAGAGAATATTGCTGCTGCATTTATGGCTGCAATACCCTCCTGTGACGCACTCAGTGCGGGGCGCCACATATTGAATTACTGAAATAAGTTAACTCTTTGATATTCTAATTCATCGAGATGCACCTGTATCAATCCAATACACCCACTAGTATTCAAGCCCGTATTGGTTA